>JAGVSL010000164.1:0-600000 GCA_022494535.1 Himalopsyche phryganea
ACAAGATACAAACACGACAAATATTATTTACGAGATAAAATATTATAAGTCTAGGATCCACACTGATACCCGAGTTAAAATTTCGAGAATCGCCTTAATCCATGTTGTGTAAACAAACGCATTAACAGAGTGGCGAATTGCCGCTTTCCAACTAATATTAGAATTACCAGTGATTTTACAATTATAATAGCATTGTGGGCTTAAATTATATCAATTCCAAAAGTTGTATAATTAGCGAGATTTAACTTTAGGTATAGGATGATATTTTAAAGTGACGATTATGTGGATCCGGAGACATGTCTTCAGTTCGGGGCGTGACGACAGAATGTAGGTCCTTTTCTATAGTTTTCCATTCATACTGTAGTCGAGGTTTTCTGCATTAGTCATCACTTCAATTGATGACTGCTTTTCCGGGCGTTCACCTTTATAATTACGTATGCAGAATTTGCGATGATTATATTGATTAATTTACACAGATTCTGCATCGTTCATCACTTGTTATCACTTGCTGACTGTTTTGCATGAGCGTTAACCTTTATAAATATTATACGGAATTCACATCGTGTATATTGATGACTCGCCATATATATCTTAGTTTATAAGGTAAGAGTTGCCAACTCATATTGACTCAAAAGTTAAGATTATAACTACTACAATATTTAGAGGAAAGTTATTACTCTAGCCGATTGGTCAATGTCGTGTTCTTTAGTTGCGGTTTCCACGGGCTCAAATCCCAGTACGGAAACATTCGTGAATTGATTTTTCAATAAATTTATATCAGTGATGTCTTCCAACCATACAATCCTTAAATCGAAGCATTGCGAGAGCGATTAGTTAACCACGAGTCCTGTCCTAGCCTTATCCTTCTATCCCTACTATCTTCCAAAAAGAGAGGTTGATTAACTGTAACTAGCTCATAAAACAATTTCTGTTGAGATGCCTCCATTAAGAGTCCATATGCTCCACATTGAAAATGAACATGTTTATATTAACGATACAATTCGCGTGTGATGAATTTTTCTCTGTCTCGCTCAATCCCGTGTAAAGTGAAGGGTGCAAGCAAGATATATGGGCATTCTGGCGATTGCTCTTTTATTCTACTTGCTTATAGAAAAGTGAGGTTGTGTGATAGAGATAGAGACACATCCACCGCACGTCGATGAACTACCGGTACTTTTTGGCGCCATCCTGTTTCTTCTATTCTATTTTTAGCCCATATACTCCACATTATACAATGGGGCGAATTGGCATTTATGATTAAGCATTGATAATCACGTCTTTATTTTCTTTGGCAATCGACCTGTTTGCCGGCCCTGATGGCCAAATGTTGTGACAAAAAATCCAATTTATTAAACGTCAGTATGTCTAGGACGGCGACTTAACCTAATCATGTGAACAATTGTACAAAACAAGATGGCTGAACGCGTGCGACATATAAAAGCCCGTTTAAGCTACTAATATGCGGCTCATTTATCAAAATGGACGACGCAATCAATCCATCGGCGGGCATTCTCCATTCCAGTCAAATAAATTCTCTCAGATATATGTCAGACTAATGACTTAGTTACTTACTCCACTATCGAACTAGACTACGCTATCTGTAGGCTTACCACGCGTCTTTTTTTTTCACGGATAGGCATGTTTTCGACGGATCCATATTTACATTACCATGCCTTCATCAAACACGATTGAATACAATTTATTTCTGCGAAACATGTTGCAAAAATATTACAAATGTTTAGATTTCTACCTTTGCCATGTGGATACGTAAAAAACTAAAAAAGCAGTCATTCAAATCTGAAGAAAAATTTAAATTGACAACGATTATATTTTTTCTACCTGTATATACATTCGTCGGCTCCGTGGGGTAGTTGTTAACATCGTTGGCTACGACTGTGGATGATTAGGGTTCATGTCCCGGTGCGGGCTGCTTCATAAATTGATTTTTCAATCGATTTATGGATTTCTGTTCGTAGGTACGAGTGTTCGTGATGTAAAAAATTCCTTGCCACCCATCCGATCCTCTAAAACGGGACATAGCGAGAGTGATCAACGATTAGCGGAATTGATCATTATGATCATTATGATCACATATTCAAGTATGTAGTACAAAACCAATTGTGTTTAATTTGAAAATCAATGAGCTGAAAGAATTGCTAAAGACCTGTACAATGTTGAACACTATGGGGAAATATACATTCGAGTGAAACGACCACAGCATCCGCTTAGGAAAACTTTTCGAATTCCGTCAAAAAATTACGTTCTATTTATAGTATATATATATTTTTAACGTTAATGTTTCCTGACGAAATATAAAAAAAAAACTACAACGCGCCCTCACCATTCAAACAAACAAGGGTCAAACATTCACCCACTCAACTTTTCGAAACGTACATAATCAACACATGCAAACTGTCCATGTATATTATTAGAGTTTTGTTGTATTTGAATTTACACTCAGCAATTGATTGTCGACCCTTAGTTCACATACCTACACTTTTTAATTTTCAGCTTAGTGGTTCTGCCCTGCTGTATGGTTCTCAATTTTCACATTTCGATATCAATTATGAACTGGATTGATATGTTAAAACTAAATATCTTCCTACTTGACAATTTTGATATACTAAAATCAACATTAAAAAAAATCAGGACTACTTCACTAGCACATTTTAATTATTTTTTAAATTTAATTAACATTAATAGTTTTAAGGGTAGTTTATAAAAAGATAAACCTTTCGTATAATCGGTGATAGCCATAACAATCATGAGTCATCTTAGTTGAGTAGCCATCGTTCCGTTTCAATCCATTTTAATTCCGAAAATTTTTAAACACTGAAAAAATATTCAAAATCAAGTATATTATCCGTGATGACTTTAAAAGAGTTAGCTGTCAAATCTTGGTGGAAAGGCATTTTATTTAAAAAAATTAAACACAATTTGTTTGTACTACTTCCAGATGTTTATAATGATCACGACCGGTTTCGTTATTTTCAATATATCTATATTTATATAAAAAAATGTTTCATGTTGATACGGATCGGTAGGGAATGTAGCTTAACCATACATTTCAGTTATCTTAAAGATCTTTCGGTGGGGCGGAGTAGTACAGCTCAAATTCACGATTCCACGATCGAGGGTTCGGATCACCCAATGAACTAAGGCATATATTGGGTTTTCAATTGAATTTGTGTTGAAAGACATACAAAGATGTACTGATTATATTCATATTGATTGGATTGACATTTACTTGGTAGAACTACATTATGATAGGATAAAATATTAAAGTATTCAGTTCTACAAAAAATTGTTAGTTAGTTTATAACTATTTAGGTTTAATGTCATCGTCAGAACTATGCTTAAACTTATTTTAGCTTAAATTTGAATTGACTGAATGCATGAAGATGCCGAAAGGCGCAACTCGGGTCGTTAGTGACGAAATACATGGAAATGTACAAAATCTCAATAATTCAAATTTGATATTGAAATTCCACCAAGCACCCAAGTCCTAAATTATTTTAGCTTAGCTATATATCATTTTTGAGGTTTTAATTGTCAATTCTTGGTGGAAAGGCATTATAATTAAAAAATGTAACGAAATACAATTTGTTTTGTACTAATTCCACATATTTATAATGATCAGGGTAGGTTTCGCTGATCACGAGCATTATCAACTGATCAAAAAAATTATCTACATATAATGTTTTAGAAGAGATAGACAATAATATGTCATCTCACTTATTTAACATCACAACTTTTATTTAAAATTTAGATATTTGACGTACTAATTTTTGATGAATTAATATATAGCTTAGCTAAAATAAGTTTATAACAATAAAAGACGACGACGTGAAGCTGAAATAGCTATCAACTGACTAATGCAAATTTGTAGAACTGAAAACTCAGATATTTTATCCTATGATTATACTAATCCCGAAAACAAAGCATAAGTATCGAGTGATTAAAAAACTACTTCTTCATTCTTCTTTCGAAATCCTTCTAATCTTATTCTCTATGTAAAATAAGTCTACAACCAGTCGTCGATATTTGTTCCTCTGTTATGTGCAATGCTAGAGGCAGATGAAAATAAAAAACACGAATTTAAAAACCCAGAACATAGTAAATGTTTTCAATCCCTGCGTTAAAAAAACTTTCAGCGATGACTATTCTATTTTTTCCGTCTGAATTATTAAAATTTCGATTGTTGAATGCGAAAATAATTTGGGAAGCATTGAAAAAATGGCTCAAGTATCCCTTTGTGATAAGTGGACAGACCCGAGGGTCTTTTTTTAAATTTGATTAAAAAATTAATTAACAAAGTTCAGAACGAGGGTCGTCCGAGAAATGACATTTGTTTTTACTTCCGCAATGCCTTTAAAAATGTTAATTGCGAACGGACAAAGCGCCCGAAAGTACATTATTCTGCAGTATTTACATCACCTAAAATATATATATATATATATTTTTACCTAAATCTGTTTTTAATTATTTTATTTTTTATCGATCATATTTTTTTTAATTACTGCGCAGCTTTTCGGTTTTTTCTCTCTTTCGTATCGTTAATTATAACCAAAAAGAAATAGCTGTTTTTGAATAGAGAAACAAAGACTTTATTAAATACAATGTGATATTACTATTTTTTGTATTTCTCATAAAAACTTGAAAAGCGTCAGTTTGTCACCCTAGCCACTCTTTGAGCAAGTAGACTATGAGAGGTTGACTAATAACCAGCCGTCTTTGACATCATCTCATTTTAACTCGCAAAATATAATCTGTCAAATCAAGAATAGTATGTAAGCTCATGATTTATCCCAGGGCTGTTCAATCTTAGTAAAACCGTGAGCCGCATTGGAAATAAAATTTATCTGGCCGCATCCAGTCAATTTTAAAAACTGCCAATGATTGCTTCTACACAATTAAGTACTTCTGATGAAAATTGTGTTTTTTAAAAGATCTTCATCTTTTCAAAGTTTTGACGATTCGACAAAAACGTAAACGTATCATTAGCCAATGTTGAAAAAACAAGTATCGATTTACTTTTAAATCCATTCAAATAACATAGTATAACTTGGGAATACCCTGCCGTGCTTCTTTAAATGCAACTTAAATGAAAATTTGCAAGAAAAAAAATCTGTTTGAGGCCGCGGGTGGACAGCCCTGATTTAAGGAGAAACGTTTTAGTGAAATATAGTCGTTTATTGAATGTAATTTGACACCGATGACTTTTTAAGAATTTTTGTGCGTATTATGTAATAATGTTTAGTTTAGACTTGTGATATAGATACTTAATCCTCGGCTCTGTCCATATTCTCTAGGTTAGTCTAAGAAACAATTTAATTGCATTTCAATAAGGAATACCTATGAGTAAACAGTACATATACGTTTGTATTTTTTATTAAAATATTCAACGTTGACTATTTTCGACAAGTAATTATTGTGAGCCAACCATTCAACCTTTATCCTTTGAGAGCTTTATGATACTAAGAAGTTTAATTGTAAGCCAATAAGTTCACGCTACATTATCAAGAACTGAATGGACCATTGTATAGGTCGAGTAAATCGGACCAAATTCATTTAATAATCAAAATATAAATAAATCCATCTTGAAAAAATGATAGTTTCAGCATAATTTCAGGGCTGAGCAAAACTGAGTAAGCGTTCCCGACGAAGCTTCAAAACTTTGTTTATATTAAAATAGTTTAATCGACGGTGGGCGAGTGAAAAAGCTTCGCCGGTTACGAAAGTTATGTTTGTGCGATCTCTCTAACTTTTTGTACTAGCGGCGCCGAAAAAGCTAGCTTCGAAGCTTTCAATAAAGTCTGTTGCACATCAACGGAATATTGTTCGTTATACATTAGCAATAGAAACTTTCAATTATTATGGGTCAAGTTAAAAAAAGCAACTTATTATTT
The DNA here is from genome assembly GCA_022494535.1 of Himalopsyche phryganea. Lineage (NCBI taxonomy): Eukaryota > Metazoa > Arthropoda > Insecta > Trichoptera > Rhyacophilidae > Himalopsyche > Himalopsyche phryganea. The sequence continues at coordinate 5,910 of JAGVSL010000164.1, forward strand.
AGTCTGTAACTAATTCCATAAATGACCAGTAACTAATTCTATAAATGGTCAATAGCTTATTCGATAAATTGTCAGTAAGAAATAATAAATGGTTTGTTAAATGTTTGGTTACTAAATAATTGCTAAATAAATAAAGGTAACGCTTAATCGACGGCGTATCGGCGTTCGTGGCGCAGTTGGTAGTGTCGATGGCTACGGTTACGGATGTCTCAGGTTCAATTCCTGGTGCGGACGGTTTTCATAGATTGATTATTCAATCGATTTATGGATTTCTGTTCGTAGTCCGAGTCCTCTCTCCCACCCATCCCATCCTCACGGGGCGTAGCGAGAGCGATTAGCTAACCACTAGTCCTCTCATAGTCCTATCCTTCTATCCCTACTCTCTTCGAAAAAAGAGAGGTTGAGCAACTGAATAGTTCTGTTAAGATACCTCCATTAGGAGACCATATGCTCCACATTGGGAGCGGACATGGAAAAAAAAGATTTAATCAAAAAACTGACTGCTGTATATTTATTAACTGACCATGAGTATACTGACCATTTATAAAATTAGTTACTGACCATTTATTATTTTTTACTGAAAAAACATTGAAATAGTTATTTACCCAATAAGTGCAGGCCTAAAATATGCGTAATGCAAAATTATTGTTTAGTATATGAAGTAGGAATAATATTGGCTAAAAAAAAAAAATTCCGGGATAGCGTAGCATGGCAAACTAAATGTCTCAATAATTTGGCTTATGAGATAATTTCGTTTTGGATATTAGACCAGATAGGTGTGTTTTTTTAAGTCGAAGAGCTAAGCTACGAAGCTGAACTGTGTCAACAAAGATACTGTAACTGCAAGTGCAAACTGTTGGAAAAAATAGATTAGCAGAAAGAGAAATATTTATTGTGTTCACAGCATCATCTAAATTAGCAGATATTAACTCTCACTGTGTATGCGCTCTGACTTTTTATTCGCTTGCAATATTGTTGCAAAGTATTGCTGGTAAACATTGCGCACGTGTACTGGCCTTTGAAATTTTTGCCTTGCGCAGGTGAGGTTGTAGGTTTAGTGGAATAAAATCTTGCTATTTGAAATTGGAATTGTTGGCAAAGAGTATTCAAATAAATTTTAGTGATATGGAACACGTGCTTTTTCTGTTATTTTACATAGTTCAGTTTTAAGTGAATAAGATACGATGGTTTGTGTATAAATTATACTCTATATTATACACTATTCATTTTTGCATAGTGTATTTACTGCACATAGGTACATAGTTTTGAAAATATAAAATATTTTAAAACTATTATTATAAAATATAATGCAGTCTCATAATATATTTGTTTTGGTGTTAGTCAGTTCTTGTTGGAAAGCCAATATATTTGTGTAATTTTTTTTTTCAATAAAACATAATTTGATATTTACTTCTTTCACATTTGTTATAACGATCAAGACCGGTTTCCATCATCGCGAGCATTGTCAACCTTAACATATAAATCTTAACCGAGCTATTTGTATAAAGTTGACTCCAAATAATTATCAGATATAAGAAACAATTGGTTCAAGAAATATGACAAGAATTTAAAGAATAAAATAAATCTAGGTTTCGGGTCGTGTTTGAGTATCAAGTATGTTATTGAAACTCTGTCTTGGACAGGGTAATTTTACAATATTTCGAACCGTGCAAATGTCTATACTGACAGAACGCATCAAGTCAGTTTGTGATGGTTTTTTGTTTTTAATGTCAAAATGTATATAATTTAACTCTCTACATACTGGTAGAAAGTATGAAGTCATAAGATAAAATAGCTTTGAAAGATAACGGTATTAAGTCATACTGATATTTTTTTATACATTCAGAAAGTATTATATTACTATAACTCATCGATACCAAATGTAATTTGTATGCCGAAAAGGTTATTCTTTATAATATATAAAAAATCTTTTAAAATCATAAACGATAATCACTTTTAAGGTGTTAACTGTCAATTCTTGGTGGAAAGACATTCTATTTTAAAAAATAAAACACAATTCATTTGTACTACTTCCACATATTTATAATGATCAGGACCGGTTTCACTCATCACGAGCATTGATCAGTTGATAATGCTCGTGATGAGCGAAACCGGACCTGATCATTATAAATATGTGGAAGTAGTACAAATGAATTGTGTTTTATTTTTTAAAACATAAACGATAAATTGTACTTGTTAAATAGAGCACTTTGAAAAAAAAATAGTGCTTAGTATGAGATTATCGCAGTACTGGTTTTTATGAATTAATGCCTTCTGTCAGTATGCTCTCGATGTATTGAAACTGTCTTCATAAAAAAATGAACTCGTAGACAATAAATAGGTGAACATAAAATTTGTTGCAAAGTGAAATCGTGGAATGAAATTTCGATGGTTTTGTATCCGGGTCGCATAAGTTAGTAAAAGCTATTCATTAATTTCGTAGATCCGACACTGACTTATGCTGTTTGCATTGTACCGGGGAAAAGCTTCGATTTGAAATTCGGCCAAAAATCCAATGCATTCGAAATTTTTACTGCAAAACTTTTAATGGGAGCACGGCAAACCAGTTTTGTATGGGTCACTAGACGAGCTTTTCTAGCGCTTAAAGCTCCAGAAGGTAGAAGTGTTTTGAAAAGCTCGTACCATCAAATTATAAGCATGTTTTGTTGATGCTAGAAATTTAAACACAACTACAGTTTGTATGTTTTCCGTACGATATTATTTGATAAGCTATCCAATTGAGGGGATTATAATTTTACATCTAGAAAAGAATAACTATGGATTTATATATTATTATAAAATAATGGTTTTGTATAATATACCTGTAACTGAGTGGTCAATTGTTTTGGAAGCTCTGGTTCGACCAAGGTTAATTTTATTATTTGATTTTTAATTGATGTACGTTATTATCATCAAATCGCATGAATATTTATATCTTTTATTTATATCTATAAATAGTTATAAATTCTTTTAAGCTGTAAACCAACCAAATGCAAAGACAAAACAAAATTAATAAAAACGTAACACTAAACTGGTGGTTTTTTCGAAGTCTTCAAGCAACTCTGTTACAAACGTTAGTTTCACCTTCTACCCTAATGATATCCAAAAAAGAGAGGTTGAATGAATAAGAACGAGTTCTCGTAAAAACTACTTCTATGGATATACTGTGATAGTTTTCAATATGGGCGACATTATTTGATTTTTTATGAAATCAACTAATCATTAAAATAAATATTTATATCCAATTGTAACTATTTGTGAAAAGCTTTAAGTTAATGAAAAGATGATGTGGATCAATAGATAAATTTATACATAAATAGATAAAATTCTAAGATAAAAATATTAAACATAGTCAAGTATTTATTTTCTAATCCCAATAACTATCAAATTGAATTATTAATATTTTCAATGAATAGAGCAATCAATCAAGCGGACAGTGACTATCATTTTGGAATATAAAAAATCGTTTTACCTGCACTACTGCACTCGGAAATAATTCAAGCGTACATTTTGATGTTCGCTGAAGCAAATAATAAGATTATAATACATGTTATTATAATAATTTATAAGCTCTCATCCTTTTTGGTTTTGAATAAAATAAAACATTATACTGTAAAGAGATTGTCCATTGATACGGGATAGAATGATTTAATATAATAATTTAGAATGAAATTTTATTCATTTTTGATCCACACTGAGACATGGCTTAAAATGTTCCAGATTATTTTATTTAATACCATATTAAATGCGGTATAGAATGTTATTTGATTATCCACATTCAAATTTATATTATATATTGTAAGCGTAGAATATAAACCTTACAACTTGATAACCTCGAAAAACGTCGCAGGCTTGGTGATGATGATGATTATTCGATAGATTTTTAGTTTTCACGGTGATTCAGACAGTGAAACATGCCAGTTCAGCCAAAGTTACCGTTATTGCAGTTAGTTCAATACACAGTTTAAGAATTTACAATCACAATTTTTTTACAAATTTAAGAGAATAAAACTGTGCGCGGAAAGTAAACTGTAAACTTTCAGTCAGTGCGGAGGGGGACGTTTTTGTAAAATCGTACCTTGTATCGGTCTCTATTCCGTCGACCGATAAAACATTGGTTGATTTCAAAACACTATGAAACTATGTTGCTATATATATTATCACTGCTTATCTTTCTTGCTAAATGCCTTGGTGAGATGTGATTCGAGGAGAGTTCTGGGCACAGTTTGGGCCGTACCAAACATGATTGAGCGATGTCAAACTCTACAAATTACAACTTCACAAAACAGTGTAAAGATGTATTTAATTATAATAATATATTAATACTGCGAGTTTTATATAATAACTGTTCATAATATGCGCTTGTCTCTCGGTTGATATCAGGTGGGTAATAATTAAATCTTCGAAGACATGTATGTTTTTGAGTAAAATGATAATATACAACTGACTATTCTGAGATTCGAGCCATTGACCGCACGTTTAATTATGAAAAGCGTCGAGGATTAACCAATCGACTGCCGGACCTGTATTTCGGTTGGATGATATTTTTTCACGTTAAATATAATTAGAAAATCCTAGTCGACGGCATGAAAATCAATTACATTTATATTATTTTATTATTACTTAATGCTGAGAGTGTTACAAGCGTTGCACTAAGATTTGCATTATTAAATAATATTAGTTATTGTTAGTTTCTCGGATATGATTATATTACAAACATATCAAATTTTATTAATATAATTATTATCACCTAAAATTTACATTCCAAGTAAATGGAGGACCATATATTATATGACTCACTTCTTAATGGCGCCAATGGTGCCCTATCTGTCCTATAAAGCAGACATAACTGTTGAATATTATTTTAAAAAAAACCTTAATTAACGGATACGTTTAATTATCAATTATATAATGCAGGTATCAATCAAATATGTATTTCACTTATGCTATAAAAGTGTCAGAACACAATTACGACAGTTTTGAGAAATTAATGATTTAGTGAAATCGTTTTCAGTGTTAACAAGGACGAAAAAATATGTCACAAAACATAATAGTACGGATTTGAATTGGTGAGATTTAGTACATTTCAATGTATTTCGTCACTAACGACTCAGGTTTCACCTTTCTGCATATTCTGCCTGAAGATGCCGAAAGAAAAAACGACCAGGGTCGTTAGTGACGAAATACATGAAAATGTTCAAAATCTCAACAATTTAAAGTTGATATTGAAACTCCATCAAGCACCCTCAGTCGATGTCTTAAATTATAATGGTACGGGTTTTTTACTCTAGGTAATAGTTTCACATACAAAAGTCCCGAAAAACTGATCCAGTGCAAAATATAACTCTATTTACGATTATAGCGAGGTCACAGAGTCATTTAAGCTTTCTAGCGTTGATTTGATGAACTACAGAAATGATGTTTTGTGAGAAGACAAATTTTGATATTTGGAATCTAGCTACAGGAATCTCAGAAAAAGTGATTTCTGAGTTGTGACAATTTTTTTGCCGGGGTGCAATATATAACACAATCAACCAATGCTGACGTTGCTTAAAGATGACAGAGCCACAGTCATCTCAGCATTTTCCTTTCATTTAAATATAAAAAATACCAAATACAAAAAGTATTATAATATCATATACAAAGAGGCGTATTAATTTATTATATATTTTAAGCAACCGTTTATTCGCTATTACCTTAATGCCGGAGGCTGAAACAAAAGCGGTTTTTTTAGTAATTTATTTCACCTATCAACATAACATGTATGCTGTCCATACGGTATACATATAGCAATATCGTGCTTTGTATTGATGGTGAAAATTTTACCACGTAATCTACGGAGCCGTTGTTCGAATACAATATAAAATTATAAACGCATTAAAACGCCCACAAAATATAAACCGTCATTCAATGTAAATTTGGATTATTTATAAGTACTTAATTCGAGAAGACATATTTTATAAAAGGAATTAACATAATGTCTACATTCAACTCGAAGTGGTCCGTACTCAGCAGTGTTAAACTTACGCTGCATAGACCAAGAGATGCCCAACCATTGATTTGATGAATTTGAAATTTTCTGCGATAATTTTCCGAAAAACCATTTTGTGTAATATGATAGATCTAGTAAAATAACTAGTACTATAGTACAAAAAGTGAGTTATGAATGCGGCATTGTTCTTCGTGTCCACACCTACTATTAAAATTATAAAATATTTTTCTAAGCTTACAAACTACCATCTAAAATGTCTGTGAAAATTCAACATCAAAAGAAATCAATTCAAAGTTCAACATTCAGTAAAATGATTTTTCCAACGGATTATTTTTAATCACTCTTATGTTACTAACTGTCAATTATTGGTGAAAATGTATAATATTTAAGAAAACAAACACATTTATTAAGTCAGAAAACTGTTAATATTTTATTTATGGCAGAAGTTTCAAGATGTCAGTTTAGCCTTAAACGTAATCAAAATTTAAAATTGTGGATAATTTCAAATGGATTCTATAATTATTCAATGGATCTTCATGGATAGCATACCGAAGCTAGCAATTATTTTATTGTGAGAATAAACCCAATTTCAAACAAAAGACTTATCAATTTTTGCCATAACGCTGATGTAATTTTAATTATTTAAGATTATGTTTGGTTACCACGCAATATTTGTACATCGTCGTCACCTAGTAAGTGGTAATGATAGGTCTTTTTTCTCTGTTTTGCGATCATGTTTTTTCGTTTACAAATTCCTGAATACTAAGCTAAGAGAAATGAAAATTAAGACTCAGTCTGCCCCATTCAATAAATCTGCCAATAAATCTAATGGCATATCACATATTAAATCCAGTCGGAAATTGAAAAAGAAAAAAAAATGGATTTCGTAGTAAAATAATCACAATTAATTCCAGCTTACTGTAGCTCAGAAACAGTTAGTTCGCGTCAGCTGAAGTAGACCAACAATGAAGAATTAAATTTATAATATGGCCATTATTCAAAATTATGCAGCATTACGTTTTATTTTACATCGAATATGCATTTAACCCTTCATGAACCTCTACACTATGGATACATAGTAAATTGTTTACAAATATGTATCCAGGAATATTATTATATCATTCCCAATCCAAAATAAATCTTCTTCGATGTATTTACTCTTTTCTTAGGATCGTCAGGCATCTATGTTAGCTTCATCCATTTCAACAAAGTCTGACGGCGTATATCAGCCGTTTTTCAGTGATTTTTTCTAACTAGCGCATCATATGAGCGGCACAAGTCTTGCAAATGACAATACGCATTTTCAATACTCGAAGAATGGTGTGCCCAAAGAATGGCACTGCTCGAGACATGTAGAAAAGTGTCCTGTCCTGATGTTTATCTTCCGCAGTATCGGAAAAATTAGTTGTGGGTTCAGCATTCATCTCCAAAACCGGGCTTGATGCTTCAACCACTTGTTTTTCAATACTGTCTTTGCACATAACAATATATATATAACATAATTATGGACTTAATAATTATTTTGGTACTTTCTGCTTTATATTTAAAATATATGGTAACAAATAAATAATTTATCGATAAGGGCAAGAAGAGTTGTCTTAACCACATTTATAATTCAATTGAGTCACGTAGCACAACTCCTTATTCATAAATTTTTAAAAATTGTCTTCAGACTGACAATGTATTCTGAAGTTACTTATCAGATAGGCAGAACATGTTTCACACATAGTTGCACAACCAGTGGAATAGAAAATTTATCAATTATATTTTGAGTCACTCGTAAGTCTATTGATAAAATTCGCATTTACTTGACAGAGCTCCATTATAATAAAGTAAAAATATCAAAGTATTAAGTATAAAGTTTCAAGACTTGGTTGATAGCTATTTTATAATTATAAGAGAACTAAATACTTTGATATTTTTACCCTATTAGTTAAGTCGACTGAACCTGTAAAAATAAGTACATACGTTAAACTATTATTGATGAATTTGCCCTTACTACCGAGTAGTCGTTTTAAGTTTCTGTGGTCCAGCGGTAAGAACTTTTTCCTAGCGATCAGGCGCGTCCTAATACTCTGAATTAAAAGTCCCAGCGAGGTCAATATCAAATTTAAATTTTGTGAATCTAAATATGGGATATTTGGTGCATCGGCTGTCATGCCAGTTATTTTTTTTAAATTTGAATAATAACGAAAAATAAAAACCGTAGAAATCGTATCAAAACGAACTTTAAAATAAAACGAAAATACACAATAGAGGACACGCGTTGTTTTAGTACAATTGTACAAGCTTCGGACGTTTTTATGTACAATTGAAATAGTCAAACAACTGAAAACAGCGACACAATAATTTAAGTTGCATTCACTTTGGTAGTCAAAAAACTCCTGACAATATTTTCTATACATACTTTTTCGAGAAGAACCGGCTGCATTATTCATTCTTTTGGTGCATTAAATTAGACGGCTCGTTATCCATTCTTCTGGTTTTGTTGTGTTAATTCATTCACTCGTAATAATCCCATTACAGCTCAGTGACAACTCTTTGTATAAGTATTTTTAATTTAAATAATGCATGAATATTTTCTCTTTGAGGAACTGCGCTTGAAAAATTTAGTTTGTGGAAGATGTATAGAATATAAATGTTTTTCTCTAACTAATTCAAGACAATTTGTTTAATTTTATTCTGCAGTATTTTTTATCAAATATAGATTAACAGTTGGGCCTTTAGTTGAGTGGTCAACATCGTTGGCTTTGATTACGTTGCTTAAGGGTTCCAATACCAGTACCTACAGTTTCATAATTAGATTTTTCAATCGATCTGTACCTATGTTTTAAAAATAAAATACATTATTTTGTACTACTTTAGAGCATTATCAACTAAAAAAATATTAAGTTATATATTGTAAAATAGTAAGTCTGCCGGTCCTGAATGTAGTAGTACAAAACAAATAGCTTTTTTTTTTAAATATAATGCATTTTCACAAAGAATTGACAGTTTACAACTTGAAAGTATTATTTTGTCAATAATATTGTCATAAAATGGAATTTATTAGAATTTCAATATAAAAAGTGAGTTGCTGAAATTTTGTAAACTCGCGACGTGGACGTACCATCAATTTGGGTAAGTTTGCCCATAGGTCTAAGATTGACCCACTATATGGAGAAATGTTCATGATATTATTCTGTTATAATATCATGATAATACTAATGCCATATGAATATTTTTTAGTTAAGCAAAGGTATTGAGTAGCCCCTGGTGGTAAAAATATGAATTAATGTGCAACATAATTTATTTAATTGTTTAATTTGTAAACTGTCGGCTTGGAATGATAAAACTCAACATGAAATAAATTGGATTAGCCATATTTTCAATTTGTATTACTAATCTGTAAACCAAATACTGTCGGCGTCCGTGGCGCGGTTGATAGCGTCGCTGGCTACCGTTACGGTTGTCTCGGGTTAAATTCTCTGTGCGGACGGTTTTCATAGATTGGTCTTTCAATCGATTTATGGACTTCTGTTCGTAATCTGAGTTCTCACTCCCACCCATCCCATCCTCATGGGGCGTAGCGAGAGCGATTAGTTAACCATTAGTCCTCTCATAGCCCTATCCTTCTATCCCTACTCTCTTCGAAAAAAAGGGAGGTTGAGCAATTGAGTAATAAGCAGTTTTCGTAGAAAGATTCTGTTAAGATACCTCCATTAGGAGACCATATGCTCCACATTGGGAGCGGACATGGAAAAAAAACCCAAATACTGTATATTTTTTCATATCTCAATTACGTACAGAATATATGAAAGCATAAAGAAAAGTTTCCAACACTTAAAATATTTTGAACTCGTAGTAATTACAGTGATTATTTGTATCGTGGGTCAAAGTTACCCGATTTGGATGCAAACTTGATGATGTTTACTGGTGGTATTGATTGACTAGTTGATATTTATTTGGTATGTAAAAAGCTATGAAATTTATTCTTATAAATGTTTTGTGGAACTGAATGCTGCAATATTACCTACTTATTTTGTTATATGTCAATATACTTGGTGCACAACGTTGCATGAAAATATACAAAGTAAACAAAGAGTGGTAGATGGCTCCCCAACATTTAAATACATGTATAAAGACAGTAAATAACAGTGTTGTCATATTTAAAATAATCCCACGACTCTGCATTTAATCACATCAAACGTCGATGCATTGTATGCGAAGAACAATAAAAAACATGTCGCGGGAGACGGTTCTTTGCTTGCAAGACCTGCATATCTGATTTATAGCTCAATTTTGCATCAAAATTGCATCATGAATGGAATTACACTGCACGAGACGTTGATAAAAATGCGCCCGCCAACGTTAAGTCGAACCTTTGTGCATTTTTTGTGTATTCCTAGTGTATTCCTTTACAGTATTAAAAATAAACTAATTATTCATTAAAATTTGAATCGTTCAAAATTTGTATATTTCCATAAATTTTGTCACTAACGACTAGGGATTCCATGTATTCTTCATTATAAACTATTCGAATATCAAAAAGTAAATCTGAAACTATTCGAATATATTAGGATATTTGATTAGTTTCTGAAGTATGTAAATACTATTCGAATAATTAATAACATAACATTACATAAAACACATTCCATCTAGTACCGTTCCTTGTATTTAAATATTTAAAATGCAGCTATGTCGAATTACTACGACGATATTTCTTCAATTACTGAATTTTCAGCATGTTTAGAAATTTTTAGCTCTGAGTCATTCGTCAAATTCAAGTATTAAGATATTTAAGGTACCCGAGTTAAAAATACCTGGGGTATTCTTTATTGTCCTTGAAATCTGTGGAAATTGTGATGTGATCTTTCGTCGATTTTGTAAAATATTTAATTAAAAATTATCACGAATAGTTGCCAATATATTCGGATATCGAATATTCGAATATTCGAGATGGTATCCATAATAACGACGAAGATTTCCCCTTTCGGTATGTTCAAGCATTCAAGAGCACGGATGAATTCAAACTGACGTCAGTGATATAGATGTTTCATCAATCATCCTCAGTCGATATATCTTAAATTACATACTTACTGTATTTTTAGTGATTTTTACTTAATTTTTTTACTTAAAAATGCTTGTTTAATGATGTGTTTTATTTTTGAAAGCGTATGCGAGTGCAGTGAAATCAAATTTAGTCACGCATCCCTTATATCTGTGTGCAAAAGGAAAGCGGAAGTCTTAAGCCGGTACTTTTCAAGACGGTCAAAATAAGGTTCGCGGTATTGAGAAATTTTGGAAGAAATTCCTGGCGAAAATTCGAAACACGCATAACATTGTTACGCTGCGGGAGACACACTATAAAAAGAGTGTGAAACATTAGCAGGTAGTGGTGGGTAAAACTTCGAGTACACCAGGGTTTTAAGTGAATAATTACTGTTTTTATTTGTTTTAATGGGTCATTACGTTGGGAGCGTTTATGGGTTAAATATGCTTTAATCCATTTATGTATTCAGTAGTTATACGAAAAAACTAAACTGTAACTTTTATTATGGTTGTAATTTGTAATATTAATACAAAATATTATCATATCGGTTTACTTATATTTTAAAATAAAAATGGGAATTGCCTCCCTTTAGCTATTATAATAACAACATGTTTAGCTGTCGTGTCTAACTTCAAAAAGGATTTAAATAATCCTTCTGAAAATGATATTTGAAGTAAATATTATGTTTAATGTAGGGAAATGAAAAGAATTTAATAGATTCAGCTTTGTTTTTAATTTCACCGCATTCAAAGGGTATTACCGCGAAAACTGGCACAGTAAATCCTCGCAAAACCAAAGCATCTGCTTACCTCACAGCCCGACTTAGCCTAGCCTATCGACATGAAAAACGAAATAGTTTTCATTAGTTTTGCCACAAAGCATTGCGCTGCTCCACCAGAGGGAATTTGCTCTTTGTATAACTACTGCTTGCCAAACCATAGTTATTACATTTAAAATGCACATTCGCGACGGACGCTCGTAAACCGCGGCGTCGGAAAACCGACGGCCTCACGTCTACCGTTTGAAATAGTAAGTATTACCTGTGTGCTTTGGTTATCCATTCATATCTGTACTTGGGTCGGTTGGGATTAACGTTGATTATAATGCTACATAAAGGTGTCGACTCTCAGATGGGGGGATTGCTTTACTGCCTCCTCCTCGATTAGATCCTTACAATCATAATGTCCGTAAATTTGCATGTCGTAGAACGGGTAGACAAATTCTGAAAATAAAGTGGCGAATGGATGTAACAAAATTTCTGACTTCTGATTTTTGAACCAGTCAATTCATAATTGGCCATAGTCACTTCCCAGTCAAGTCCTTAAAGGTTGGGAGGTTTTTAGATAGTCCAATATTTAAATGAGGCAATATGATCCAGGATGCTGATCCGTTGGGAATGTCCAGACATGGGCAATGAACACGAGAAATTGTTCAAGACTCTCATGACTTGGTTACATCTCTAACAAGCTACAAGGCATTCAAAGAGTTCACGGCGTCCTATGAAAAAACGATTGGAACGCAATTCCTAAAAACATAATCTCGTTATTTATTATTATTTATTTTTATCTTCCTGCATATTAGAGCGCGTTGTAGCCAAGTCTTGAGGAATTTCTCGTCGGACGTGGGTGGTGAAAGATTTCAAAAACCCATAACGTTGTTGTGAGAAGAGTGCGGGGTGGGTAAAACGTTGAGTACCATAGAGCATTTAACTAAAAAAGATAACGTTGATACACGTCATTATCTCGAGTACCTAAATCGTATAGTTTAAGGAGTTACTTTTACGTTACAGTTAAACATTGCCTCGTTGTATTCAAACGTATAACGTCAAATTATTCGAGTTGCGGTATCTAGGATCTCAGATTTATGGATTTGTGTTCAAAGGCATGGAAGTCTGTGATTTCAAAAAATCCCTAATCCTGTCCTAGTCCTATCTTTCTATCCTTACTCTTCAAAAAATGAGAGGTTGAGCAACTGAGTATCAAGCGGTTATCGTTCTTATGCCCACATTGGGACCCAGCATGATTCGATACAGTATCCCAATAAGATATTACTCTTCTGTGCATTTATCATTTTTAATTCTAAATGTAATACTTATTTATGTTTCATTACGAAGCGATAGTTATTTTGGAAGATGAATAGTATCATTTAATTGAATACATTTCTTAGCTCATTTAGACAAATACTGTTGTTTATGGCTGCCTTTCTATCCATAAAGTAAGTAACTTTGAACGTTTGGCATTTTCTCAAGTATTTTAATTACAACCTGACTGGTTTATTGCTGCCGAATTTATTTGATATTGCTTCTAACAGACCGATCCATTGTATACAGTGTGAGGAATTCTCAGTGCCAAAATAGATCTCCATTCATTGAGACTTGTATTACAAGTACAGACATGATACTAATGATATTCATTTGTATGAATACAAGGCACTTGACTGCTTGTGTGTATAAGTATTGCAAATGGTTAATTAAGCCAGTGCTGTGAAGTTGTTTAAAATGTACCTATGTACATGATCGAAAATGATAATATCTGGTAACAAAACTGATTTAATATTTTTTAAGCAATGCTTGATGCACGTTTCGTACGTGTATGACTGTGTTGCTACCTTTAAGCGAATCTTCGGAACAAACTTTCAAGAGATCAAATTGACATCTGTATACAGCATAATATGCACATTTTTAATATTTGCTAAGAAATATTATACTTTTCGAGATTTATTGTCATTTAATTAAAAAAGAAAAGCATGTCTGTATTCATGATCTAGTGCTAAGAGGTTTACCTCAACAATTAAATGGCTCAGAACTTCCAGAAATCTTGAGCATCGGTGTCGATCACATATTTTTTATTCTGTAGTTGATCTCACGACACTTAAAAAATCAAGCTGTCTGGCACCATGGGTAAGCTGTAATGCCAATATTTTTATAAAAATATCTCCAATTCATTTAAAATTGTATTTTTCTGTTTTTTTTTAAATGTATTTACAAATATTAAACAGCTAATGACCAACACCATTCGATCTGCGGAATACTACCTTCACGTATGGTGCATTATGGAACAAAGTTGCTTGATGAAAAAGAAACAAAAAGCTGAAGATATTTTTTTCATAGGGCTGGTTTTGCTTAACGAATTTCATTCCAGTTGAAGATGTTCCCTTAATGAACAAGTCAATTTTAGAATAAGTACACTAAATCATGTTCAATTTTTTTGAATATTTTTTTCCTTCAAAAATCAATTCAAATACTATTTTTTTATAATTATTTATTGAAATATAGCATTCCCAAACTCAAAGGATCTACAACTTTGATCTAGGAATTGAGGTGTGGGGGAAATATAGATAAAAGAAGACAAAAATACCTATTCATCTTCATGTTTCTCGTGTTAGATTGTGACATTTGTATCAGGAGCACAGAAAGGTAAAATTGGAATAAGGTATTGTGCGCTGTCACAAAATGACATCGATAGTCCTACAATTTATCGCGATGGCACGCATGTTCTAAATTTAAATTTGACTTTTCAAGATCTCCGAGGAGTAGCGGCCATTTGCCAAAATAAGTCACGATCGACATTTTGTTTTAATTGTCGTTGCATGGTATTCATGAATAATGAGCTCGACTGTGTTAATCCTCACAACGTGACGGTTGTAAAAATAACATTCCAAAGTGTTGTGTCTCGACAACAAACTAACTGCAGCGCTGGGTGAATGAAGTTGGAATGTGACTGGATTTGTTTCAAAGGCAAAAAGCGCGACATCTGTTGCTGGGTTTATTAATTATTCACGTTTCAGCTGTTCGTTATTATAGTGATAAGTGCAACAGCATGTTCTCTTGGTAGAAATATTGTTCAGAAAATGTTTTGAATGGACCTGTCACTTTTCCCTTTCCCATTTCAAATTTAACAATTCTAAAACAGTGTTAGACAAATTAATTAAATGCAAAAGTAATTGCTCAAATTCTGGGGGGAAATCAATACATCATTGATGGTCCATTTGTACGGTGACCATTTTATTCAAATTTAAAACCGAGACATTTAAAATAGCTCAGCCAATAAGAGTAGGTAATAAATAGTCACAAATAACAAAGTATTTAGTTCTACAAAATTTTTATCAGGTAGTTGATAGCTATTTAGGCTTTACACCATTGTCAGAATACTTTGTTATTTTATCCTTTTACATTTTTATCCTTTTACATTTTATCAAATCACTTGCTAATGGAGAACCATACGTTTAATGCGGATGATGGGGTTAAACTGTTGCATAAAAACATGGGGGATCATAAATTATTTTATCAAGAAATTTTGGAAATTAATAGAGCCCAGTTAAATTCCTTGCCAATTTTGAATGAGCAGCTGAACCTTCCTAATTCTCCGCTATTATATCCTATACGTTGAAACACCTAATAGATGTCACTAAATGTGGAATGATTGTATATATTTACCCATTCGTCGAATAACATCCCGTCAAAACCCACAATACTATTATAATTGTAAAATCACTGGTATTTCTAAAAGAAGTTGAAAAGCGGCAATTCGCCACTCTGTTAATATGGTGTTTACAAAATAAGGATTAGGGCGATTTCCGAAATTTTAACTCAGGTATCAGTGTGGCTCTCAGACGTATAATATCTTACCTCGTAAATAATATTTGTCGCATTTGTATCTTCTATATAAACGTTAGATACTGTTTACTGTCTCTCAGTTCGAGTCCATTCGTGTGCTCGAATGCCTGAAGATGCCGAAAGGCGAAACCCAGGTCGTTAGTGACAAAATACATGGAAGTGTACAAAATCTCAATAATCCAAATTTAATCTTCTTTGATTTTGTGGTTCTACACTGTACACTACACATACATAACACGACAAACCGGACTAATCTCCAAAAAAACAGTACTATCCAGGTAAAACTAGGACGAATGGTCACCTTATTCATTTGTGACTTTAATATTTGATTATGAGTGATTTTCAGTGACGCTCAACCGACGGCCTGTGATCACAAGTGCTTCATCACCAAGAGTTTCATTGAATATTGAAGAAATCATTTTTTTACAACTACTTTGGTGAAGAAAAGTTTCCCAACTTACGTAAGAAGGTCGAACTTTGTGAAAGTTTTTCGTTATCTTTTATATTTAAAAAGAAGCGTTTTGCTTATTGTAATTATGCAAGTCTCAATACAGAAACTGAGAATAGCAAATAAAAACATTCAGCCCGACATCAAAACGATTGCGTCCAGATTGATTTATACGTTCGATCGTGCATATATATGCATAAGGCATAGTTAAGTGTGATTGTCGCATCTGATATGTAGCTGAAAATGCCAGAAAAGTGTCAGATTGACGGTTAGCTACTGGTATATAATTTTACACTGAAACTGTAACTGGTTTTTTCAAAATTTTGCGGGTGAAAAGGTATCCTCGAGATGCCAAGTGATGCCATATATTTCACACGACCAGATGTTTAATAATATTCATTCAACAGTTGTAGCCAAGTGGCTTCAGCTGTTTGTTTCTTCTTTCGACCGGTGAGATTCCGACGTCCTGGAGGACCATCGGGTACTATTCACAGAATTTACTCGGTAGAGCTCAGGGACTCTGGCCTGTCAAGGCAGGAAGCAAAGCGATTGGCAGGTGACAGAGAAACATGGCGGCGTGGCGTGGTCGTCATATGCTCCACATAGGGAGCGAATATCGTCGAAGAGAAGGTTTCGGCTGCGGCGTCCAAGGGCTCGGATCCCACAAAGGATGCTTGACTTATGACTTGAGCTGTGATCATAGGTAAAGATTTTATAATATATAAAATTACCTCCCACTCATTCAATTCTAAAAAAAAAAGACGTAGTGAGAGCGATTAGCTAATCATTGATCCTGACGCAGCCCCAATCTTCAATGCTTTATTTCTATGAACTGAAAGATGGGTGAGCCTCTAAATAACAATCAGTTATTTAAGAAAAAACAGTTGCGATACCTCCATTAGGAATCCACATGTTCCGCTGGGAGCGGAAAAAATAAGAGAATATGCATGCTGCAGAAAAGTTACTCATTCTGTATAGATTAAAGACAGTAAATTTTTTATACTGAAATGAATTTTTGCTGAGCTGTTGAATATTCCGTATTATATCGCAAAAAAAGCACAAACTCTGGTGCGGAAATAGTAAACCTTATTGAATCCACCGAGTAATCCTTGAATTTTCATTTCACGGCGCAGGAATATTTCAATGTGATAGTGTTGAAAAAGGAAAATTTAATTTAAAATACTTTTCGACAATTTCTGAAGACTCTGCTCTCATTTCGCCAAGCCATGAATTGAACCCTGCCACGCCCGCGCCCCGAGGCGATAACTTCGCCATTCATTGGGACTGCGCTATTTCTTGGGGTGTACTTGCCGGTGGGGCTGAAGGGGTTGCCTTCAGTGATTACCAAAATGTATCCCAAGAAATACAGAAAATTTCAGTTTTTATAGTTTTTTTACAACGGTACTTGAAGATTTTCGTAATCTTTCTATGCCGTTTCATAATTCTGTACATTTTGTAAAGAAATTTATCCTAAGAAAACACTTCTGCGTAAAAAAATTAACAGTAAAGTTTTTAAAAACTAGTTCACCTAAAACTTTTATAATAACATAAAAATGGTCTACATCAAAGTTTAATCATAATATTTTGGCCTAAGTTTCTTTTAAAAGTGGTATAAAACAAATATTGTTTTATTTATAAAATATAATGCCTTACTGCCAAGAATTAACAGTTGACACATTAAAATTGAAATATCGGTTGGATGTTTTGCAAAGGAACGAAACACGTCTTAATTTAGTTGAATGATTTTTTAAACGGATTATTTAAATCACTCGTTAGATAGACTTAGTGTTCTTACGAGTGCTGGTGGTCAGCGAATGGTGTATGGAAGGTCAAGGTTCACGCCAGACTGTAGCGTCAGAAAATAAGAAGAAGTTCTTAGGCATAGGTGATGTATTTTTTCCTGGAGTAGATTTTCAATGACTTTATTAAAGAAATTTGACTTGAAGTCATTTATATCACATTAAAAATTCAAAACTATCCGATGCAAAATATTTATACTGCCATATATAATATTTATTATTATTTAATATTGACATGTTGCTTAATGCAAATGTAGTATCTATCTAATAATCTTGAATTTAATGAACTAATTGCTATTGCTCACGTTCGCGATCATGATATTTATATTATATTATTTTGGGTCCGTGGGTCAGTGGTCAACGTCGTTTCTTCGATATCACGGATTTGAATCCAAGTATAGACAATTTCATAAATTGATTTTTCAATCGATTTATGGATTTCTGTTCGAAGGTATGTATGTTTGTGATATCAAAAATTAAATCCCACCCACCCAATCTTCAAAACATGGTGTAGCGAAAGCGATTAGTTAGTTTTCAGTTCTATGCTAACGCAATCCTTCTATCCCAACTCTCTTAGAAAATGAAAGGTTGGGCAACTGAGTATTAAGCAGTACTCGTAGAAAAACTTCTGCTAGGATACCCCCATTAGGAGGTCATATCCGTCACATTTGGAGCGGACTTGGTTTAAATGGTCGAAATTAATTGCTTCTTTGCAAGGAAATACATATACGTTTGATGATTACATTCATAATAAGAAAGTCCATCATTCTGAAGAGTTCCGATGTTCATCGAATACAACTTGTTCAATAAGTTTCAATATGCTCCACATGACGAGTAAACCTGTATAGATAAAATATAAGTGAAAAATGTAAAGTAAAATTGGAGAACCGCTGGTGAAGTCGGTTGACGCGGTTTGAATAGCGCTTCATTAGAAGATCGAGTCCCGCGCGGGCGAATTACCCACAAGTAGTACCTACATACCCGAGCTACCGAACGCCAGCCCATACCCAGCGACCTGCCCCACAAATAATAATATGAAAAGTTTGCTACCGACCCCAGTGTCAGGAATATGAGTTCATTTATAATGGGGTAAACATTTACAAATGTTCAATCGAATTTCTTAATAACGAATATAATGCATTTCCTTGCATGCACAAAGAAACGAAACAAGTGTCACATTTTTTTTCGAGAGATTCACGGTTACATTTTTTATTTGTAGTTGAAATTGATAACTGTTTGTCATACTAGTTGTTTCACGTATGACACTTGTTCAGTTCACTTCGGTATAACTAGGATGTTCACAGTATTTAAGATAACAGGCGATCATAACTTTATACTTTTTACTACACTGATACGCATTGTGTATAATACACAGAGCGTGTCAGTGTATAAGTATGCATGGATCCCGCGATTCTAGATTCTATAGCCAGAGTGCAAAGTTATAATATGGCAACTCTACCAAAGTATCCCACAGAACTAAAATAACACGTTTTCTTGAAGAAGATAAAGTAATTTTATAAGCTCTTACTCAAGTTTGTCGTTGGATCTAAGAGAACGACCAACTTTGATATTAAATTAATGATTCGAATTATGCTCTTTTTGAAAAGCATAGCGCCCCCAAGTGTCTCTTTAAATGAAACGATATCAACCATGTTGGCAATCATATCTAAACACAATTAAAGTGATGTATTTAACTATGGAAAGTACAAAAAACCCTGGGTATTTTATGCACGATGAAAATTTATTTGAAACACCACTGATAAATTTATGCAGTAGGCTAGCAAATAATAAAATGAAAAATCGTTGAACTCGGAAAGAAAACTGACTGGTACGTGATTTTAAATCTGGAAAGATCGCAAGTCGATTTGGTTTTGTGTAATGCAATACTTCAGTGTCACCGTAAATACTGACGAGGTGAAAAGCGTTTTCTTAAAAAAACATAAATCGTCGACGGAACAGATTGAACAAAATCATTACTTCTGCTTGCCTGCTACGTATTCTCTGTCATGGCTCTGGTTAAACTGTTGCCCGGAATACCTTGAAAATGTCATAGGAAGCTTGAATAACTCATGCGGTGATATGGTAGAGAAACCAGGTGAATGGAATCGCAGCTGTAATGCACATCAGCTCTGGTCAGGAGTGGGCTTGAGAAAGCTCCAAGCTTTTGCTAAATTTAACTTAGACCGACGAGCCCCATAAATTAAGAAACAACAATGTTCTCACAGCAAATCAGTACCTAACTGCAACTTCTGTACATGGTTTAAATGTATTATGAAAATAGACTTTGTTGCCTTTTGAAATTTCTCGTGAAATATATAAAGTATTTGTTTCAGTTTTATAATCAAAGAGGCATAGCTGTTTTTTCGTCCAGATACTCTGCTAGATTCTAGATGCTCTTAAATGTTTAATGCAATATTTTTGTGAACGATGTTTTGAATGATTATTCTTCATACTTCACCCGTGCATTTTTTCTCTTTGACGTAATTTTGCACAGTCAGGAAAGTTCGTTATAATATTTATTACTTCAGTGTCATCATTTACTAAGGAGAACTTTAGTTTCATTTCAGTGTTCTTTCGTTCGTTCAGTAGGCGCAGTAGGGTATGAACGACGTGTGTTTTATACTAACATTAATTTATTTGTGATCTTATCTGATATTAATTATTTCATGGTATATTGCGTATTCTTACATAACGTAAATACGTCAAGTAACATTCGATTACTTGAATAAATATTGCGTATAATTGTGTAAGAGTGATGAAAAAATCTGAATAGCTCTGAGATCTAGCGAGATCCTTAATAACGTATTGGTAGCCCACCGCTGGGCTTGGTAAAAGATGGAGTGGAGTGGAGACAGCTGATCCAAAGTTCTATAGAAATGATTAAAAACAGTATTGTTAACACTAAGTTTGTTCATAGGAATAATCGTTATTATCCTCGTTCATAAATAAATAAGGTTAATAGAATAACAAATTGTTATTTATCTCTTTATTGGATTTGATACGGTTGTTCTTAACACCACAAAGTAAAAGTTCGTGCATTGAAATTTGTATAATATATGCAAATAGTTTTCATACATCAAACTAGAGGATATCAAAATGTTCCGAAATTTCATCTAGAACTATCGACCAATATCAATCAATACACCGTTAAAAAGTAAATCTATTTATGAATACACAAACGTTTTTTGCTTAAGATAAAATCGAACGTTTTATCAAAAGAAATGGATGGGAAAGCTATGATTTCGCTTATATTGCGAAGATCGATCTATTTTATTTACCTATAATGCTGTGGTGTAAGTCACATATACTCAGGATTCCGAAATCTAGAAGAGGACAATTGATCTATCTCTGAGGAATTGAAGATACAACACATACTCTCAACCATCTGTCGGAGATGAATTCTTCATATGTTTGATCACGTGACACGAAAGGTCAAGGTCAAGAGATTCGCTCAGCTTATACCATAGATGAATGTATTACAATTTTTTCTTGGAGTTGCTTACAAAGATCACGGCTTAATGACTAGATTTTTTGAATGATGAATTTTTATAACGAAATAAATAAAAACGATTTAAAATGAAGTTCAGCCATAATCCATCGAAAGTGATTGATTATAGAAACGTCATTTAAAAAACATATATCAAATAAGCCACGACGAAGCACAAAACAATGCCTTCGTAACGCAGAAAATGTGGTAAAAAGTAAATGAAGGCTTTTTAAATAAGGCTGTTAACAAGTGACCGTTGTGTAATCGATCAGGCGAGCATAAACCGTGTCCGGTTTGTCGTTCCACTATGCCTGTGGGAAGTCCTCTCTCGTAAGGGGCGTGTAACATAAGGTCGTAAACAGAGCAGGGCATCGATGGGTGTACTAGAAAAAATCATTATCTTGTTTTGAGTAGAAGGGCAAAAGTGTTTTTTCCTTCTTACAATTTGCCAAACCATCAAATTCAATTTTTAACTAATTTTTTCTCGCTCATATCACTCTGGGGATTTCTCTATACCAATGGTCTTCAACTTTCAAGCCATTGGAGCCCGTCTAGTTTATAATATTCTCCAAGTAACCCAAACAGCTACTGCAATCGCGACTGCAGCAGCTGTCACAACGACGAGTTGTGTCATCGGCAGTTAGGAATACTTGTTTCATTAATAAAATTGTTGAATTTCGTCTCAGTAATCTGTCCCATAATCGCGGAGAAATCCTTCAAAACTTTTGCGGAACCTAGGAAGAAGAACGCTGCACTATACTAATAGCAATTCCATACGTCTTCAATAATATAATTCATTTTACCACAGGTCGTCTCTTCTTATGTTGTGGTAAGCTCAAAATCAGGTAGGCTTAGGAATATGATTTAGTATTATATACCAGGTGTCAGTGCTACCTGTCAACATTCGCTCACGCATATGAACTTTGTCTGACACGCATCTTTCGCACTTTACGGATAGACAGACAAATATATTATTATATTCATATAACGCCACCAACAACATATTAGTTGTGTCATATGTTTTGCGATAAATTTAATTAGTTCAACCTTATTATTTAATTTATAATAAGAATTATTAAATATTGATGCAAATGGCATCACCTCTTAAAAATGAAAATAGTTTTTAAAATTTCATTTAAAGCTCTAATTTTTTTCCATTTCCGCTCCCAAAGTGGATCATACGGTCTAATGGAGGTATCTCAACGGAATTTTCCTGTAAGAACTGTTTGTTACTCAGTTGCTCAGACTCTAATTTTATTAATAAATATTTATTGAGCTTCCCTGCCAAAGCAGTTTTTGTTCGAAGATTAGAAATTGGTATCGAGGTGAAATCATTGATGCATCTGGAAATAGAATTACTAAATATTTTTTTACTTCTAAGTTTTTGGTCTTTTAAACGCCGACGTGACGTCATTTCTAATAAGAAATACTTCGTGAGAGTAGTACCGCATTTTAATTTCAATCTCGATATAACTAAAACATACGAATTCGTATTATCACCAATTAATTATATTGGATTATATCTTATAGAAAATTAATATAATATAAATTCCCTCCCACCCATCCGATCCTAAAAACAGGGTGTAGCGGGAGCGATAAGCTAACCACTAGTCCTGCCCTAGCCCTAAACTTCTATCCCTACTCTTTTCGAGAAGAAGTGGGTGTACACTTGGGCCTAGTATAAGACGATTGATGAATTGTGACATATTTTTGTACAACACGCATTATATAACACGGTTTCCTGAAATGAAAAAATGATCCTACAATGTAAAGATGTTTGAAGTTCAAGAGGAAATAACAACATATCTTGTCCCACATCACGAAATACATAAAGATATGGTCTTCTAATGGAGGTGTCTTAATAGAATTATTTTTACGAGAATTGCTTCTTACTCAAATGGTCAACCAATATTGCCTTTCGAAGAGTGTAGGAATAGAAGGATAGAGTTAGGACAAGACTAGTGGTCTGCTAATCGTTCTCGCTACGTTCCGTTTTTAGGATTGTATGGGAGGGAGGGAATCTAAGACATCATGCATTCGTACAGAAATCCATACATACATTGAAAAATCCATTTTTGAAACTGTCGTACTGCGATTCAAACACGTAAAATCAGTTACCAAAGACCATTTCACCACGCACCCAAGAATATAATCAAAATACCCGGAATAATATATTAAATCATTGCCGCTTCCAATATAGAGAATATGGAGAATTATAATAAAATATATTAAAAGAACTATTTGAAAGGGATTCAGATGCTGAAACTTTCTCATTTGATGCTAAGAATGATTCGGTTAAGACATGTTAGCTGATCGCTCTTTCTACGCTCCGTTTTTGGGATTGGATAAAGGTGGGAGGATCGGAATGGAAGCTTCACAGCCATTATGCCTTTGGAAATAAATAAGCAAATCAATTTATGGAGCTATCCCTAGTGGGATTTTAGCCCATCAACATAGCAACCGAAGATAACAACTTTGATTATTGACCACTTGCCTACAGGCCCGGAAAATTCCCATTGATTAAACATGACTTAAAAGTGATAGCGCTAATGGACCACACACACTATTCCAAAGTAATTGCGCGAATAGCTGATGCTTAAAAAGTAGCATAGAAGCTTTCGCGTACGTTTTAGTATGTGACATAATTGTTCGGTTGCTGACACACAAAAGCTCTGTGCAGCTTTTATGAACACGTAGGTAACATTTGCGCGCAATAATGAGCAATCCGCGATATAATGATGTTACAATAGAAACGCAAAACAGCCGCCGACTGCAGCGTGCAAAGCGGCGTGGATGCCACCATCATGTTTTGCAACTCGACGCTGATGGGATAATGTGTTGCAATTCACTAAAATGGATTTAATCTTCATGATTTTCATTAAAGGCATATTTTGGACAGTTCGTGGCATATGAGCACAAGACGAACGAGCACACAAGAAATACGAGTATGGACATGACGAGTGCAAACGACAGATGCGCACAAAAACAACATATATTATTTAAAATGACAAAGTAATGTTGATACAAACGTTTTTTTCAGCGAATGCGACAGTTAGACATTGTGGCTATTTATTTTTGATATGAAATTAAAATTGACCACTTTGTTATTCCACTGGAATAACTAAGTTATCAATTTTTAATTTAATTTTATACATTAACTTACTGTTCACTCAAAAACCGTGGAGTCTGAGGGGCGTTTTTACTCAGTTGGGCTGATTTAGAGACCCAATAAATTTAAAATATTTATGAAAATCAAACTTTCATATTTAGTATATTTTAATAAAATAGTGAAATCTCCGAAAATTATATCTCCTTTGTTATATCCGATTCATTAATTTGTATTATACCTGTAAGGTTATTTTTAACTTGGAAGAATTGATTCTGTCTCTGTAATTTTTGTTTTTCAGATATTAAAAATTTATTGGATACTCATAGCTGCTCTGCTTTCTCCACTTGAGATGGCTGTTTATTATTCATATTAATAACATACTTAATATTTGATTATTTTTAAATGGTTCAATAATTTTTTCTTATAATTTGCCTGATTCATTATTGTATATTATATTAGTAACGTCATCAATAATTTTGTTCAGCTAAATGGACTTTTAATGTAGCTATATTTGTGATTTCAGATTAGTATTTAATGATTTGCAAGAGGTCTATAACATTTTAATTGTAGACTCTTTCATTTGATTTATGTATAATTTGTTTGTTAATCAGTATTTTCTTGTCTCAGTTCATGAACCATCAGTTCTATATACCATCATTTGTACTCTCAATTTTATATAAATAAGCCTGTTATGTTTGTATTTTTATCAGTTGATAATGCTCGTGATGAGCGAAACCGGTCCTGATCAGTATAAATATGTGAAGTAGTACAAATGAATTGTGTTTTATTTAAAAAAAAAAAATAATTCGTGTATATCTTTTTCTTAATGTCTTAATTTAATGTCATCCATTTTTAATTACTCAAACTGCATAAGCACGGTTTTTAAGAAACAAAAATACATTTCTGTTCAAATGCATCTCTTTATTTCATTTTAAATCAAGGTAAAAATGAAAACAGATGACAACAGAATTTTTATAAATTAACCCAATAAAGAAACAGCTGGCGTTAGTGTAGCTTACCTAAGAGGCGTGGTGATAAAATTTCATTTGTCGCGCGTTGAAAAAAACTCGCAAACCTCGCTAACGAATGCTTTGTTATGAAATGTGCAGTGATTGCAGATTGCAATTTCAACTGCAACACAATCACAGCGGTTGCGCGGTTTGTTTGCCCTGTAATGAGACACATCTCTCGGAACGAAATTTTCGCGCGAATTTGACGATTTCGCGGGCTTTTTTATTGTACTCTCGCGCTACGAATACTCAATTGCCCACTTAACGCATTTCGGGAATTCAATTTCGGATGTATTGTTTTTGTAATTTCATATGGAAAATAATGAAGTGGTACTTGTCAATTCGCTGGCATTGTTTGGAATATATACATGAAATCAGATTGAAGTAAGAAAATTAATTAAGATTGACTTAATTAGGTAGGTACAGCAAAATTGAAATAAGTTAATATAACTGTCAAAAACATTAAAAATCAATAATGCGTTTTAAATATTTTTTTATTCGATCGTCAACCGTATACTTAGTTCATTTTAACAAAATTAGAATACCAAATTTGAATTATTGAAATTTTGTACACTTCCATGTATTTTGTCACTAGCGACCCGGGTTTCGCCTTTCGGCATCTTCAGGCGTTCGAGTGCACAAATGGACTCGAACTGACTCCATTCGTGCGCTCGAATGCCTGAAGATGGCGAAAGGTGAATCCCGGGTCGTTAGTGACAAAATACATGGAAGTGTACAACATGTCAATAATTCACATTTGATATTGAAATTTCATCAAGCACCCTCAGTCGATGTCTTAAATTATAAAATTAGAATACATTCATTATTGAAAGGGGGTACTTAGTTGCTTTAAACATTTATCATTTAAAATAAGACAGCCCGATTGAAGGATGGTGAAAGACTGGTAATCAGCATCCAGGATAGTCAGGATGATCACATTACAAATGCCACTTTGGTCGTGTTAGTCTCTTTTACTTGATGTAGCGGTTGATAAAAATATACGGGTTTACATTTGCATTATTTCAAGATACATTTGAAACACACGATTATCAATTAAATAATTTAAAACCAACAGAACACGGTTGAAATTGGAGCGTTTGGTAAAACAAAACTAAAGGTGCTAATCCAATCGGCCACGGAGCCAGTTGGCCCGTCAACTTAACGTAAAACCGTTCAGTAATGTGGCTGGGAAGAGAGTAACAAAAATAAAATTCAAAAGTAGCCCCTTTTTCAAGAAACGTTTTGACTAATAGTGGCTGTTAGGTACATCACCGTCGGCTAGTTCAACCCTTTGTCTGCGGCGGTAGAAATATTTCTTGGAATACTCGGTAATCTGCGGTTGGTGATTTTATTATCACTGAATTTAGCGCATGGACAATGTGATTTCACTTTGCCAATGTTTGTAAATATAAATTGCTTACCATGACAGGTGATCGTTGACAGCTTTTGACACAATTGAGTCGGGTCAAAAAGTATAATGATTAGTTAGATGATCACGTAAGTATAGGAACAGCTGTACAATGTAATACCTCGTGATCCCATAGGAAGCAGTTCAGGGCAGCAAATCATGGTATTATATAAAAAATAAGATTATAACTACTTCATACCAGCGTTCTATAAATGCAAAATACAATGGAATGTTCCATTCATGTATTTAACACTAGCTTCGTAAGTATTTCGTATTTGTTGCCGTGTTGGCATTCGTGAAACAGATGTAGAACTAGATAAGATTATCGCTTAATCTGCGTAGCACCTCGCTCAATTGTTTTCGTTCTTCTACAGCAACACCATCATGCATAGGTTATCTAGATTAGATATAAAATAGATAACTACGAATAGAATTAAATTGACTTCGTGTTAGCACCCTCAATATTTATATTTGTTGGGGCTTTAGACAAGTGGTCAACGCTGTTGGGCTTTCGTCAGCTCGGTTTCGGGATCACGGACATTGATTGACCCCGGAACAGAAAACTTAGATTTTTTAATATATTTAAAGTCGGAATTTATCTCGGGGCAGTTCCACTGACCGTGATTAGCGTCCTGATGGTTGTGTCCTCAAATGCAATCCGGTCTTTCAACCAACTCGCCCAGCCCAAATGGTTTACCGTTGAACATACCATGGCCGGTTATAAACTGAAAATCCCAGTGCATAGGTGAAAGACACTTTACCTCGTGTCTCGACGTCACGTCCGGGGAGAGCAGATATGTTTGGTGCCCTTTGGTGGATGCAAACCACCTAGTCTGCTAAGCTGCTAAGCTGTTCGCTGTGGTCCTTCTTTATACGGACCCAATAGGCCAAGGTCAACTTTGACGTATTCGATAAATTTGCAATATCATATGGGGAGCGGTATATTCTCGATGGCTCTTTAGATTCAATTTGGACTAGATTAAATTCTATCGCCACGACGGCATATTCTCTGTATACACAGGATACTTAATATCGCTTGAACACTTGGCTGAGCAAGTCACTTCTACTAGCTGTGTACTCGAATGCCTGAAGATGCAGAAAGGCGAAGACCGGTATGTTAGTGACAGAACGTATGGAAATGTAAATAAATTAAGCGATTCAAATTTGAAATTGAAATTCCATCAAAGACTCTCGATAACTTAAATTACTCATTTTAGTGTTAGTTTGACACAACGATTTATAACGTTGAAGCAATATTAAAAAATCGCAGCGATTGTCATTAAAGCATTTGATCATTCATTGTGGGTATTACAGTGTTAACTGAAGTAGTATTGAATTTATTTTGCTTGTTTGATTATTATTTGCATAATAAATGTTGTTTCTTATAAGCTTTCGTTAGGATAATTAACAAAGATAAAATTAATAAAACCTTTGGAAAGCACAGCTATAAGTCAAAGGAGATAGAAGAATATTTCAGTATTCATTAAATGCAACGATACTAATTACATCCTTTGTTTTCAATTCGAAAACAGTTATTAAGAAAGTCTAACCACTGTTTCTAGGTAAATTGTACTTTTACTTCTAGAGTTTATAATGATGTTACAACAATGTTTACATCATACAAATACACTAACACAAATAACTAAATAATAAACACCTCAAATATTAGTCCAGTTCTTGTTCGCTCTAAAGCCATGGTGACCATTCAATAGCTATAATTCTGGGCATTTATTCTTTTATGTTTTTGCTTAGCTAGATCTCAAATTCAATAAGTCACATAAATATTATGTTCCACATTTGAAGCACTTAAAAATTTTAGATTTTTATATGAATACATGTGGTATATTTTCTTGCATGCTTCACGCAATAAAAGCATATTATTTTATTAAAGTGTAGTGGATGAGTCATCAAAACTGTCTGCATTCAAGAGTATAAAATAATTATTATTGATCGTTAAATATAATTTATAGTAGTGAGAAGGACCTGCCATGCAAGCAATGACAAAAATTATTCTAACATGCTTCGCGTTTTCTCGTTGAAAGAAGGGAGTGAATCCGTACCGAATGATGGTAGGTTCATCGTTGGGTACATTTACGTTGTTTGCTATCGTTCAGATTTAATTTTTAGTAATAAAATTTGGATTGCGAAATAGGTATAGTTCTCACATGGCAGTAATGAATAAGCTATTTTGAAAATATAATTAACATTAATTCAAAATATTTGTTTGAAATTAACATTTTAAAATACCTTTTAACCCAAGTGCCAAATACACTATAGTTGACTTATTTGCTTATGACAAATTTAAATTAAATAGTTTATTAGGTGAAGAAGTTTAACTGAATAAAACTAATGTAAGGTATGTTTTGCTCCACATTAAGATAGATATTTTAACTTGTAAGAATTGATTCTGTTGTCTTTAATTTTTGTTTTTCAGATATAAAAATTTGATGGATGCTCCTAGCTACTCTGCGTTCTCGACTTAAGATGGCTGTTTATTGTTAATATTAATTACATATGTAATACTTCATTGTTTTTAAATGGTTCACTTATTTCTTCTTAAAATTTCCCAATCGGCTATTTACTTGATGCATCAGTAATGTCATTAAAAAATTTTACTCAGTTAATCGACTTTTCACGAAGCTGTATTTATGATTTCAGATTAGTATTTATTGATTTGAAGAGGTCTTTAACGTTTTAATTTTAGACTATTTTATTCGGTTTATGTATAATTTGTTTGATAATCAGTAATTTCTTGTCTTAGTTCACGAACCAATTGTTTTATATACCTTAATTTTGCAGTGCAGTAAAGTTTGCAGTGACAAATCGGAACAGTGACAAAATATAACAACGACAAAACAATATAGGGAAAAATAAAACACAAAATATTTTTGTCGCGTCTATTTATGAGTTAAGCACATATACATAATAATTGAATATATTATAATAACTGCAGGCCGTATAAGTATTTTCATGTTTTATTATTTCAATAATAAAATACGACCAGCGATCAAGGTGATCAATTTTTTATTTAAATGTATAAACCTATTTTGTATCACTGTTCTGTTTTGTTATACATTAATCAACGTTAAAAGTGTTTCAAGACAACTGCGCTGTGACGATTTGCGAAACGCTTGATATACGATGAGGATTAGCAACGGTGCAGCCAAACCACGGGACTGAAGGCCTTTTTGGGAAAACCTTCTAGATATGATCAGACCAAAGATAATTCATATTTTTCGATCTAACGATGATTTTTGCGGTACGAACTGTTGTTACATTAAAATTAAAACTCGTGGTCGCCTTATGAATCTGTGTGCACTCACAAAACAATGGCTGTTTCAGTTTAAATTTGCTGAGTGTTTTCTCTAATTTCGTACAGTATGCTGCAAATACTTAACTCCTATAACAGTAAAGCACACACCTCTTACGCTGGTATTTTTGAATGTCCTATATCTGATAAAGTTATTTGGAGAAATAGAATGATGTTTTATAAAACTTTCTGTTGGTCAATTATTGACAAAAAGACGATCGAACTAAGGATGCGACTTCAAAGTTTTTTTTTCCATGTCCGCTCCCAGTGTAGGGCATATGGTAAGGACTAGTGGTTAGCTAATCGCTCTCGCTACGCCCCGTTAGGATGGGATGGGGGGAGGAGGGAGGACTCAGACTACGAACAGAAATCCATAAATCGATTGAAAGGTCAATTTATGAAAAACGTCCGCACCGGGAATTGAACCTGATACATTCGTAATAACCAACGACGCTACCAACTGCGCCACGGACGCCGACGTAAAGTTATTGTTGGCTAATAATAATGGTCGGAAACTGTTTTACTTTCTTAGAAAACAGAGGCTTAACTATTTACTTACAAATCACTTTAAGTTGATTGTCATTTATTGGAGGAATGCTATCTTATGAAAAATTGTAAAAATAAAGTACATTTTTATGCGAACTCAACTCCTATTTCTTGCAACGATCAGGACAGGTTTCACACATCACGAGTATTATCAAATAGTGAACGAAATCGTTTCTGATCATGATAAAAATGTGGAAGTAGCACAAAACAAATTGTGACTTATTTTCAAAATATAATTCCTTGCCACCAAGAATTGACAGTTAGAACCTTAGAAGTGATTTAAAAAATCGTGCGAGTCTGCATTAAGTCACACGGCATACTATCTTTCCTTACTGAAAGTATAAATGTGTTACTGTTATCGACTCCTTGTCACAGCTGGTAACGTCGTTGTCTACGGTTACGGATATCTCGGGTTCAAGTCCCGGTGAGAACAGTTTCATAAATTGATCTTTCAAACGATTTATGGATTTTTGTTCGTAATCATGAATGTTTGTGATGTCTGAAGTTCATTCCCACCCATCTGATCCTCGAGATGAGGCCTAGCGAGAGCGATTAGCTAACCACTAGTCCTGTAATAGCAGCATGCTTCTATTCTTACAGTTGCTCAACCTCTCTCGAACAAAGAGAGGTTGAGCAACTGAGTAACAAGCAGTTCTCATAGAAAACTTCTGCTGAGATACCTCCATTAGGATGTCATATACTCCCCATTGGAAGCGGACATGGTAAAAAAAACATATAGTTTAAAATTGACTTGATTGTTGTTGGCAACTAATTCCATAAAGGTCAGTAACTAATTCGATAAATGGTCAGTAAGAAATAATAAGTGGTCAGTTAATAATTATGTTTGGTCAGTAAATAATTGCCAAATAAATAAATTGAAAATTGACCATTTATATAAATTACTGACCACCTGTATTCTGACCATTTTGATTAATTATTGACCATTTATTATTTCTTACTGACAGAAATAGACAATGATTCAATAAATGCTGGCCATTGTTTTTTAGCAACTTTAATTTCACAATTTGCTCCTGCTTTTCTGTAAAAATGTAAACCGAAATTATTGCACGTGTGTGTGTTTTTATTTAACAATGCTAAGCTGGGGAAAGGCGTTGCAGGATTTTGGAAATAAAAGCGATTCGATATGATTGAATTATTTTCGTCTACTGCGTTTCCACAAAATAAGTTTTAAAAATGAACGAAATGGATTTTTCAATTGCTTCCAAAAAATAAGTCTGGGAAAGTGTTCAGACTATCGAGCTATTGGTTTTATATAGATTGAAATTGAATGAAAAAGATTTATTTAAATATGGATATTTGAAAGTCTTCCAAATAACTTGTTTGCTGTTTTTGAAACAAGATTTCTTTGAAAACGAAATTTAATTTATCTACAGAGATTACATTATAGACATTATTTTTTTAAAGAATATAGATATTAAGTATATTAATTTTAGGTCATGATGCTTATTACCGAGTCTATTCAAATATCACCATTCGTTTTTATTAAAATGATCAAGCTGGGATAAGTCAATTTTGTAGCTGAGTTGTTAACACTGTTTGACTTTTGTCCACTTGGTTGTGGAGTCAAGAAAAATCTAAATACATTGACTTTTAATCGATTTATGAATATTT
Organism: Himalopsyche phryganea; assembly: GCA_022494535.1. Classification (NCBI taxonomy): domain Eukaryota; kingdom Metazoa; phylum Arthropoda; class Insecta; order Trichoptera; family Rhyacophilidae; genus Himalopsyche; species Himalopsyche phryganea. The sequence continues at coordinate 38,298 of JAGVSL010000164.1, forward strand.
ATCCAAAAGCATGTATGACTGCCACGATATTTTTATTCTTCAAAATAAATTGAAGAATAGCACTTCTTCCATACATAGCACTATAGAACAGTGTAGGTAATAACAAAATTGACTTTTTTATTTTAATAAAAATGAATTTTCACAAAGTTAACGCAGACTCCATTGAAATATTCTTTTATACTTTCGACGAAAGATTTAATTTGTTCATGAACAATTTCATTCTAAAAAACGCTACAGGTAGAGTACCGGCCATACAACTTTGCACTCCGACTGTAGGATTTCAGATAACGGGATACATATTGATACATACACGGGATCCATACACTGCTCTATGATCACGGAAACCATACATACAATAAACTGACATGCTATAATATAGTATACAGAAAGCGTATAAGTGTAGCAAAAAGTGCAAATTTATACGGCGTATACTCTACATGTTGCCAATCGCATTACATTTTACCAAATTGAAATTTACTTGGTAACTATTTGTTTAAGGTCACAACAAATTTATAAAATTAGTTCAGCAAAGACTATAGGATATTAATGTTATATTTCGGCTTCACACCACCGCCAAGTAAAGAACTAAATATACTATATACTAGGTAGACATTTATATCTTCAATTAATACAAACTATAATAGCAATGGTTATAGGTTATAGTTCTCTAAGGATTTTAAAATTTTACTGTCAATAGCTATTTCGCTATTGTTGAAATAATTATATTTTGGAATATTCTTGACAAAGTCGTGATGCGAAGAGTAGAAGAGAGCTATAGACAATATGAAAATCTTTCTAGAATTAATTGATGTAATTTTTTTCTTTTTTTTACGAAATGCTCTACATTTGTTCATAAATAAATAAACGCCTTTTAAGATGTCCATACAACTAATGTTTTTGATTACATCTCAAGTCTTTATTTATTTTACTATAAAAGTAAAGCTGCAATAGGTAAGCACAAAAGCTTTGCACCATTTCGTTAAAAATTCAGTTTCTCTCCTGTTTTCTTATTGTATAAGAGTAAAGTAACGAATAACAATTCGACGCAGTAAATAAATAAATGCATTGCACCTCGCACTTATTCTTCAAACGACCTGCACAAGTAGAACTGCATAGTAAACATTCACATTTGGAAGAGATCACGGGAAGAATAAAACAAGTCACAAATATATACGAATGGGGAATAATAAACATTAAATCAAAATTATGCGCGACATAAATAAATTATGAGGCGTGTTGTTCAAACCAATATTTTTAGTCTTGTTCATATATTGTTTTTTGTTTTCATCGTTTTATGATATCACTGAGGTGAGAGTTTCTACTTTTCTGTGTAGATCATTATAACGGGTAAAATACAACTTAAAAAGACCCCGTAGAACAGCGTTTCTCAAACTTCCTGCGCGGTGGTCTCTCAAAAAATTGTTCGATGGTTCGCGGACCCCTTTAATAAAAAAATAAAATCTATATTATTTTAAAGAAACCGAGGGCTCTAAATACTTTGCACAAAGGTTTCACATACTTAATGGTTCGGGACTGCTTATATGATGTTGTGAATAAAACATTTTTTTACAAACAAAAAAAAATCAGATAATATTACACTACCTCGGATAAATCCAAATCCAAAACCCAAGAAAAGCTACATTCCATAATTATAAAAAATGAATAGTGTAAATATGCATTCGTCCTTCGGGGTCCTAACGAAACGCTTCGCGGTCCCTTATAGAACCGCGAACTTCATTTTGAGAACTGCTAATGTAGAATTTTCTGTAAATTGCTGTAGAGAGAGGTGATATCGGTTGAGGGTGCATGATGGAGTTTAAATATCAAATTTGAATCGATCAAATTTTGTAAATTTCTATACGTTTTTTCTTTAACGATCCAGACTTTACCGTTTTGTTAGGGTGAGTCTACCCTAAAAAAACTCGCCAATTTACAATCAGTAGAATATTTTACTATATTTTTTCCCAACTACATTTTAATGATATTTTTTTCTTATGACCACCTGCAATTGCAAAATCCAAACCGTTTGAATTGTTTATACGACTATTATCCCAATTAAGGTTAAATGTCGTTTATATCAAATTAGTATTAAAATTAATTCACATCGATGCAGTTCCCAGACGTAGTGATAATATTTTTTCTTAATTTAATTTATTTATAAACGATATAAACTATTTACTAACAGTCAATTCAAGTGCGTCAATGTACTCGAAATTTGAACGATAAAAATTACATGTTTCATAAAAGTCCAAAATTGTGACTTTGACGCTTTTGGTACACGCACATACATTTTGTTTGTTTTCTCGTGCCAGTAAGAAAAAAAAGTTTCTGCCATTAATTCCCAATTCTCAAGAGCTCCCCGTGAATCGCAAGTTCTCAGAAATTTAACGCATTTCTAATGAAACGATCTATTTTGAATGAAAGCTATTTTTAACGACTCAACTCCAGTGAGTCACTTCTGAGTGTAGCATTAAAATGTAAGTATAGAATCGCCAATCGAAATTTACATTAATTAAATGAGACCTGAATAACAAGATCATTACAATCAAAATAGAGTCTGATAGGTCACGCTGTCAAACTCTAACCAGGGCAGACTACGTCGACACCCCCAACGAACAAGAAACAAAGAAGTAACTTTTGGTAGTTTTGCAGGAGGAGGAGTAAATACAAGCATGAAAGATACTAACTTAAAATGAATAGCTATTTTAAAATCTTGCCTCTTCACCACTTTTATATCCGTTTCATTAATCTATGCAGATTTATTATATAAAAAATAATAATTTTACTTGTAAGAATTGGTTTTGGACCCTTTAAATTTATTTTTCAGATATTTTTTGGACGCTCTTGACCAATCTTCATTCCCAATTTATCATGTGCTATTTAGTGTCAATGTTAATCACATATTTATTATTTCATTGATTGTTAGTACAATATTTAAGTGGTTGACAACTTTCTCATTATACTTTTGTCAGATAATTGATTCTCAAAGTGTTTTAATTTTTGATTTCAGATGAGTATTTATTATTTTGTAAGAGGTACTTAACATTTAAATTTTTAAAAATGTGTTATTTTATTTTTAATTAATATTTGAAATAACTACAAAAGCAATTTTCCCTCAACTGTATAAATGAAGATTTGGCTGCTTTTTAATAGATGATCGATAGTTTTCGTTGTTCGGAAATTTATCGTTGATATTGAAATACCTAGTAATACACTTCTGACTTGGTAATGCTGAAGCATCGTGAGCCGTGAGTTGTGTATCACGGCTCATAAACATTCCAAGCTCCACAGTGAATGATTTGTGTAATTCCAAGCATTCTTATTTAAGACATTACAGTCATCTAGAATGATCATTTAATAAACATACAAATATATACAATGTTTCTAATTTCTATGACGTCAAACTATCTTGCCTTGCATGGAGTACTTTGCTTGTCCGATATTCAAATCATCCAGTCATCTAGTTAATTGTAAGATGTACTTATCCATGTAATAGACATCGATGCACCTATCCATTTGAAGATCTGCTTTCAGCTTGATAATGGCTGTGCAATGTGTAATTAAATTAGCGATATTGGATTACATTTAGTTAGGAACACAAGCCTCAATGAGAAGTCATTACGCAATTGATTAAGTTAGCATACGTAAACAACATTGAACTCGCATTAACAACATAATAAAAATATAATAGAACGGTATGGTTAGAAATCAACATAGTGACAAAAAAACACTGGGGAAAAATAAAACGTATATTTTTTTTGTAGTATCTATTTACATAATTTGAGAATGGCCAGTCGAAGGGGGGCGAATGCTTGGCTATTGCAATCCAGGATGTGTAGGATCTCAATCAAAACGCTACATCAGTCAGGTTAATCCCTTTTTTATTGAAGATGCAGCGGTTTAATACAAAAAAAAAAATATCAGTACAACATACAATTGAGTCTACATTTACATTGACGCAACACAATTGACGAAAACAAATGTTTCTAAATTCAAATTAAATACAAATTCAAACCAAACTAAAACAATTTACAATGACAGCGATGCTTCATAAAAATAAAAATAAAAATTAAAACTTCAAACAATGTAGCACTCCCTTTTTTCGATGGCTGCCAACTGTTGCTAGGCAGACGAGGCAATTAATCGGTCGAATACCGGCCGCTTTCTACTTAGCGACCCTAAATCCGTCAGGCCAGGTAACGTTATTAGCAATTATTCTGAGAATCGCATTTTTTTTGCATTACATTGCAGACATTTCATGCAGCAGACATAACCGACAGCCGAAAAGGAGTAAACCGGCGTCTGCATGATTTATACACTCATATTAAGTCATTTCGAAAAAAAATATGCTGATCAGTTGTATAAACTTGCTCGTGGCTTTTTTAACGCTTACGGCACTACTTATCTGTGTGAAAAACCTATGGCGGGCTGAATACTGGGCATGTCCGGCTAGCTACCTCGGGCTAGTTAGGAGAGGTAGTTTGGAGAGCACTGGTGTAACAAAGCCACTGGGCTATGGCACCATTGCATGCTTTTGCAATTTTATTTATTTATTGTAAATTTAAAAAAATTGAAATGCATGGCATTACAGCTGACACCAATGCGCCATGCATTCCACAAACATAATAACAGTAACAACAATAATAATAATTATTGAAAACAGTACTACTAATAAAAACAATAATGAAAATAAAAACATTTTTTTTTTAAATTACTAAATAATAAAAAAAGACATTATTAATTTAAAAGGAAAAAATATTTAGTGAACAATACCCATAGTTTAGTGTTGAAAATATCCAGCTCTCTAGGCAGTGCATTAATCATCCGAACGGCTCTGGCAACTGCATTTTATATGAATACCTTCGTTATTAATTTAGGTATACGCAAATTTTATTTTTAAATTTACGTGTTCGAATCGATTAATCGAATATTGATAAAATTATATATTTAAATATACAACCAATGTGAAAATGGTTTTTGTTAATATATTTTGTTGAAATAAATAGGCGACGATTAAGTATTAGATACCAGGACGACATAAAACGAAACAGCGAGTAAATTTAACATTCGCCAGCGCGTTTGGTATCGCACCCTCACGTGGGCAGTAACTGCTCAATTTTACGAGCTGTCCCCGTAAAACTTCCGCCGGACACTAAAATGTTGGACATGGCTTCCATAGCTTTTCATTATTTCAGTTTGGTTAACCACATCTCCATACAGCGCGGGATAATATGTACGACACGTCCAAGCGATGTCTATCTGCTTAGGACGTGCGGGTCTGATGCTCGCAAATCTATTTATTTTATTTACAATTAAATTAAACAAAATATTTCGTTTACTTTTCGTACGAGAACAATTACAGTAATTGCTTACCATCTACGTACCCATAGTGAAACATTTATCTGTATAAATTAGCATACCCTTTAGATCAGGGGTCTCCAAGCTTTAGCCTAAGAACCACACTGATTTCTCCACTAAATCCCAAGGGCCAAGATCTAGCTAGCTCTTCATATCAACATACTGCAGTTTTGAATTATGCGCAAATTTTTGAAGTGAGACTGCCAGTGAGTGGGATATCTATAGCGCAGAGTGCAGAGGGTGGACTACCGCGGATCAGATTGATGATGCTAGCGGGCCGTAGTTTGGAGACTCCTGCTTTAGATAACATAATAAAAATGACACGCAAGCCAAAAGGTATATTTAAAACAATTAAACATTTACACTGATGCAACCCTGGGAAAATTAATTTTATAATATTTTACTAACTGATACGGTTTACAATGTTATCGAAAATATAAATAAAATTTTATAAAAAAAAAATTACAAATGTTGGAATCATAGTTTATGTTTCTTTGCTATTAGATTCATAGTTAGCTGTATTTTTACATATGGTAGCAAAATAACTAAATGCAGGTAATACTCAAATGTTGGATTGGGGTCGGTGAGGTCTTATAATAATAAGTTATCTAACAAAACCCATCAATTGACAATCAGGTACCTCTATGTTATATTTTTCCCCAATTAAATTTTAATGATAATCATTTCCTATGACCACGTCAAATTGCAGAATCTTCAGAGTTTTTAATTGTTATTGCGATTATTTTCCCAATTAAGGCTGAAAATAATTATTGAAATTCATTCGAGTATTAGATTCCAGATATATGGAGTCTTAATTTTTGTCTTACTATGTACTAACTATCAAGTAATAGTGCTTGCGATGAGCGAAATAAGTCCTGATCATAATATAGAATGTGGAAGAATTGTTTTTTTAAATAATAATGCCTTTCCACCAAGAAGTGATAATGATAATGTAAGAAATTGAGTGCAGAATAAAACTTCACTCTTACCACAAATTTTATTTGCTACAAATTTGAATTGTATTATTTCTTAGAATGTTAGCTCGTAAATTTCAATGGTTTAAACTGCCAAACCTAAAAGTAAATAGGTTGTCTTTCATTTTACACACTGTTTTCAGGATCAGAAAAAGGGTGTGTGGAGAGGAAATCATTACAGAAATTTGCAAATCGATTGAAAAAATTCATGAAATTCTTCATTTGTAGATTTGAATCTATGAACGCGCAAACAAGGAGGATGTATACATTGAATACTCAACAACATTGATCACGGGGCACCGGCACAGAATTTGATACTGGGTATACATAAATTATTTAAAACCGGCCATCGTTTGAAAAAGAAATTCTCTGTAATAAATCTCGTCTATATATATTTATAAACTATTTGTAGGCAGCTTTCGATCCAATTCGACGGTTTCAAGCCATCATCTTTTATTCGTGCCAAACACTAACCCTCGCCCATTCCTTCGTACAAAGTCTAGGCGTAAATTTTTTACCACGCCAATTGGATTATGCATTACCGCATTGCGAACTCGTAAAAGCTACTTGTACTACCCGAAAGGTTCATATAAATGTAACTCGGTATTGTTTACGGCCCTGTTATGTACCCCTGCTAATTATTTATTTATCAGAATTTGTCGCAGTACGCCCCGAACCGTATGCCTCTAAAACAGAAGTCAAAAACATTGTTGTATAATCTACAATTTTTTAAATGTATTTTTATCTTTATTTTCGGGTAGTGATTGACTCGAAGTTATTTTTCTATACTTTTACTTTCTTGGAAACTTTAAACCATCCATTTACACGAAGAATTATAAGCCACCAAAGTTGAGATGATCGGGATTATCAATCTGTCAGATTAACAATATATTACCTGCGGAGTGCTCTAGAGGTGACACTTTTGAGCACACTATTCCTACCCTTTTCAGTTTCTGAGTCTTTACAACGTTGGTGATGCCCTTAAAGAATGTGAAGAGCTCAGGATTTGTACGGATGTGCCCTCCGTGGGTTTTAAATGAAAACTGAAATATAGTGAGGTTACATGGAAAAAACGCATTAAGTCAGTTTTTGATGGTTTCCCATTTTAAATGTCAAAATGTATATGATTTAACGCTAAAAATAATGTACTAGTAGAATGCATTGAGTCAAATGATATACTTAATGGCGTGAACTACTAACTTTTATATTACTATTTTTCATTCTGGCAGAAAGCATGATATGATTATAACTCATCGATGCCAAGTCCTATGATTTGCATGCCAGAAAGATTATTCTTTATATTATTATTTGAACAAAGAATATTTTTTTTATTAACAAACAATTGTACTTGGGAGAGAGATTACTTTGAAAAAAAATGTTTTAAATGCGATTATATCACAACTCGTTTTTATGACATTATGTACACTCGATAACATCTACCATATGGCACAAAATACATGTAGAAATTTGTACGTCTGTCAGTCACAACAACTCTCCCAAACGATGTACAGTAGCGACGTGAAATTTTCACATGTCATTCTAGCTGCCAAAAATGATAAACGGTCATCGGTATTTTTTTCAATATTAAGCATCTAAATTCTTAATCTAAATGAGCAAATATAAACGCCCTCTATTTCTGGCAAAAAATACTAGTCATGTTATAAAGTATACAAAAATACGAAGTCAATTTAGCTCGCATTCCACTGTTTCAAGTCCCGCGATAGTTTACCTGTGATACGGTCGTAAAAAAATTACTACCGTTTTATGCCATTCGCCTTGTAAAAGCATTTTTACACCTCGTTACCTTATAATATCGAAAAGTAGCTACACCTAAAATGTTTTTTATCCCTACATTATTCATCGGAATTTGTCTGAGGTAAGCTTACAAAGTAAAATCTTGATGCACTTTATTAAATTGTTCTAAAACATAATTTCTTAGACACGTCTTGCTGATACTAATTGTGTTATTATGTGCATACCGGAGCTATGTGCATTACAATTCATTGCTCGTTACAATATAATATTTGTCATTAAGATATATTGCTAATTACTATTTAGATTCTTCTGTACTCAACTGTATACGTTTTTTAATTGGTGTTTGGCCATCAGCTTCTAGATATTCTGATAAGATTAAGAAAAGACTTTCAATAGAAAATAGTATGTTAGGTGAAATGGTCCAATTTTATGGGGCAGACCTTAGGCCTTTAAAATTTTCAAAACCGTCGACGATCTCATCTCGCGAAGAGAATTTATTATGTATGGCTTTGGACAAGGCGAATTTGGTATAAATATAATAATAATTTCATTCCCACGAGTAAGTAGACTTCATAGAATTCTCAACTGCAGGAGGCATTAAGCCGTCGAACCTATGTGTTATGAGTAGGTAGCCGACCGAAATTACTCGAATACACCCGATATTTTGCGACACTTTGGTGAATTCCGGAAGAGTCGCGTTTGTATTTTTAAATATACTTTTGTCAGTTCGTCTAGCTCTATTGTGAAAATAATCCCCAATATGACGAAATTGGACATATACACTTTTGACATAACGACACAGATTTATAATGTTGTCTTGTTATATTCCTGGCAAATCGAACTGAGAGTCGGAAATCCGGACATATTTGTATGTCATAAATCTATATAGGCAGCTGCATTTTATGCCACGATTAATTTACATAGATTAAAACCAGTTTCAATTGAAAAAGGTATGCGAAGAATGTTGTCATCAGATGATAAAAATAAAATTAAACATGATATTTATTCAAAACACTTTCATTATATGTTGAAGAAACTCGCTCGCTTACAAAACCGTTTCGTGGTCATACTGCATATTTGTGATATGGTAAATTTTACTTAGTTGAGTAGATGCTTCACTTTCATACGTTTAATATGCAATATTTAAATAAATATGTATATATCAAACATATACTCTTCTGAATAGTCTAGTCTTACTTTGACTAATTTGACAATCGTAGGTTTGTGGTAAGTCAATGTTCACTCTGGTATTGAAAGCTCTCCGGGAAAGTCCTGTCCGCGTCAGCTTCCGGTAGACTTCGACGCATCCGGAAGGGACGTAATTATCTTTGCACACTCCAATTATGAATTCGTACGTGGCATGTGGTTGAAATCTCAAATAATGGTACGTTATGTGAAATATGTAGTCGTCTTTCAAACAAACAACGCTGTGTCGGAAGTACTAATAACATATAATCTATTATTCTAAAAATACTATCTGTTGTATAAAGAACGAGAATGATTTTTATATTTTATTATAAAAAGGACCAATTGGCTTGAAGACTATACATTTTCATCGATGAGGGGTCAAATTTTGTAGCTGTTGTTTATTATAGAACAACAGTTATTTTTATAATCTGGATTATCGACGCTTACGCTGATAAGATGCGTCCAGACCTGAGCATTTTTAAGCGCAAAACACGCTATGCGTTCTAATTTGTATAAGTCAGTTCTTACTGGAATGAGCAAATTAAGACACAAAGCGTGTTGTGCGCGCTAAAGTGTTCAGGTGTGGGCGCACCAATAGGAAGCGAAATTTATAACGGCTTACAATTAAATGCACTTTTGATTAGATCATACTCACTTTCAACATAACATTTTTTACTTATAACAAATACATTCCACAGAAAACAGATTCTTTCACTGAAAATAAAGTGATCATACATAATAAAATATGTAATCCAATAAAGTTATTATAGTGTGATGATACCCAAAAGATATGTTTTTTATTGTTCACCCATTCCCTATTAAAATAATCACTTAAAAGCCATTAAAATTCTTCCAAACTTAATTGAATTTTAAGCACCCGGAACGTCATTTCTAATGGTACCAGCATAACAATGGAACAAAGTGTAACATGAAAACTAACTCATTAGATTAGGATTATGTGCATTGGATGGCTTACTTCTTACCACTGTGCCACGTGTTCTTTATGGCTCTTCTTGTTTCTCGTACAAAGTTGTTTTACATTTACGCACTGCGTCTCCAACCACTTAATACGTTTCTATTCTCCCTGTGTTGAATCTAAGAACACGGGGGCCTTTATGTTTTTCTTGTATTTGTTAAAACAAGAACAAAATAATGTACACAAATATCGAAAGATATCCCTGCCAGAGGTTGCTGTATTATAAAGTATATTCAGTATAATAGAATAAAATAACAAAGTATTTAGTTTTACAAAATTTTGTCATTTGCTCGTGGAATATGTCTACATCCGAAGCAAAACCGTTGAACATTGTTAAAACTCTTCCTAGTGGTATCCCCATTGACAGACTGGTTCTACACTTTAGAAAAACTAGCAATTCATGTCCACGATTGCTCAAAACTGATCAGAAATCTTTTCAAGAATGGCGGAATTCTCATTTTAGCTGCGTATACGTCGAAAAAAATATTCAGAAATACCAGATACATTTCTCTTCGGGCCTTAGTTGGAAAGTTATTAAAAATCTTACTATAGATCTTCACTGTAGTAATGAGTATTTTTGGGCCCGTCCTCTCTCTAAAATATATACATTGGAATTCTCACCTAACCAGTAATTTTTAATAGAAGTGGTGATTGCTTTCATTGAGAATTATTACATATACAACCTTGGATTATTGAGATTTTGTACACTTCCATGTATTTTGTCACTATCGACCCGGGTTTCGCCTTTCGGCATCTTCAGGCATTCGAGCTCACGAATGCACTCGAACTGACAGACCGTAAACAGACAGTGACAAAATACATGGAAGTGTACAAAATCTCAATAATCCAAATTTGATATTGAAATTCCATCAAGCACCCTCAGTCGATGTCTTAAATTATATATACAACCACTTGGTGGTGATGGTCATATTTCTACTATAGCTTTTCTGTCAAGGGGTATATATCTACTAAGGTTGTGGCAATCAATTAATGGCCAGCACTTAAAGTGCAGTGTTTGAAATACTATAGAAGTGTGACGGAGGAAATGAAGGCAACAAGGAAGTAATAAAACGCTTAGTGCATCCATTACGAGGCAATATAAACTGCATCAAAAGACCAACAATATAGATCATTGTATGAAAATTGAAAGATTTTTGTCTCACGTAACAAAACATAAGTACCGCCGTAATATTTATACGAAACTGAAATGGCAATTACTAAATTAATTCAACTTATTTGTCTTACTTTTTGTGATTCCGTTTGTTTCTAACGATATCCGCCCCCAATGTGTAGCATATTAAAAGAAGTTGTAAGAAAAATCTTATTTATAACCGCCAAATAATATACTCAAATAAATCTTTATATAAATTTGATATGTTCATTCAGATAACAAATAAAATGTTATTTGAGTTAAGTATGTAGTTACATTTAAATATTTGCCCTCTATCTGATTCAATACACAGATAGCTCAATAATACCACGAAAAAAATGCTAAGGCAGACATTCTTCTAAAGAATTAAAAAAATTGTTTATATTTCTGAGTAATTAAAAGGATATTTATAAATATCCTTATACTGATTATACTCGTAAAGTATCTAATTGTTAAACACCTGTTTATAAAATGTATAAAACTCTTGTGGTGCGACTCTGGTGACCATTTGAATATTGCTTTTCTTATTATCTCTGGTTATATGTCTGAGTGATAAGCTGGACGATAGATATATCCTCTTTTTGCAGATGTTTTTGAAGAGTATTTTAATTCTAACGAAAGTTTGTGTTTATTTCTTTATAAAATTTTAAAAACAAATATTTTCTTAAGTACATATACTTTATACGATATAAAATAATGCCTTTTTGTTTTTAATTAATAAAATTCGAAGTTTTGATAACAACACTACTTTCAATCATTGTATTAGAATATCACTCACACTTCTTGGATTAGTCTTCATTTTAAGGGCAGTCCACCTGTGAAAAGATCCAATTATACCTGAAAAACAATAACCTTAGCCTAACGAAGCGGGAGAATTTGAACACTAGACGTTTGATCTTGCAAATAAAACTATTTTCTTCATTTATTCAATTAACTAGCTATACCACCAACCTAAATACATTTCTTCATAAAATGTGTTGAATATTAGTTCATTTCACATTACGTATTTGCCACTCGAACGTAATTAAGCCATCGAGAAGTGAGCCAAGTGATAAAATGTTGAAACTTGTTTATGCAAAGTTTTAGTTAACTGATCTTCTTACTTTAATTTACACGTCTTTACTTAGCTTCACTTTTGCGATAAAATGTATAGGGTTACATGACGCTGAAGATTTGTGATGTTTGAGATCTGAGAATGTTTTGTCGTCGGTCAGCGAAAATTATAATTATTTGTAAAAAGAAAAAGTTTCAATAAAATGACACTTTTATCAAGTCATCATTTTGCTCAACTGATACTAGTGAGTGCAAAGATAATTAAATACGTGATTGTAAAAGGAGACTGTCTGTAAGCGTGTGAATCATCAAATGCAATATTTGGAAAACGCAATACAGTGAGAGAAGAATGTAGAAAAGGGATCAGCAGTCTCTCGCCATTTTCCGATCGTGTAATATCTATTCCGGATTGTATTACTGACATCGCCATCATCACACAACATTTATTTTACACAACGTTTAATCATACAACATTGGAATCACATATTCCTAAAAATATAGTTCTGTTTTGACGAGATGAAAGGTTTATTTGCATAATAATTTTAATCCAAAAAAATGAGATCATGATGGAATTGCAATGTACTGTTTATTATTGATAGATGATGTATTTTGGATTGATCAATGCGCTCAAATATGTAGAAAAGTAGGAAGAAGCACCGAAGACATATGCATTTTTATTGGTATTGAAAATAATAACTAGCATCATTGTTAATATAAAATTAAAGTTTATAACTTAGTTATTCAACTCTCCGAATAACAATTATGTGTTCAGTTTCGTATGTTTGAGACAAGAAAAACGGGCAGGATTGTTATTCCACCTCATTATTAAATAAATAAAAATAAGGCAACGAATAGTACTACAAAACCTTTCATGAGTTACAGTTTATTTCTAAATAATGAAGCATTATTATGTGTTAATGTGTTTCCTATCTAGGTTCATAGTTGGCTTCTGTAAACGAATGTATTTGTGTTAATTGCGTGTCTAGATAAGAGCCAGGTGACAATAACTTACCCACGACAGGCGTCGCCTTATCGACCGTTTACCTGACTTAGTACTTGACCCAAATGCTATTTGAATAATCACCAACGTTTTACCTATCTTCCACTATATTTATAATTACTACCATTAACAAGTTTTATCACTAGACTATAAAAAATAATCAATTCAAAGCGTAGTTAAAAAAATTGGCTTTTTAGTCAAAATTGGGAGCTATTTCCAATACCTGTCATTTAGGGCATCCAATCCCGGACCCTTTTCACGATCCCGGGATTTTGGAATTCAGAATTTCTCAATCCCGAGATCTAGAGATCCCGGGATTGAGAAATTTATTGAGTGTAATTTCATGTGTTAGATTGTACATTAAAAAGTACTCGTTATAGTTAATCAGGAAGTATTTAATTTTAAATATGAATTATTTTTTAACATTTACAATGAATCCCGAAATCCGGGATTGATATTTAAGCAGTCGGGATTGACAAATTTACCGGGATTGCAAGCCCTAGTGTTAACTGTCAGTTCTTTGTTGAAAAGTATCATATTTTAGAAATAAAACACAATTAGTTTCGTACTACTCCCAATTTTTTTATAATGATGAGGACCGGTTTGCTCATCGCGAGCATTATCAACTGTGAAACCAGTATTTAATTTATTTTTTAAAAATACAATATTTTATCTATTTATATTACCTGGTGTTGAATAAATAATCGTCGCGAGTATAGATTTATACAGATTTGGATAGGACTAGTGGTCAGCTTATAGCTCTCGCTACGCCCCGTTTTTTATGATGGGATGGGTGATATTTTACACATCACAAACATTCATGCCTACGAACAGAAATTCACAAAACGATTGAAAAATTAATTTATGAAACTGTCCGTACTGACACTTGAACCCGAGACATCCGTAACCCTAGCTAACGACGTTATCCACTGCACCACGGAGCCGAAGAAATCTGTAATAAACGCTACCAATTCCCCTGCCGGAACTCTAAAATTCACCCTTAGGGGGAAATTCCCTATTGGTTGGGAGCCTGTGATTTAACCTCATGATAGATAGAGTCAGTTTAAAATGAAATAGATACAAGCAGAATTTTGTTTTAAAGGCAAACACGCTTTGGCGAAATGTTGAAATAAAGAAATCAACCGGTCGAACCGAGCAGACAGATATTACTGACCACCTGACTTATGGTCACCTATTTGGCGATAAGGCTCTTGGGGACAGAGTTGTCTTTAAATTATCACATCGTTACGGGCAGAGTGACGTGTCACATTAAGGGCCACTACTGTACGATCGATGGATTCTACCTACCGATTTCGGACCGGTCGCCGCGTGGAGTGCAAGTCAGACGTAAACAACCATATTTTTTAAAAAAATATTTCCTAATCATGTCAGTTCCCAATTGTTATGTTTGATTGAGGGTTCACTTGCGTTCACAGAGTCAATTTAAAAATAATATACATATATATTCAATACTTTTATTCCGTGACTATAACATCGACATTTTATAAGTAAGTTCAAACTAATATACTTAAGTACTTGCTTGTGCGCACCGTAATAACGCGGGTATCCGCACTTACTTTAATGCACCACACCTATGGAACATTCTCCTAATGGAAGTACCTCAACAGAAGTTTTTATACAAAGCCTGCTTGATACTCAGTTGATCAACCTCTCACTTTACGGTGAGAGTGGAGATAACAGGGTAGGACAGGACAAGTGGTTAGATAATGGCTCTCATTTCGTTACGCTTCGTTTTTTGGATCGGATGGATGGGAAGGAGTTTTAGACATCACAAACATCCATGCCTTCGAACAGAAATCCATAAATCGAATGAAAAAAACTAATTAATGAAACTGTACGTTCTGGGATTCGAGCCTGTGAGATCTGTAAACGAAGGCAACGACTTAGTACAACTGAAAATCCTTCGGTCTTCAAAGCAACCATTGCTCGTATGAAATTATATTGATGATTCGTCACACCTCATTTCAATTCTATTGATATGCTTTGCAAAGTGTATCAATAGAAATAAAATTATATCCAAAGACAACGAATTTCTGGAGATTAAAAGAAAATACATTGATAAGAGCTGTAACTAAAATTTTAACTAAGCTACACAACATACATATAAAAAAAAAGCTAACGGTTTTTGATGATTTTAGTAATATTATGAATAACAATATTATGTAACATTGCTTTCTTCGTTAATATTTTGTAGATTATATGTAAGGTTATTTTTTTTTGGGCGCATTACGCTGCAGCACACCTAGCGTCATCTCGCGGCACACCAGTGCGCCGTGGCATACCGGTTGCGGAGCATTGCTTTACAACATGCGTATCCTTTTCCTGTTTTTGAAAAAATTTGAAAAAGAGCTACAAATTACAAAAATCTAAATGTGAAGAACATTAATAAGGCTTAATTTATAAGAATAACATTTAGATGTGGACCCTACAGTCAAATTAAAAACAATTGCAGACACTAATATAAATGTGTCATTATTTTAACATCTCTGTTAATATTTTTGTTTCGCAAGTATTTTAAGTTTACGCTGTATGGATATATTCACGTTTGGTCTGCAACGACGTAATTTACGAGAACACAGCTAAGAAAATATGGTTGCCATTCTCTGTTAAAGACCGATCGGTCCGCCATTATCGCCTAATGAGTCGAGAGTTTGACATATAATAGCATAATTATCGCTGACTGAAATATCAAGAGCAACTGACAGCTTGCTCGGTGTTGAGTTATATGACTGGCTTAGTTCGATGCTAGATTCTACATGTAACGTAATACGGGCTTACTTGCTTAACTGTTCAATCTGCATAATTTTAAGTGGATGATAACATTGAGAACGATTTTTTCCCAATGTGATGTAAGTCGGATTAATTATTG
Organism: Himalopsyche phryganea; assembly: GCA_022494535.1. NCBI lineage: Eukaryota > Metazoa > Arthropoda > Insecta > Trichoptera > Rhyacophilidae > Himalopsyche > Himalopsyche phryganea. The sequence goes on from JAGVSL010000164.1 coordinate 54,642, forward strand.
GACACGTGTTCAAAATTGGTCACGTGAGACTCGATAAAAAATAATTAAAATGAATGACATTCATTAGTCTAGAACAGGGAGCCTTCAAACTACGGCCCGCTAGCACCACCAATCCATAAGTTTTTTTGATAATGACCCGTTATTGTCTTTCGGTATCTTCAAACGTTCAAGTGTACAGATGAAGTCGAGCCGAAAGTCAGTAAACAATACATTTTTAAATATAAAAAAATAATTGAGAAAATTATGTTATATTATTAGTGCCAGTCTCAAGTCTAGGAACTTACGCCGGTATTCCATGTATCTCTGAAGATGCTGAAAGGTGAAAAAAAACTCACGACGTTAGTGACCTAACTTATGGGAGTGTAAAATAATGAACGATACAAAATTTGGTAACTGATATTTTTTACGTAAGCTAGAATGCATTCGGGATAAATTTAAGAAGATAATACATACGTATTATACAGGATTTATAAATAAGGTGAGATTTTATGATTTATTAAATGTGAGTTTAAGCAGAACCTTTACCTCCTTTTCCATACTCCATCCGGCCTGGTTCTTTACCATGCAAAGATAAGGGAAAATTGTCTCCTGACCTGAAAAAGAAGCAAGAAGATTTTACGATATTTGTAAATATTTTGTGCTCTGCAAACAGTTTTTGAGAAAACCATTTTCACCTTGATAAAAAAACACCAGAGAGTTAAATACTATTGTTTTTCACACGAAAGTATCAGGCTAACATGACTAATGAAGAGAGAAACGAAACAATAAGTATGGAATTTTACTGTACGAGTAAGTACATTTTACTTCACTATCAATCCATCAGCATTGTACACTTCTATTAGTGTATTATACTCGTATATCACGTGAACTAGGGCACTAGTCACGCGAATGGTGCTACGCCAAGCTAATTTCTAACTTATACATTGTAGACTCTGTACAGCTACGGCGTAGGAGTGGTTCTAAAACTGGTTATGGAATTGTGTCTACGCCATATCAAATAATACTGTAGTCACTCATATTGTAATTACTCAATTTAATTTTAAATTAATATTATGATATTTGAATACGTGGGATGACATAATTTTGTATATCACTTCTAAGCAGTATATAAAGCTAAGCTTAAATAAGTTTTAGTGTAGTTTTATAGAATATATAGCTATCAACTAACTAATACAATTTTGTATAACTAAATACTTTGATATTTATCCTATAATAAGTTTTATTTAAAATTAAAATACTGAACATAATAACAGTGTTTTTGTAAAAGGTACATACTTGACATTATTAATTAACCGTTAAAGTAAATAAACTGAAATTTTACTGATTATACGTCATTACGTGAGCTTCTTATAATGGGTTAAATAATGGTGAAGAATTTATGTGTATTTGGTCATTGAGGAGGTTATTGCCTTGATCTATTAATTTCCTCTTGTTCTAATAAATTAATTTTTTCCATTTATAATGGAGCTCTACCAAGTAAATGTAAATTAAATCAATACATCAGGAGTTAATTAATATAAAACATCCGACAAAAAGTGGTGGCCCATCAGTTAAAGAGGTTTGTTTATAAGTAACAAAAATATAATTTGAAACGGAGCACAGAAATTGTAGGAGGTAGAAAAACAATGATTGAGGTTCAGCGGGCAAACATGTTAATCCATCCAAGCTATCTACTTCAAAACAAATCTCTGATAACGTCGTTGAGTGGAAACATTTTCTTCTGACGTTTTTCGTGCCAACGGTATTGCCTGAGGTGTTCATAGAACGATTTTTTTGACGTCAGGAAATTGCGTTCCTTTTGCTCGAAAGATTAACTTCGTATTTGATTCTTTAATCAACATTATAAGAAGAAAATGATATACTCTGCCGTGTAAAAAATATGCGAAAACTATATCAGTACAGTTTTTATGTACTAGTGTATATTTAGTAGAACGCGATGGGACTCACAATTACCTTATCCTGTTGAAATTTAAAATCACTGCATATCTGTTTATTCCATGGTTAGATTTAAAATCTTTTTTGATGAGGATTTTAATTTAAAGCGTGGTAGGTTTGATAATATCTAACTATGTCCTCTCCAAATGTGGAGCATATATATTTACTCACAACAGCAAAAGTTGTTCTATAAAAACTACGTGTTGCTCACTGGCTCAGCCTCCTTTTTACGTAAGAGAGTAAAGATATAATATGTACACTCCAATGTAGAGCATATGGCCTCCTAATGTGGAAACGTTTTTCTACGAGAACTGCTTGTTACTCAGTTTCTCAACCTCCCTTTTTCGAAAAAAGTAGGGATAGAAGGACAAGGTTAGGACACGACTGGCGGTAAGATAATCGTGGGAGGAAATTTGAGACATGACAAGCATCCATGCCTTTCGAATAGAAATCCATAAATCGTTTGAAAAGTCAATTTATGATACTGTAGACGAACTGGGACTGAAGCCCGTTAGATCTGTAACCGAAGCTAGCGACGTTGACCACTGCGCCACGGATACAAAGATTTTTTAAATACCATAAACTCAACTGCTTTTAGCCACAAAAAGTATAGCATAGTTGGAGATAAAACGAATCTCATCCCGATGTGAAGGGTGGTCAATTTTTTCTTCGATAACGTTGAATTTGACCAATATATGTGGTACAAAATCAAAATTGATAGCTTTTGTATCCTGCAGTGTCGGTCTCTGTGTTCGAGTGGTTGAAGCTTTACCATAGTGATCAGATGTGTGTGGGCTTACCGGTTGTGTCATAAAATATAAGTGTTTTTGGTGTAATTTTTCCCTGAGTTTATCACATTTGATTTGAAATTTCTAAATATTTGGTGCATTGACATTGATTAGTTTAAATGCCAAATATTTTTGTAATTGTTAATATATTAATCCTATCCTTGGTTGTTCGGCTTCTCATTATATTCTCTATATGATTTATGTTTTCAAATAATTGCTCTTTTACATATTTGTGTATATATGATAATGAATATAAGTGACAGAATCTAGTTCGATGCCCAACTATGAACAGTATTCTTTGTAAACGAGCGAGCGTATGAAATTTTTATTTCTGTAATAGTACATTTATGGTCGTCTGTTTTTATTAATTCCAACGGTAAAATGCAACAATGACATTATGAGAAATAAAAAATAATATAAAGGTGCAAAAATAGCTGCAGACGCAAAGTTATTGAAGCGTTCCAGAGAATGCGCTGGAAGAATAGGCAAGGTACATAATAACTAATTTCATAATGTAAATATTTAGCTTCAACTGTGTTTTTCAATTTTAAATTTGAGAACTATTACCTTCTGTCTTAATAAATATTTAAAGGCGAAAACAGTTAGTCTTATATGGCAATAAACTTCAGTCTTTGTGGGGCAGTGATAAGAACTCTTAGTTAATCGAAGGTTCCGATTCAATTCTTGAGTCGATCAACTATAAAATGAATGTTATATTTTTAATTCAAAGAGAATCAGTAAACTTGTATATTTGGTTGTTATGCTTATGCAAATAACATGCTTATTAATATTATAGCTGATAAATAAATATTTGTAGTAATTTAAGACATCGACTGGGCTGCTTGGTGGAATTTCAATATCATTTTTTGTACTTATCCGTGAATGCCTGAAGATGTCAAAAGAAGAAACCCTGGTCTGTAGTGACAAAATGTATGGAAATGTACAAAATTTGAACGATTCAAATTTAATACTTGTAGTTTTTATCTTGAATTCTCTTTCAAGAATCATTTGAAACAAGAAAATTTTTACTTCCAATATGGACTTCTTATAGATAACATTACCGGGTCCGAGGTGCAGTGGTAAAACGTTGTTGGCTTCGGTTACCGATCTTTCAGGTACAAATCCCGAAGATTTTTCAATCGATTTGTAGATTACTGTTCGTAGGCATGGATATTTGTTACGTGTAAAATTCCCTCTCACCCATCCGACCCTTAAAACGAGAAGTATCGAGAGTGATTAGGTAACCACTAGTATTGTCCGAGCCTTATCCTTATATCGCTACTCTCTTCGAAAACAAGTTTAGGCAACTGAGTAATAAGCAGTTCTTCATTAGGAGACCATATGAAACATTATTGGCGAACATGGCAAAAAATCATATACAACAGAACGTGTTTAATGATAAGTGTTAGTAGTTCAGTCGTTCAGCCTCTCTATTTAGGAAAGATTTAGATGGGGTTAGGAAACGATGAATAGTTATCAGATTCACTATTTCTTATGCCTTGTCCTGAGGGATAGATAAGATTCTGAAAATATCACAGAAATCTACGTCAAAAATTGGTTACTGAAACACTGGTTAATGTAGCTATATTTGTGATTTCAGATTAGTATTTAATGTTTTGCAAGAGGTCCATAACATTTTAATTGTAGACTCTTTCATTTTATTTATGTATAATTTGTTTGTTAATCAGTATTTTCTTGTCTCAGTTCATGAACCATCAGTTTTATATACCCTCACTTTTACACTCAATTTTATATAAATAAGCCTGTTATTTTTGTATTTTTATCAGTAGATAATGCTCATGATGAGCGAAACCGGTCCTGATCATTATAAATATGTGGAAGTAGTACAAATGAATTGTGTTTTATTTTTTAAAATACTGAAACACTATTAGAAGCTTACCAGATTAATCAGGTTCCAATGCTTTCTCGAAAAGAAAAAAATGCAATGAAAAGATTATTAATTTAAGTGGTATTAACCTATTTGAAATCTACTATAATAATATCATCTATCGTCAGAAATATTGTGCCGTCTGTCATGTTACCGAAATACCCACCAACTATGAACCTTATTGTTGTGTTTCTGTATGGTTTTCTAATTTTTATCTAATAATTAAAAGTTTCATTATTTTGCAAGTTGCGTCATATTCACATTGATGGGTATTTCCTTTGTTTTGTATAGTCTAAGTTGCATAATGATGAATGCTCACAGTCGACGTGTATGCAATTGTCTGTATTTGATCAAAGCACCACACTAACCGTTATCAGAGGGTGCAGTGTTTGTTTTGAAATGCAACTGCTACCTTATTTGCATTTTCGATGCATAAAAATGTATTCGAAACAGTGTATGATAATGGTATTGAGTTTGCTTAGTCGATTGCTTCATATTAAACTTTTAATTGACAGCCATAGATAGAGAAGGAAAAATAACATGCAATTAGAAGTTACTCTACAGCCATTGATATTCTACAATAACACTCATCGATTCTTTGTAATAATGTGAATCTTAAATTTATCTGATGAGAAATGGTCGAGTATATGAGATTTCAGAATCAATAATGTAGACAAGTTTCAGATACAGATTTAGGAATATGATTCCCATGCATTGAATGCGTGACACGATTAAGCCGTAAGAGACAATGACGATGACGACGATTATACAGCTTAGGAGAGATGTGTCCAGATCGACGGGTGCCGACAGAATAATGGTCATTTTCTTTATTCTTCACTCGTGTCTTCTTTGCTATTCGTATTCCATATTAGTTGTCACACTGTGTTTTCCAAATATTGCATTTGATAAATCTCATGTTTGCAGAACTTTTCTGTTACAGATTTATTTTTTTTTTGCATTTAGAAATATCACGTTTCGTAACTCTGCAGTGCCATATTATCAGCTTTGCTGGTAATTATAAAGTTTGATGAATACTCATAATTTGTCGATTTTGCCGATATATAATACTCTGACACAAAACAAAACTTTGTCTCGAATATTACGTTTTGTAAATCAGCATATGATATCAATCAGTACACAATATTTGTATTCAAGTCATTAATGCCTGTGATGTTTTTATTCCTTCCCTCGCACTATCGAATCTTAGTAATAAGATAGAAAGTCAGTTTCCAATTCATTTTTTATATAATTTAAGACATCGACTGAGGGTGCTTGATGGAATTTCAATAACAAATTTGGATTATTGAGATTTTGTACACTTCCATGTATTTTGTCACTAACGACCCGGGTTTCGCCTTTCGGCATCTTCAGGCATTCGAGCACACGAATGGACTCAGTCGAATGGTCAGTTCGAGTCCATTCGTGAGCTCGAATGCCTGAAGATACCGAAAGGCAAAACCCGGGTCGTTAGTGACAAAATACATGAAAGTGTACAAAATCTCAATAATCCAAATCCAGTCGGAAAACAATCTCTCACATTGACATTCTTTTGAAATGCTTTATTCAAAGTCGATATGATTCACATTGGGGAGTATGGAGGTAGTTCTGTTTACGAAAAACACTATGACCGTAAATTGAGAAGCCGATAAATAATATCCCTTGATAATAGGTTGAGAAGACCCTAATCGAAGAGAGGCGAATGGTCGGTTATCGACGTCCTGTAAGGTCTGGGAACTCAAACAAACACCATTTCAAATCTTATTTATTTTAATCGAAGATGCAGTGGTTTAAAATACAAAAAAATATTCTTGACACATAAAATTGAGTCTACATTTACATTTATTTAACACATTAATCTACTTAAAGTTATAATGCAAGTGACACGACAAACGATGTTAAATTAAGTCCGATTTCAAAACAAACACAAACAATCCACAATGTCAACGGTGCCGGCCACGGAGGCCGGCGGTTCTCCTTCGCTCGAAGGTTGGCAATCGACTCCCCGCAAAAATCAAATTCGGACTCCCGCACCGTCGGAGCCAGCCCTTTCCGTCAAAAATGGATTTGTCCAGCGAACGTGTCCGGCGGCTATTGACCGATCGCCGTTCACGACAAGAGTTGGATCGACTTCTACGAATCATTGTCATTAACGCGGTGCGTTCTCAGTTATGGACCCTAATAAAACTTAAACTTAACAAAAAATATCAGAGTGTGTCAAGGTAACGTCATCGTAGGGAATCCAATCCCTGACCTATTTATGATCCCAGGATTCAGAATTTCTCAGAAAGTGTATTTTCATGTGTTAAATTGAATATTCAAAATTTCATTTGTGTCTATTATTGCTTCAATTGGAATTTATAAATGATTTAATATTTTTTTGTGTATAAAAATGGTTTTTTTTATTTATTGTGAGTCAGAAAGCCATTTACAAAAAAATAAGAGGAAACCAATGATCAAAAGAGTTTTTTTATTTTATTTATTGCAATTATAATATAATTTTTACCAGATAGTATCCAAAAAGAGGATATTGTCATACATCTATTTAAGAAGCGGTACTCCATTTCAAAATGGTTAAATATGGCTTTTATAAAATATGAGAAAGAGGGAGACTAAAATACATTTATATCAATTATATAAGTACTGTAAAAAAAATATGTATATGGAAAAGCCGAGGTAAGCGTTGTAGTTAATGAAGAAGTTTTAATTTGATGTATGAATTTTTTAGCGTTTACAGTGAATCTCGAAATCCCGGGATAGGTATTTTGACTAGCCTGGGATATCCGGGATTGGAATCCCTAGTCGTAAGTACTGACAGGTTTATGGCCGTAGATAAACGATATCAGCCGAGTTCAAGATTGGATACTAGTAGTCAGTGGGGCGGATATGTAAAAATTCAATTGTAAACCATTTTCATTCATTTCTTTTGAAAAGCTTATTAATACGCAGGACAACTGATCTAATATAAACTCTACATAATATGTAGATTCTATTATATTATTAGATCGAACCAGCATAATGAGAAGAATTGGATTATGTTACTAAGAATCAGGTAAATATAGGTAATTGAACGAAAGATCGTTAATAATTATTGTAAGATAATTCCCTACACAAAAATGCACTGGTTTATTTCACTAGACTTGGATCTCAAATTCTGTATGTCTTGTTTAAATGTAAAATGTCAAAAACAATGCGAATTACCCACGCACCTGAGATAACGACGAAACACATTACGTATCTGGTTCCTCGTAGTGGCCGCATAACGACGTAATGTCGAGACATTTTCGAGTACGTGGAATTATTTTTACATTTGTGCAAGTGAGTACGTCTTTAAGTGCACAACTCTCTTGACAGTAGGAGAGTAAGACCGGCATACAGATCAGGTGTTTACTATATCTTCATCTCTTCTGGTTACCTGATACTTTTACCCTAATTTGATTTATTTCTGTATGAAAAAAAATATTATAAATCGTTACTATAGTATAAAATACGCACCCATTTTGATGCTACTTTATAATAATGAATTTTTTATGTGTATTTTGGCTCACTGTAATATATTACGTGTTTTTTTAAAAGAACATTTCTTAATTCTGTATATCTACACTTCTTCTGAAATCCTTATACATCAATAATAAATTATCTATCCAGTATGTAAACCAATTATTTATTATATTTGTGATTTCGTCTTGAGGTATCCATTAATAATAATTAGTGTGAGATGTCTCTTACTCTCCTTGTACATTTTTACATTTTCAATACCAGTTAGGTATTTCTTTTATCACAAAAACGGTGTATACTTTGTTATTATAATATTTCCAAAAAATTATTACAATTAAAATACGTATATTAGATTACAACCTTCACAAATTTATACTGTCCTGATACTTTTCTGACACATATAGATAATTGTTTTACTTTAATCGCGTTTGATTGACTTTAAATAGTTAAAATTGGTCACAGTATTACACTTAAGTAAGGAGAATAGATATTATCTAATTGATTTAAAAAAAATGAACCTTGAGTCAATGAATTTAACAGCACAAAAATAAACATAATTACGCCCAGAACACATAGCATAACCTAGAAACTTGTTTATTTTCAAATCAATCAACCAAAAAAATTCTCTTTAAAATTTATTGGTGTGACTATTTACAGATAACCTATTTATAACGTTTCCGTTTCAAAATAATTATATAGAGTACCTTCCAATGCCATATTGTGATTCGATTTTGAGTAGTTATATTATATTCGTTCACTTTTGATGTTGTTGGAAGAAATTTAAAGAAATCGAATTCACGATAAAGCGAAAGACTGTCATTCGATAACCATTTTACGGAAACCGAGTGTGCTTGAATTTGCAATAGATCTTTACCATACACTGCAAGAATTTTGGTGGACTCAGCTCAGATTAAACATCACGTCTGATACTTTTGATGGATTCGGTGGTATCTTTGTGGAAATTAATTTTTAATATAAAATCAAAAAGCTTGTAAATAATTGCACTTTATGCTAGATAGTACACTTGGTACACTTGAACTTTTATTTCGATAAGTTGCACTTTGGATTAGATAGTATTAACTTAGTACACTCAAACTTTAATTTTTATAGTTTCCACTTAGTCACGGATTCTTTTAACAGAGTGAGTTAAGTTGTAGTAGTAGGTTATGTTAGGGCTGGTCTGGTTTGGTTTGTGTAATGTAAAACGCATGGAGCAAAGACAATATAGGCGGCCTAATATAAGGTAGAAGAATAAGTGACATTTCATTACAGCTTCGTGCAACTATCGATTTCAAAGAGTGAGTATTTATATTGAGTGAAAACTATTTTATCTAGATGAAAATATTTTTTCGTAATTGTAATATATTTCTTCAATGTTAGTGAAAAAAAATTGTTTTTTGTGGAATATATTTGTTATAAGTGAAAACTATTTTTATGAAAGTGAATTTGATCTAAACAAAAGTGCATTTAATTGTAAGCCAAATTAAAATATGTAACTTAGTTATTCCACTGGCTGTGTTACTAAATGTGACACGTATTTCGCTTCGTTAAGACTTCGCAATGATACTATTTTTCAAGTATGATTTTTTGCCTTCCTATATTTTTAACTATAAGTTCCTCTTTTTACAATATATAATATCGATATTATTAATTTATACGTATATTAATTCATGGCATTTGAATGTACAATAGAGTAATGTTTAGCCAGTTCTTGGCTGAGTGGCCACCTCTCTTGAGCGAATGTACTATTCGATTGCGGCATCTACGCGTTTGAGTCCTCATACGGGCAATTTCATAAAGCAATTTTCCAATCGATTTATGGATTGGCACTCATATGCAGAAATGTGTGTGATCTTCACATTTTCTTACACCCATATGAGCCTATAAATAGGCGTAGGGAAAGCGATTAGCAAAATTATTATCCTTTTCTCATCCCATCCTTTTTTTCTTACCTTCTCCGAAACGAATACGTTAAGTACACTGATCAGTAACCATTTCTCCTAAAACTATTGCTCCAATAGGAGTCTAAATAATCTACATGAGAAGCGGACATAGCATGGTTTTAGTAAGACGTAATATTTCTCATATCAGTAATAAATATTTTTCGTATTCGAGAAATCCTTGAAAAATCCTGTAATGTAGGTTTGGTTAATGAGTCAGTGAAAGAGATGAAGTTTCACGTCACGTAGGGGCGTGGGTAGTACACCTCACTAAAGTAGATTACATTTTGTTGTCATTGCTTCCTCTTCTCCTCACAAGTTTGTAAACATTTTTCTGTTAAACTTTCATCAAGTGACGTCATTTTATTTTGTTTATTGGTGCTCGATTGATACGTTATATGTTATGTCAAAGCATAATTATTCTATTTTCAAAAATCCTGATTATACAAAACAGCCGCTGTTTTCGTTTCAGTAACGATTGATTTAAGAGACTTCAATTCATTCCGGAAGGGCCGCATTAACATTTTTAAACATATATTTTAAACATAATGATGTAGTCCGTTGAACGCGTAACAACTCGTTTCGTCCTTGAACGGGCTCTTGCGGCGTTTCGAGAACTGAGTTCTCATTACCGCAAGAGACAGTTTGTCTTGTCAAAATTTGGAAGAAATCATCTGTAAACTGTATCAATTGTATTGATTGAAATCACTTGTGAACCTGTATTGTATTACCAAAGACTGAACTACAATAAAGAAGATATTATCGCTAAGTCTTCGGGGTTTTACTGTGTCCGGAGAGTTTATCCCGACCTGAAGTCGATTGTTGCTGTAACTGTGAAAGAAATTGGAGTATGTTCGCTTTTCCTCTCTACCTCCTGCCTCTTCGGGGATTATCAATTGAATGAGTGAATTAATTTTTTAAAACATAAAATATTTTTTCGAAGTCATGATTTGCTATTACACTGTATATATTAAAGTTATTTATTGAATTAATTGGTATCAACATCGTAGTGAGTAAAATTGCCATTATAATAAAGTAAAAATATCAATTTATTAGCTTCACAAGAATTTTAAGATAGTTGTTTCGGCTTTGTGTCTTTATCTTTACATACTTAGTTTTTATAAAATAGAGCGAATCCAGGGTGTCAATATTTCATAATATTCTCATTTTATCTTTATTATTTTGTATAGTACTTCTTATAGAAATATTATAGACTTATATAAATTATATGAAATAGACTTATATAACTTTTTTTCAACTATATCCGGTACCATAACAGAGCATCTCGACAAAAGTATTTTTAATGAGATGACTGCTTAATTTACTTTTTTCGCAGAGGCTAAAGAGCGTTAACCACCAAAAGAAAAAATAAAACTTTGAAATACGAACAAAACAAGCAGTGGTATAAATAGTGAATTATATAAATAATAAAATGACGAAATTGAGGATCTGTGAAATGTTTCGTGGTCCCGGTCACGATGACATGAGATTTTTTATTGCGCCACGTGACATGACTCCCTGATACCTCAGCTCGCCTCGCCATCTCTTCTGTGTACTCTTTTTTATAGCTCTGGACTCGTTTTCATTTTATTATCTTTACAAAATGATATACTGATACAACTCCCAGCTAAAAATTGTTACTTGAATTATTACCTAAACGAAAATTATTTATTAAAATATTAACTATATTTTTATCATCGTATATAACCTTTTAACCGAGGAATCATTTTAATTGACAAACTCAGATTCATGTGACTATTTCCAGCTCGCGTGGTCCATCTTTTCGAGTTATGACGTAGAGAAAATAATTTCATTATCAGAATTTATAGGTGAACCATGCTGGTAAAGAAAGAGTGTTCTCTTTCCTGCTTAATTTCTTAGATGATGATTTTTTAACCGCTCCCACTGTGGAGACATTATGGCTCCTGATGAAGGTATCTCAACAGAAGTTTTTCTACGACAGCTGCTTGTCACTTAGTTGCTAAGCCGAAAGAGAGTAGAGACAGAAGCATTGCAAGCACACGACTCGTGGTTAGCGAATCGCACTTGCTATGCCCCGTTTTTAGGATCGGATGGGTGAGAGAGAATTTTATGCATCACAAAAATTAATTGGATTCGAACAGAAATTTATAAATCCTTCGAAAAATCCACTTTGAAACTGTCCGTACTGCGATTCACAAGAGGTTGAGCGAGCAACTGAGTAACAAACAGTTTTCGTTGAAAAGTTGTGATATTCTATTAGTATACTTTAAAAAATATAGGTAGAATGGAAACGTTGTGGATGGGGACTATGAAACATTTGCTGCACATTAGAGGTCTGCAAGGGTCCGGGTTTGACTCTCAGGTCTTTACCCGGCCCGGAATAATACTTTTAAATATGTCGGGCTGGGACAGATAAATTTTATAAAATTTCGACCCGTGCAGACCTCTACTGCACATACAAACGGTTGGTAGTGGAAAAAACCAGCTTGTTATTCTGACAATATTAAAATAAATCGTAGTTTAAAAACTCTTAAATTGTTATTTTTTCATGATTTTTTTCTTTATATCAAATTCAAACATATAAAATGTTATTTTCTCATTATAAACATTATAATCGAAATATTGGTTCTGTTTTTTTAAAAAAAGTAATATTCTTATACTTCTTAAATAAATATTTCTTCCGACAGCTTTTCCCCGTAAATAATATATTAAGATAATCTTCATTCCGTGAAATAAGATAATATATTACTTGCACATATCCGTACTTAAAAACACGTTGAAATTTCTTTTGGATACATTTATCTCGCGAGCACTTATATAGATATCATATCTACAGGAATCTCTGTCTCTATATTATAGAAATGCTTTTAGTATACCAAAATCTACTGCGACATTTTTCATTTTTCACAGGGTGTCATATTCGTGCCTGAGGCTTCACATTTAAATTTTTGACGGGATACGTTTCCTTTGCAATTCTTTACATACATTTTCAGAACGAGACACCTCTTTGCGTCATCAGAACTCCTGATATACGAAACGGGAAACGACATATTGCTTTGATTCATCAGAGACATACGTTGTTGAGTTTTATATCTTTGATATTTCATATTATCCTGATACCTACTGAATTTCGATTAATGTTTTAAATTTCACATAAAATTATAAATAATCGAATAAAGATAGCTGTACTTGGGTAGTCATAAAATTAAAATAATATACTATATGTATTATTATATCAAATCACATCGTTAAAAGAAAAAGAAAATAGTCTCTCTGTAACGCAGCACATACCGATCGCACAGTCCATTAATCAGAAAGTTAAAACAAAATGACATTTGATTTAAATACACAGTTATATGTTAAAATATTTGCTCTGTCTGATTCAGTATTCAGATATCTCAAAAATACCACCAAAAAGTGCTTATGCAAATAATCTTCTAAAGAATTAAACAAATTGTTGACATTTCTGGGATACCAAAGGGATACTTCTACTGACTTTACTCGGAGTATATCTAACTGCTGAACACTTGCTTAGAAAATGTATGAAACCCAGGTAAAAATCAATAATATTTAAATTTGAATTGTTGATATTTGTACATTTCCATGTATTTCGTCACTCGTAAAGTCGATGTCTTGAATTATATCAATAATATTTGATTTATGGTGACCATTTAAAAATTGCGTTTCCCATTATCTTAATATGGGTTATTTTTAGAGTCTGATTTTGTGTAATAATGAACTGGACAATCAATAAATACACTCTCGTCCTCTCTATTTAGTTCTTGTTGTCTGCGAACCATGAAAACAAAGCGAATTGAGTGAAGTTGAAAGGTGGCACCTCCTTCGTGTAATTTATAGCTTGGCAATAATGGTCGTATTTCTATAAAATAAATGTGTTCTTAGACTTAAAATATTTTGCACGTATTTTAAAAGATACATTACGATGTGATTTTATTAAATAATATAAATACATCTTTCATCATTTTCTAAAGACATACAACTAAATATGACCCGTTCATGTGCCCATTTAGTTATTTTCTTTTGAGATAAAAACTAATTTTCTCATTGAAAAGGCCCAAATAGGTCAAACACAAATGGCCCAATCTTGAGAGCGTGCTAAAATATGAAGAAGAAACACGGTAAAGCCCCACATCTTACAAGACTTTAGATTGTTTTCTTTTGAAACAGGGCTCTCATATTCTAAAAGTTTCGAAAGCTTCGATCTAGATACGGTTTCCATTTATCGGCCACACTGCCTTCTTTTCACTGAAAACGGAAAGCACCGCTTTTCAGCAACCAGACTATAGAATGCTTTTGCTCGCGAAATGTGAGTACGTGAAAATATTTTCGTTCAAACTCAACGATCAAGCCTAAAAAAGGGACAAAAAATAGTAAATTACATATATACTGTCATAGAATCATTTAATTTGTAATTTTATTAGTACGTTTTTAACTCAGTTCAGTATCCTCTCGATAAACAAAACTGCTCATGAATATATCATAAAATTGTGAATTTAGTACCAAAGAAAGTGTGTTTTTTTATAATGAATACCTTTAATCAATGCATATCAACATTGACACAATTTTATGAAATACAGGCTATAAATACAGATATCTATAAATGTTTTTGTTGATAACTATAAACAATATACGTACATAAAAAACACATTAAAATTTTCTGATTTTTTTTTAAAAATACATTCGACAATAAAAAAATTTAGTTTTAATGTCAATTCTTGGTAGAAGACATTATTTATGTACTAATAAAAATTAAACGTCTTTTTTCATTATAGACAATAACTCCTGACCCGAATTGTAAGTAAAAGCACCATAATAAGTCATTGTTAATTTGTATCGTACAGTTTTACAATTTTCTTGGAATTATAAGCATTACTATTACTCGATCCATTGATTACGCGTTACTCTGTGTCTTTACATACAATAACATAAACATCTTATTCGAATTATAAAAAGTGAGGGAGTAGTATATCATACGTATTGAATTCTACTGTCTTTGAGTAAGCCAGACGAAGAGTCCAGTGAAATTTAAACTCGCCAAAGACATTCACGTCAAATTCATTTGAAAATATTTTCATTGAATACTGGTAGAACAAGAAGTTATCTGGTTCATCCCCTAATCATTTAATTTCTTACAAAATTTCTTCATATTACGATACCATTTAAAACGAACGTTTCTGGCAGGCTCGCTTGGGGAGCTTCAGCAGGTAGCAACCGTAGGTCACTGAGACCTTTTGTCGGGGGCGGTAGAAAGATTTCAAAGGACTCCCTTAGAATGTGGTTGGTGATTTTATTATTACTCATCGGATTTACATTTACAAGTTAAATTAAATTAAATTATATTTGTTTGCTAATGTTTTCAAAAACGAATTTATATAATTAAGGATTGGGTTTGGGCACGCTGCAAAACTGTGGTGTCTCACGTATCATAGCTCACCTGTCTTGAGTGCTTGCCGGAATTTTCACCGAAACATTTTCTTACGTTTGGCTTTCATCATCATTGCTGTGTTTGTTTTTTTATTTTATTTTATTTCTTCTCATTTTGCAAACACCGCTTTTCTTTATTTTTATTATTATTTCGCTTATCTAGCTGTCTCTATGCTCATTCAAAAACCGTCTCTTAAAAATACTTCCAGCGACGTTAAAACGAGAGACTAGTTTCAAAGGAACACCAGATAACAATGGATCTGACGTGTTTCGTATTTATAATCTATGGAAGAGATTTTATGCTTTCAGACATATTATTCACCATACAAAAATAAAATAAAGGTTACAAGACAAAATTAATCGAAATGAAAGACTATGTGCATACTCCTCATTTTGTATTTACAAAACAGAAATCATTTCAATAGGATAAAATATCAAAGTATTTAGTTCTACCACTGTCAGAACTAATTCTCATAGTTCTGACGATGACGTTAAGCCGAAATAGCTATCAATTAACTAATAAGATTTTGTAGAACTAAACACATTGATATTTATTCTATTATAATGGAGTTATACCAAATAAATGCGAATTCAATCAAGAAACCATTTCATTCAGATATAAAATACCCAAATAGGTTTTTAAAAAATCTATATACGAATTTGTCGGTACAGAGATTTAAGCCAGTGGATACTGTTAGACGAACACCCAAGAGAGTTGATCACTCAGCTACAGGACCTAAAGACGTAAATATATATATTATCAATCATTCAAATGTAATTTAATATTCAAGTTATGTTAAACACAGACAACGTATGTAAATCATTACTATATTTATCGTACCTGCCTAGACAGCTGATTAACTTATTACACTTGTGGTAATTTTTATTCATATTAATTGTTTCTGAGAAGAAACTTTTTTTAATTTAATTAATTCTTCTTTTCTGGTTCTACATTTTGGGGTGAACCTTGGCCGCCTCCATTAGTTTCCCCCAGTCCAAGGTTAACAGAACGGTTATAATATTAAATTAAAATTGATAACTTTGTTATTCCACTGACTGTGTTGCAAATTATGACACGTGTTTCGTTTCTATAAGTAGGGTTTTCAAACTAACAATATTGCAAGGCTATTTACCTGTAAGGTAAACAATGATTGTAATTATCAACATAAAAATGAAAGGTGGGGTGGGATTAGTAACACAGAGTTATCAATTTTACTTTTATATTAAAAATGGATTTCCACAAAGTTACCGCAGAATCCATCGAAAATATAAAACGGTTATGTTTTTGCAAATCCAGGTATTTTTTCAGTTTAAAAATGTTTTTTGAAGTAGTTAAGGATTCGTATATCGTAAAAATAAATACCGTTGGCATCCATCTTGTTGGTCTCTTTTCTCTGTAAGATAAAAAGCATCTGTCTAAAAATTTCAAGCGCCATTTGCTTCAATGCTCTTTTTCGTCGTCTTGTAAGCTTTTAAGTCAAGGATTAAAGGTCAACCTTAAGATTTCAACTTTCGTCCTCGCCGTATGAGAAAAAAACAACATCTAAGTGGCGATGAATCACTATAACGTATCCCTTAAAAACGATGACTTTTCTTGCAGTGTAAGTAAAACTTACTTGAATTTTTTAAAGAAAATTACGGTTGTTAAGCTGCGCGACTATTTTGATTGGAAGTAATTGGATATTGTGTTTTTATTATGATTGCCAATAACGTAAAACACAGGGTAATGTTATGTGGAAAAATACATATAAACGTTGGGTATTGTATAGAAAAAGTAAAACGGTTTTCACAGATATTATGATATAATGATTATGTTGGCAAAAACTGTGCTGTAAAGTATAAGTCATTGTAAAAGCAGCAATACGTAGTAAATTTTCATCAATTTTAGCAAAAACAAACATATTTGAAGAAGGTTTCTAAGATTTAGATAATGCAGATTTATATATGGTTTATATATATCGAAAATTTATATTATTCGAAAAAACAAAACGTTTTGCATAAAATTTTGACAAGTCAAGTTTTCAATTTTCATTTTTTGTGATTCTGCAATCATGTTGAAATATTTAGAATATGAAAAAAAAAATACAGTCACGTCATAATTTGTTCAAATATGGAGGGTATAACGGTTTTTTTGATTCTCGTTCACTTCAAAGATTAAAATTTTCGGATTTGTTCATTCGCGAACGACGCATGTCAATCTTGAAACACTGTATGTAATTCACATCCATTATAATTAATCTTTTATTAATGAACTAATAGTGGTTCCTAACACATAATCTCCACTTATAAAATTAAATAGTTCCTTCCGAAGATAACTAAAAACATGGGATATGAGGCGTTTAAAAGGAAAAACAAAGTCCTACTTTTATCAAAATTTAACAAAAAATACCTACTTATACATATAAGTCATTTCACATAATATTCCATAAAATAATACCCGACAAGAGCTTCTCTAAAAAATAAATAAATCAATTATACGCAAAAACGAATAAATTTAATGCCGATATTATGCCTAATTTTACTTCGCTTATATTATTATGAAGTAATTTTGTAAGATTTATTTGATGTAAATATTCCTGTTAACTATTAACTCATAAGATAATAAAATGAGTTTTGCTGAGCACAACATAAAAAAAGGTTTTTCTTAAATTTATTTCTAAATAAAGTATAGTGAGTTAAACGGATACGTTTTGATGAAGATAAATAATGTTTTGGGTTTATTTGACAGTTTGTTTTGTTTGTATTGAATGATAGGGTTGAAATAATTTGTAAGTTGTGATACAGCAAAGGGCCAGTAACTAACTTCAACTAACTATTACTTAACAAACTGAACAAACGATGTGACCCGCATAGCACGACCTTCCCCTCTCTATTCCAACCCTAGTTTTACTGCTCGTCATCATCAGTATCTAATGAATTCCTTATCAATTCCTTGTAATAGCTTAGTTACGAGCCACTGTTTGATCTCGGTGACAGTTTTGTTTTAGTTTAAGATAGCTGTTGAAATTAAATAAGATATGACATAAAATAATTTATAATATTTGACGCTAGTACCACACAAATTTTAAGCTGTTGCTAGTTTAGAATTGATTAGTTTTTTTGACACTATTATAGTAAATTAATAAAAACGAAGACTCAGATACAGATATGTATTACCAACATTACTTGGCCGCCACCGAATTTCAAACTAGAATTGTCAGTCTAGAATAAATTTCTCCAATTGCCATTTTATGCAAAATAAATATCTTGTCTACTTTTAATAACCGTCGCTAAAATATCAGTATTGGAATTTATTGAAATTTTGGTTGAGTATGGCAACATTCCTAACGCGACGGTAGCACCCTCACTAGCGGCCAAGTTAAATTGGTACATCTATACTACTAGGGACTCCAACTATTCTTCATTATCAACTATTCGAACTAGAAAATTTTTATGAACAGTAAATATAATATCTTGAAAACTATATACTATATTTTTACAATCCTGACAAATTTTATGTTCAATATTGATAATTTTTCTCCAATAATCTTTATTTTAGTGTTGGATGAAGGCTATTTTTTAAATTACCTACTCTTTTTTATGTATCATAAATCATCACGACACATAAGACAAAATTTTGTTATGTATAAATATAATTTATTGAAAAACATATACTTTATTTTTACAAACCTTTAATTTACAAATGTTATAATTAATATAATTTAAGACATCGACTGAGGGTTATATTATTAATATAATACACCAGACGTATAATATTTTACCTCGTAAATAATATTTATCGTATTTGTATCTTCTATATAAACGTTAGACACTGTTTACTGTCTGTCAGTTCGAGTATATTCGTGTTCTCGAATGCCTGAAGATGCCGAAAGGCGAAACCCGGGTCGTTAGGGACAAAATACATGGAAGTGTACAAAATCTCAATAACCCAAATTTGTTATAATTAATATTAAATGTGTGGGGTCCCGCTGGTTTGTTTTTCAAATATGTCAAAAAATCTGTAAGTCATGTTAAAATGGAAATATAAAAAATATTGATATATTTCACAGAATGAAAATGAAAGATTATTCATACATTCAAGAATAATTTCATCCATTTGTAAATATTTTCCCTTTGGCGAAGACTGCAATTTCTGATTACCATAAATATGTTCTCATTTTTATTCTGCTCATTAAATTACGACGGATGAGACTGGGCGGCGATTTTTTGCTCCCATTTTTAAAATCGTTCGGCTCATTCTGATAGAGACAAGACATTTGTTGTGCGTCATATTTAACTTCGTATTAACTCTAACGTATATGAATTAAATTATAAGACGATCTATCAGATTTTGTCAGCTGGCAAAAAATGAATATTGCATTTCAAAATGTCTTTGCATTTTAATCTAGGTATTTTTAATTAGATTTTATATATTCATACTTACATACAGACGGCCCTCAACTTTCATATGTTCTAATTTCTAATAATTTTCTTTTTAGGATCAGGCGGGTGTGAGAGAATCTTAATAAAAGTAGGACGCAGAGACTAGAAGCATATGGTGAGTCTTCTTGCATCCCCCAGGTCATCCCAGCGTCTCGTAGCACAGCCAAGTATATCCTATAGATGGCCATCAGCGGCCGTTAATAACAGTATAATCAAAGGAACCATTATTAGTGCGAACGGTGAGTTCTTCCCATCATTTGCAAAACCTCTAAGTCCTTAATTTTTCAAAAAACTCCATAGTCCTTAAATGATTAAACTCAAAACATAGGATGTAAATATTTTTACGATATATTTAATTTAGTCTTAAAA
The DNA here is from genome assembly GCA_022494535.1 of Himalopsyche phryganea. Lineage (NCBI taxonomy): Eukaryota > Metazoa > Arthropoda > Insecta > Trichoptera > Rhyacophilidae > Himalopsyche > Himalopsyche phryganea. The sequence goes on from JAGVSL010000164.1 coordinate 74,906, forward strand.
TGCTATCATACAAGTAAGATTTTTTGCTTGTATGATAACAAAAACAAAGACGTAAAAGTTAACTAATTTGGATTATTGAGATTTTGTACACTTCCATGTATTTTGTCACTAACGACCCGGGTTTCGCCTTTCGGCATCTTCAGGCATTCGAGCACACGAATGGACTCGAACTGATCAATAATCCAAATTTGATATTGAAATTCCATCAAGCACCCTCAGTCGATGTCTTAAATTATGTAAAAGTTAACGTTGAACGGTAATGGAATGATTTGAAATTGATAATACCGATTGCTCATTTTAAAAACACTGGCCATTTATATCGGTCGTTCTGTCAACCTGTGACAACCGGGCCGCGATGCGTCTCCGGAATTCGATCCCGGGATCCGTGCGGCGAAAAAATAGCCGATAACCGATGTCGCTCGAGTGACTTCAATGATGACATAAAGAATTCCACCTTCCAATTAGCATCGGCGGGACACGACCGACGACTGAAGGGATACTCATGGAGACCGCTACGTCTTGTCTCGTCAGTTTTGGGAGAGATTTTATTATTACTGCGGCCAGTGGATCTCAAAACGAAAAAATAAACTTCAGCAGGTGCAAGATTACTGTTTATATCGTTCTCACTATCAGATTTTATTGAGGCACTTATTAAATTCTTATTTTCCTGGTTATTGAAAATATTGTAAACGCAAGTTTTTCTGTTCTTTCACTTTGTTTTCATATAAAGATGATTGGCAGTAATTGACGGACTATTCGAAATAAATTTTCCCTACTCAGAGCTTTCAAAGACAGTACTAAAGTAGACTTAGTGTGGAAAAGGCACATAAAGACTTCTTTCTCTGTATTTACATTAGTAACTAAATTCGGTAGGAATCAATCAGCCTATTTCGCTGAATCCGATGAGCTTTTATTATGGCTGTAGATGTCGGATCCGTGGTGAAGTGGTCAACGTCGTTGACTACGGTTACTGATGTTTCCAGTTCAAATCTTGGTTCGGACAGTTTCTAATGGATTTTTAAATCTGTTCGTCGGTATGAATGTTTGTAATGTCTAGAATTGCTCATCCGATTCCAAAAAGGATCGCAGTGAGAGCAATTATCTAACCACTGCTCTTGTCCAAACCCTATCCTTATATCCCTACTCTCTTCAAAAAGGAGAGTTTCAGCAAATGAGTAACAAGCAGCTCTCGTAGAAAACTTGTGGTGGAATGCCTCCGTTATGAGTCTATACGCTTCACATTGGGAGCGGAGATGGTAAAAAGAGCAATATCCAGTAACGTCCAATATTTTTAAAACGTTTAAAAATCTCTTTAATGCTTCTTATACTAATTTTCTTATTTTTTATTGATTCACTTAAGACTATTATGTAATTGTGCAATAAAAACTATAAAAAACTAATTAAGTATAGCATATTAAAGCTTGAATATTAACTAAAGTATAATTATTCGTGTCAATTGGTTGAAATTTTTTTCAAACTCTATTATTAAGCCATAATATAAATTTATAAAGCAAATAAGCTTATCAAAAATGTTTTTGAAATGAGGAATAATTGCATTTTGTTTTTGTTTCAAACTTCGCGGCGACGTAACAAGTACAGGGTGCCAAGTAAATGAAGTCGAGTAAGACTCACTTTGGGTCGCAGACGGCTTCAGGCTGAGGTGAAAGACCTCTCTTTCTTTGTGCACTCTGCCCACATCAAAGCGAAACCGGTGACTTTTTTGAAGGTAGTGCAGCTCACTACTGCAAGCGCCGCCCCAAAAAAACTGTTTCAAAAAGTAAGCAACACTTTTGGCTCACAGAGTCAAACTGAAGAATGAAAACGGTTCAGTTAATAGACATCTCGATTAATATTTCAATGCGTGTTTTAATTATTTCAAGGAAGCCCAGTCCGGCAAGTGAGAGTTGTTAATTGAAATAGTTATCAGTTTTTTTTTTAGGATAACTATTTTATCTAATTTTTGCTTAACAGGCATTATATTTTAAAAATAAAATACAAATTTGATGATTATGCTCGCGATGAACGAAACCGGTTCCGGTAGTTTAATAAAATTGCGTTTTATTTTTAAATAAATAATTATTCTTTATCTACCGTATGTACTATATTTTAACGGCAAGTAATTATTGCTAATTCCATAAATAGGCAGTAATAAATAATCAGTAAATAATTGCTAAATAAATAAAGATTAGTTTAGTTTAGGTTAATTAAAAAACTAGCCGTTTATTTCATTAACTGACCACTTATATACTGACCATTTATTATTTATTACTGACCAAAAATTGAAAAGGTTACCGACCCAATAAATGCATGCAACTATTATAATTAATAGTGGGATTTCACTATTTTCATAAGAAAACGTCATTTTATAAAGCCCAGTTGCAAGGAATCTTCAACTGATCAATGTATGGCCTATAATAATAGAATTAGTAGAATTATTTTTGTTAATTTTTTCTAATTTAAATATTTATATAAATCATATTCTTATTTTTTGTATTCTGTTTATCTCAATTCTGTATCGTTATGTGCTGTTTGTCAAACGCATGACGCATTTACGTAATTTATTGTAATGTGGCAACCAATTTTTTGGTCAGTATCTAATTCAATTAACGGTCAGTAAATATTAAAGGAAGGTTACGTTAGGATAGGTTAAAAACTAAGTAAAAAAGATAAAATAATAAAAAAATTAGGTTTAATTTAATAACTGATGATTTTATATATATATTACTGACCGTTTATTTTATTAACTGAACACGTGTATATTGACGATTTATCAAATTAATTACTGACCTTTTTGATTAATTACTGATCCAATAAATACAGCTCATTTTCTTTTAACAATAAACAAAAATCACGACTCCAAAGCTTAAATACGTCGATTTTTGCTTTAAAAAACAGTACAGTAAGGTGATACTTTGGGTCTATAGTCCAGTTGTCAACGTCGCTGGTCTCAGCTAGGAATCTCATGGGTTCAAGTCCCAATAAGGATAGTTAAATTAATTACTTGTAAGGTGTCAACTGTCAATTCTTGGTGAAAAGACATTATATTTAAAGAAATAAAACACAATTCATTTGTACTACTTCCACATGCTTCTAATGATCAGGATCGGTTTCGCTCATCACTAATACATTATAATATATTTGAATCACATAATCGATTTTCTTTTGATACCTCTACAATAATGTATATAGTATACACTACACAAGCACTGTTATAATAATGATGGCAAATCAGGCCTATATGAACCGTAAATACATTTGACTGCATAACGTATTATAGTGGATATAATATTATATTGATCATTGTTGTTTGCCAATGTATTTATATCTTGTCGAGTACAACATGACAGTGTCACTACAAGACATGCCGTTTTATCTTGGAGTAAGGCATCATTCCAGATTTCTTCGATAAAAGTGCTACAGTGGTTTGCAGACTTCAGAACATTCAATTAGCATCTTGAAGTATCGAATCTTTATCGATTCCTCAATTCTTATCTCTATCCTTTTCGGGTGACATGTTTTTATGCTTCCGATATGAACCTCTGAAACCCTGATACATTTAAAATTTTATTTTCACGTTTTAGCTGGCCCTTTATTTAACTAGCGATTTTTTTTGAGAATGTTCATGCCCAATGTGATTGGACATGTATTGATAACTAATTATTCAGTACAACAACAAAACACGCCCAACGAAAATTTATTGTTACTTTCTCACAACTGGAACTTACTTAATGTCACTTTTTGGAAATAGTATACAAATGACAAGGTTGTTACTTAATCACTTTCTCAAAGCCTTTTACTTTCAAGCACTTGTTTCAAAAAATACAGATGTTTAATCCTATCCAACTGAAAAACGCAGAGAGAAGAATTAGCAAAATTATAGTCACTAAGGATTAGATGAAGGATTAGATCAATTTAATTTAAAATATTAAATACATGAATACAAAACATACGAATTTTAAGAGCATTGATTTTGGAGTCGAATTTGAGACATTCTTAATACTTTCCTTACTTTGGATAACTATCGATCCAATTATGATAATAAACCTATCTAAAGTAATCAAATAAATACTTTATTTCATTACTGAAATTCTGTAGCTTTATGTATTTCAGAAATGATTACAGCCATTATCGAAAGAGTATAAAGCATCATGGGGATTACATACACGATAGATAAAAATCACCGCAATTTTTATTACAGTGGACATTGGATTGATTTGCATATTGTCGTATCTTGATCTCAGATCCGTTTCTCAGAAGCTTTAATTGCCTCGAACATGCCTGTCGCCCTGATACTTTATCGATTGGAATCGATACCCCAGTATCAGGAGAGCAGGAGATTCAAAGGGTCAACCCGCCCATCAACTCCGTTACTGTGTTAACATTTGGCTCTACATGAGCTTACAAGCCCTCGCAACTAAGGTTAACATGAATATATCATGTGCTCCTGATACCGAATTTTGGATTAGCTTCATTGTTTGGTGATCGATAATGCTTAGTTTGAAGGCTTACACGGAATTCACATAAAAGATAGGATCGTAAGCTATTTAGTAGATACAGAAGTTAACAAATTTATAATCACTTTCTAACAATATTGCTTTGAGGAAAGTTTTATATTGATGGGAAACGTTACTTATTTTAAGCTTATTTTAAACATCGTTATTTATTTTAATATAAGATATTAAATTAAGCTTACCAAAAGCGTGTTGTATTATTATATTATTTCAGTGTCTATGAATTTTCTAATCTTTACCAGCGAAAATTCGGTCAGAAATTACCGACTCCAAAGACTATCTATATTAAGACCAATCCTGATTTTTTCACCTATATATCATTAATATTTCGATCGTCCAGTTCATTAGTCAGAATACTCCAAAGAAATGAAATTTAAATTAAATAAACAGTTATTCTCACATTACTTTAAAATACCACCAAGCAAATTCTAAGGGAGATAACCTTCTAAATAGTTAAACAAAATGTTGATATTTCTAGGTAAATAAAAGAATATTTTTAAGCATCCTTCTACTGATTATACTTGAAAATTGCCTAATTGTTAAACAGCTGTTTATAAAATGTATACAACTGGTAAAAATCTTTGATATAAGGTGACGATTTGAATATTGCTTATCGCATTATCTCAATATGGGTTATTTATTTGGAAATGTCTGAGAAATGAACTGAACGACCGATATACATATAAAGATTAAGAAAGAAGATAGAGAGGCTGACAGATTGACTTTCTTCAAGTCATCACTACAATATTTGATGTTTTCATAACCCATGAGAAGTCACAGTTTTCCATATTGGGAGAGACTGTAGTTAGGAAAATATTATATGCACTTATCAAAGCAATCTAAGAGTTGTATATACCTGCTTCAAATGTATTGGGTTCCAACATTACCAAACACTGATTCCATGTTCTTGGCTTTGTGTTTTTTGTGTGTACATAAGTCTTCTGGTAATGAATGGCTCTCTATGTATACAGTGATATGTACTTATAACTTATACGTATGGTAGACAATAACTTTCTGGTTCAATCTTGTCAGTTAGCTACGTTCATAAGATTACCAGTATGTTCATAAAAAATAGAATTATAGAAATATTATCAGTTTCCCCTGACAGCCCATCCAAAACATGATAAAGCAATTCATGATTAAAAATATGTATCTAATTATAATCTATTTAAAAAAGTCGCGTATATTTTGTTTCGTTTGTATATTTATATCATATATTTAAGACATAGTGCATATTTATTCCATCATTAATAACACTGTTTTCGTAACGTGTAGTGTGAAGGAGAGACAATAACTTTCAGGCGAGAGGGGCAAACATTTTGAAATAAGTGGGGGCAAATAAGTTTGACCCAGTTGCCCCGACTTGCCTCAAGTGCTACGAATGCTTGCAGATGCCAGGAAACGGATATATCCGGCCGTGTGGGCCATCTACTATTTTTCATTTTATGTGTGACCATAATGCTTAAAATAAAATCGGACACCTGCGATGAGTATTGATTTGAATAAATTTAAATATATCATTAATTTTTTGACTTCGTGTTTTTTTAAACATTCTATAGGGTACTCAACGTTGTATCCGCCACCACTACATTTTGCATTGTGTACCGCATCCGTACGTATAATTTCTCAAAAACGTGATTGTGTGCACTTAAATGAGCAGAGGTTTACATAGAACTTGGAGGTGCCTTTGTTGGTTGTGTTCCATTCACTCTCGAATATTAGCCGATAACTCTTTGAATGTCTTGTAATTTTCCCTAGATGCAACCAAGTTGTAACGACGAATTTTGATTTTATCCAAACAGTGTTTTTTGTTCGTTACTTCTACGTTCTGGATATTTCAAATAGATCTGATCAGCATTCCATCATGCAGCATTTACAAGTAAGATCATCTACTAACCCGTCAAACTGAAGGAGTTTGGTAGTGAAGTTAACACGGCCAGTTATGAATAAGCATTTATATACTCCATGTTATTTGTTAATCTTTCTTTGCCACCAACATTTTTCAGCAATTTTAAAAGTTTCGTGTGTACTTTTTCTCTTTAATGTTATGAAGGCTTTTATCTGATAAGCAGCGTATTCTGCATGAAGTCACTGAAACAATCAATTGACACGTCCCATAATTTTTGAGTATGCCTGCCTGCTTCGATCGCGCATTGTTTCTCGACGGAATATTGTTACATGCGAGTCGCACGCTGACCTAGATTTGGAAGCGACGCGGCTCACCCTGCAGTCAGTGTATAGCTCAACCAGTAACATTAGTTTTTTTGTACTTTTTCTTACCAATTATTATATAAAAGTACTTTTTTATAGAGATATCTCAAATATTGTTGTTATTTGACTACAAATAATTTCTTCTAAAAAAAAAAAACTATTTATTCGGAATTTCTTATAAAGACATTGTGTCATGGTCACATGTTTAGTCTTTCCATATTCAAAGAAGCTTTTGTAGCTAGCTACTGTTACGTTATCGTGGAATTCAGAGCTTTCTGTCGCTCATAACGGCTCTACTATGAAATAAGAGCTTTTTGTTACGCAAAGCTCGCTTGCCGCGTTAAGAGAGTTTATGACGGGAAAAAACTTGAGAAACTTATTACGCTTGCACTGTTGGTTGCGTTATTACGTTTGGTTGTGACAACGTTTAACGTGCAAGCGAAAACATTAGGAAAGTATGTCAAAACTTATTCTTCGCTCGCAATACTAACGTAGCAATTTAATTGTAAAAAACATTATATACATGTTCTTTGTTACTGATTTATCAAAGTTGTGTGACGTATACTTGACAAATATAAACAAAATCTTGGAATATTAAATAACACAACTAAATACTCAAAATACAAAATAAGATTATTGTGGTGAAAATATGCATTTTTTTAAACGTTATAACATTGTTTAGTCGTTATTTTATGCGTAGTAAATTATAACATAAGTTGATATCGACACTACCCACGTATAATTCTGTATCTACAAACATGAGATTTTACAGGTTACCATTTCAAACATTCATTACGAAATTGCAAAGCAACGACTGAATGTACCTTTTTCAAAATTGGGAGAGTGCTACCATTTTAAATATGATTTTCTCTGTTGCTTGATGCGTTCCAATAAAACTGGGTGCGTAGACAACGAAATACAAAATCCATATAATGAAATATTTGGCACTTACGTGATTATACGTAGGGAGTGTCGAAATATCGACCCCCTTTAAGCAACAGGGAGTTAACGTCTCATAAAAAAATTTACAGGAGGAACGAAAAACGTTTTTTTAACGATTTTGATCTAATATTAAAATAACTTTACCCAAACAGAAAATGCAAGCTGATCAGTAAATCAGTGTACTATTTTTGTGATCTGATATTAATTAAAGAAAAATGATAATAAAAATTCAGGAACTTTCAGAAAATGATTTGTAAATGACTATATGAATCTTTCATCGCTCAAACTAAGTCGCTGAGCAATTAACATTTTATTTTTTTTCTCTCAACCATTTTTTTTCTTAAGCACAATGATGCATGGTTAAAAGATCGGTTCCTTGCAGTTCTGCATCGGGCTAAGAGCATGGTGAATAGTAAATTGGTTTCTTTTTTTGATCGTTATGGCGTTATGGTAGGTGACCGAGAGAGTAGTGAGAGAGAAATGAATTTTTGTAACAACACATTTTCAATATACCGTATTTTGATACAATTATATAAAAAAATATTATACTCTACTTTATTACCAAATCCGTTACTAATGTAAATTTATGAAACAATCTGTACTGATATTCAAAAACTTTGCAACGCTGACTAGACCAATGCTACGCAACCATTGTGCCGCGGTGCACTAGCGTGATGCTACGTGTGCCAAAAAAAACCAATAATCTGTCTCTTCTATCTAATACGTGTATTTATCAAATAAAACGCTTAACATACACGTAAATCATCGGCGTGTGCCGCGGTTATTTGAGAAAAATTTTGGTGTGCTATGGGAGAGAAAAGGTTTTGGAGCACTGATTAGTTTATGAAGTCTTAAATACAAAAAAATCAAAAAATATATATAATTGGCAACCTTTATATTCGTTTTCATTTTGTAATATAAAAAAAAGTTTCTTGCTTAATTTTACAGGTGATTAAAATATAAACGAAGAATAATTATTCTCCTTTCCTATATTAAAACTGTGAAGCGGTACAGTAAGTAAAATCTCTCCAGTTATTTATCTCGTGTATTCATTATAATATACTATTTCGAAATTATGAACTAAAAGTTTTGAGTTTTATGGCCCAAACTTTTTGATACTTGGTGTTGTGCTTTGTGAGGAAAATGAGCAAAGTTTTTTGATGCATTTGTCTCGTGAAATTACTCAAAGATAAAACTTGCGTGTTACTCATTCGTAAGTCTTTAAATAAATGTAAAGAAAGCTCTAAGATACTGTTTTTACGTATATTTTTTTGTTACAAGCCGTTTAAAAGAAGTATTTAAAAATTAAATAAACTAGCCCAATTCTATTGTACAGTTTTTTAATACTCTTTACTGTTCATTCCTGACAACAGTTCCATGGTATGCTTAGAAAAAGTTTTATTTATATTTATTTTCGTCATCTTGTTTACTGTTTAATTAGAATTATGCTGATTTGGCTTCAAGAAGTGCCCTGAAATTACTTATCCCTCATTTTCGTACTATTTTTATTTACCCGTTTGAATTTAATAGATTTTAAGCAAATGTCTTATTCAGAGGTTTACGACAGTGAGATTGAGAAGATTTTCTAAGCAATCTTGTTATTAACTGTATTTTAATAATAGGCCAATTAGATTACGTTCAGTTCATTCGTCTATTCGTATGAGTGTGTGTAACTAAGCTATCAATGAAATTGATAATTTCGTTTACTTGCGGTGTCGTGCGGAAATACATCCACGATCCACAATCCACATTGCATAGAGATAGAAAATTTTTACAAAGTAACCATCGAAACTATTAGAGATACCTATATTAATACCTGTTATTGGTGATTGTCAGTACCCCGGATTGATGCGCCATGATGAAGATTCTGAATATGCCGTGTGTTATACTGTTGTCTTCAAAATACTAATCACTTCTTTTTATGTAGTTTGGCCTCGAAAATGAAAGTCAAATCGTGTATTGTAGCGCCGAACGGAACGCCGCTCATACAAAAATGACGTCTTTGGACGTTTCACCTTAAGCGAGATTTTACTAACGTAGATTAGTTATTTAAAACACACAAATATGTAGAACACACAACGATATCTATTGGGATTATCGTCACTTACTCAGAATTGAAACATAATTCGTTTTTACCACTTGAATCATAAATTGAAAAGAGATTTGTCGCTGGAATAAAAAACCCTAACAACCCTGATGTGTTACAAACATTTTAATTTTGTTATCATGGATAAGTAGCGGCATAATCGGCGCATTTTTCATTTATTTTGTAAGATTTTATAAATAAACTTTAATTCATTTACAAAAACGATATATTTATAAGGTTTTATTTTTGCAGTAAAATTCGTGGCGTGGAAAGTAACGCCACACATACACCTATCGGCAGTTAGAAGGTTAAGTTAAAAAATATTTAATAATTTATGTTGTAAATATGCATTTAGCTTCAACATATATAATTATATGTACTCATTATATTACTTTAATCGTTATATTAATATTCTTAATTGTTACTGTGTATTATAAATATTTATTGTAGACTTAATGTATCATTGAGGATACATGATCTCCGGTGTGATACAAACAAGTTTATCGCATTAAAAAAAAAAGATAATTATACAATAACTCAGCATATTTTACTATTTTGTCTTAACTTTAATGTATTAATAAATAAAACGTAAATTATTTTCTACTTCCTTCACATTTTCTATAATGGTCAGGACCATTATAGAATATGTCAATTGATTGATACGTCAATATTATTTTGGAATTCAAGCCATAAACTGTTCACACATAAAAATAAACTTACGTTACATATTTTAAAGTTAAGTGCCCATTATAGAATAAAAAAAACAGCAATTTGAAGCTCTCGTCAGATTAATTTATTGACAAGCTCTAGTTGTCGGTTTTTTCTTTGGTTTAAAAAGGAGCATGCTATTTCTAGAGATTAGAAGCGACATGACTGAAAATCCAATGAGATAAGATAGTTACGGAGTACTCGTTTCGCGTCTAGACGCATTAACTGTGTTTTTTTTTACTTCGAAAGCATCGAAGTATTTTTTTTTAAATGTGTAAATACGTTTAGTACAAAGTGCGAAAATTCGTTTATAGAATGTAGAATTACTACTTGGAAAAAAACTGAATTGCTGATAAGCAATCCATATGGCGCGTAGTCTCCACACTTTGATACATTTTCACTTAATATCTTATTCAGTAAGAGCTTCGTTTATAATAAAATAAAGGTGCTTTTATTTAACCCTTACAGAACGAGCCGTTTTAGCATTAATTTATTTTCAGTCGATTGAACTGTTAAAACGCTCACTATGTCTAAAAATAGATCAATTTCAACAGTAAAAAATTGAGAAGGGTGTGAAGTATATATTAATTATCTCAAATACATCAAGCAGTAAACTCAACTCATCGCGTTCTCGCTAAAATAAATGAAGAGGCTGAAAGATATTTAATCTACATAGCTGCAGCCAGTCTACATACACCGCCAACACGCACACAAGCGAGCGCGCAGTCACATAAGTATGTGTAATACATAGAGCTGACGATTAATGCTGCGTATTGGTAGTTTAAAGTTGAAATTTGAGACTGAATATCGAGAGCTCTTTTCAAAAATATATCTTGTGTTTTACTTGACATTTTCATGATTTGTTGCCTAATTCCTCTGTCTTAAGGTTTGAACTATTTTGTAAAGCATATATCCAGAAGTGTTTCCTTCTGGTTTGGCCGGAAATACGGGATAAAGTCTTGGACATGTAAATATGTCCAGCGCGTTCATCGGGTTAAGTAACATCTCAGCTATAGTTTGAAACACTGGTTCGTATAATTATGTATATTTTTTTAGTTTTATATTAACGTCTGCTTTTTGAGAATACGGAAACACGTAACATGTTACAGTCGTGCGGTGGATGCAGCTCTATTTCTATCGCACTAGTTCAATTGGGTATGGGCAAGTAGAATAGAAGAGAAAACGCCAGCGTGTTCTTATGTCTCGTTTGAACTCTTCTCTTGCGATTGAGCGAGAACAAGAACGAGAGAATTCACTGCACGTGAAAATACGTGTGTGTGTCTGTCATTCTTATGAATTTGATTTGAAAAAAAAATATTGTTATGAAAATGTGACATATTTGGCAAAAATTTTTACGATTATCTTTAAGCTATGAAAATAAGGATGTCACTTTGACACTTCCCGTCATATATTCATGATAACCTCTAAAAAAGTGGAGTGGTGTATAAAAGTGTATCTCGGTCATAAACGTTCGTGATATAAAAATACATCAATCAAAAAAGGCATAGGTATATAGTTCCGTCATATAAATAATTTTATAATTGAAATCACATGTATACACTCGTAAACATCTGACATGTCGCATTTTACTGTGTGAAACGCTGCAGTGTCACGTAGATTCTGTGTCGCGGGCCATTTTGTACTCAAGTGAATATGGGGCGTTACCTGTTTAATGTAAAATACAAAAAATAATATTAATTGAAATGGTGATCGAATCTTAAACTTCCACACCAAACTTTGAAGCAAAAACTCTTAAATCTTTTTTATCGAGTGTTATAATAATCGAATAAGGTTTGATTTTCTTTGATCTGTATTGGGATCGCCTTGTTGACAGGCCGTTCCATACAACGGCCCCCCATACAAAGCGCCAATTTCTCGTGTCAAAGCCACGCGCGTCTGCAAACTTCCTTCTTCCTATTTATTTATTTTTCTCTCCTTTCTCTTTTACCTCCTTCATAATTCTTATCTCCTGGTATTTGTTGGAGCGATAGTACCTTCGCAAGTACGTACTTACAGCATTTGAATTTTTAAAAAGACGATTTTTTTTATCTAGATTAATATTTTTTTTATTCACTTTAGAAATACATAACAAGGAATTGTAATATCGATGGCCTAGTTCCATAGGACGATAAGTAAAATATGTGATGTTTTGAGTTAAGTTAGCCATTATATTCGAACGCCGCTCTTCTACAGTTACACAAAAGTACAGCTTCTAAAATTTACAGGTTTTCTCTCAAAAGGCAGATATTTGTATATGGAAAGCAGCAAAATTAAATAAATTCTCAGTTCCATATACATACATATCGAAATATCGTATTGTGAAAATATATTTTTGTGAATCGTGGCGTTCCATAAAGAAACAAACTTTTTTCCTAAAACTATAAACTATTGACCACCTATTTGAATAAAAAAGTAATACGAATAATAAGCCATCACATTTTACGAGTCAGCTTAGATGAGTCAAAATTTGGATCGGCCATATCTCAAAACTATTAATTTCTAGTTGTACCGATATGGAACTAGAACTTCGATATATTCATTAAAGTCACAATTAAGAGAAAACCTACATTGAGATTGATTGTGCATGCATTTAAATGTGATTTAAAAAATATATACTTTTCATGCTTAAACTAAATTTTTTTTTACCATGTCTGCTCCCAATGTAGAGGATATGGACTCTTAACAGAAGTTTTTCTAATGAGAACTGCTTATTACTCAGTTGCTCAACCCCTTTTTTTTTTGAAGAAAGTATGGATAGACGGATATGGTTAGGACAGGACTAGTGGTAAGCTAACAGCTCTCGCTACACTCCGTTTTTAGCGTCGGATGGGTGGGAGGTAATTCTAGATATCATAAACATAGATGGAACTTTCAGTACCGCTGGTTACGGATTTCCCGGGTACATTAAAAAAATCACAAATATAATTTTATGGCTTTTAAAACGTTTTATACATAATACAAAATAAGTAAATAGAAAACATTGAAAATCGAATTCCGTTATGTATTAATGAAAGTCCTTTATTTCAATTAACATTAAGAGAATTTTTCTTGTGATAATTACATATTAAGATGACTAAGATTACAATCTGGATTTGAAAAAATAGAAAAAGTGCTCAAGTCTACTGAAAAAGTGTCATTACACGTTAAATTAGTAATTGATTTAAACATATTTACCTATCTCCACCTGCTGTGGCTTCAAATGTTAAGATTATAAAAAGAAATAAGTGATTTTACAGCTTGATGCAGATTTGAGTCACCAGCGACCCGGGTTTCGCCTTTCAGCATCGTCAGGCATTTGTGCGCACGAATTATATATATATATTGATATTCCCATATTAATACATTCATCTCATGTACACCCAACAGAACCCACTAAATGAATGGCATTTTAAAACCCACAATGCTATTATAATTGTAAAATCTCTGGTAATTCTAATATTAGTTGGAAAGCGGCAAATCGCCACTCTGTCAATGCGTTAGTTTACACAACAAGGATTAAGGCTATTCTCAGAATATTTAACTCAGGTATCAGTGTGGATCCTAGACTTATAATATTTTATCTCGTAAATAATATTTTCCCTGTTTGTGTCTTGTCTATAAACGTTAGACACTGTTTACTGTCTGTCAATTCGAGTAAATTCGTGCGGTCGAATGCCTGAAGATGCCGAAAGGCGAAACCCGGCTCGTCAGTGAAAAAATACACGGAAGTGTACAAAATCTCAATAATTCAAATTTGATATTGAAATTCCATCAAGCACCCACAGTCGATGCCTTAAATTATATTATGAAACTGGTTTTATATATAAATAAAAAACTATTCGAATTATTTTTAGTTCGAGGATTTCATATTTTTGGAATATTTTAAGTAATGGAATCTATCTCTCTTTTTTGTATGGGCACGTTATGTTTTTTTTGCATGTCCGCGTAGGAAGAGAATCGGGTGTATCATCATTATTTAAAAATAAAATGAATATTTTGTGATGGAGAAATTTCCGAGGTTTTTATCTGAATTAGGCCTTGTCTGTATGTAAGAGCATACTGTTACCGCATCGTATTGCGGAGACAGTAATATGTTATGGAAGAGCCTTCAATATAGATTTATATCAGCGATGCTTTGTTCTGGAGCGCATTTCACAGTCGAGCCAACCACACGGTTATAAAAATGCAATGCGATTTTCGATACATAACAATACGTGACAGGCGTACCACCATTGCGGATATAAAAATATCAAATATTGGTATTATTACATTTCAATAGCGTATTGATCTATAACATTCTAAATAATATAACAACTCTTATAAATATACACTTAGTTAGGGTTGCAATATATTCTTATATTTGATTAATTTCGGAAGTATAAAAATACTATTAAAATAATTAATAATTAATAACATACCATTTTATAAATACACATTAAAATACCGTTCCATTGTATTACAATATTTAAAATTTTCAGCTGATTTCGATTACCATAACGGTATTTCTTCAATTACTGAAATTACGGTATATTTAAAGGGTTTTTTGATAAAATATTGAAAGCGTTCGAGTTGGGCGAAGGCAAAATTAACCACTACCTGGGGTATTCGTTATTGTTCTCCATATTTCGAGACATTGTAATGAGATCTTTCTTCGATTCTGTAAAATGTTTCATTAAAAATTACATCGAATACTTTTCGAATAGTTGCCCAAATATTCGAATATCCAATAGTTAAAAAAGAGCAGAATATATTCGGATACTGAATATTTGAGATGGAATTCCTACACCCAGTCCTTTTTTTTACGTGACTATTTCTTTAAAAAGTGTTTCATCAAATGGGTCAGAGGAATTTGAGCGAAATTTCACAACTCAGTTCAAAAACTTATCTATGTTTTTGAACTAAAAACCACGACTTGAGTGTTAAATATTTTATATTTATGAGCGTATCCGTTCGGCAATTCGAACCCGCGGATACCACAAGCGGATAAGACAAACGTCCAAAATCTTTGAACAGTTAACTGATATTAAATTACAATTACGTTTAAAATATACTAATTTTTCAAATGCTAGGATACTTATATATTCAATTGACAGGCCATGGCAAGTTCAACACTAAACTATTTGGGCTGGGCAAGTTGGTTGAAAGGTCGGATTGCACTTGTAGACTCAACCATTCACACCTGATCACATTCTGTGAAACTACCCCGAGATGGATCTCGAACGAGCAGAGCTGTTTGCTGTGGACCGTTCTCATACAGGCCCTATAGGCCACGCTGATTTTATCTCAACCAAGGCCAACTTTAAGCTATTCAATAAATTTGCAACATCATATGGGGATCGGGATTCTCTCGATTCTTCTTTAGATTCAACGTGAGTAGATTGAACTCAAGCGCTACGGCTGGTTCTCAGTATACGGATACACAGGATACTTAATATCGCTTAAACTAAGTGACTGAGCAAGTCACATTTTCGTTTTTTTCCCTCTGTCTCTTTTTTTCTTAAGCACAATAGTTCGTGGTTGAAAGACCGTGCAGATCTGATTCGGACCTGAAACACGATGAGTAATTTCGTTTCTTTTCTTGATGGTTATTGCGTTATGGAATGAGGCCGTGAAACAGTGGCTGCTGACACAAAACCGGTGGAGGTGGGGCAACCAACACGTATATTCAGTTGACATTCTTTCTGAGCCTAAAAAAATACATCTGTTCAGTTAATATTAAAAACTAATAGTTCATAATACTCTAACGCTATTAGGCCATTCCAAGAAGAGACTTTTTAATTAAAATTTGTAATTATCACGTTTCCTCTTTTGCAATTTCAAAAATTTAACAATTTTGAAATATTTAACATAAAATTATTGAAATTATTAATACGATATTCATCAGATTATTAATTGAAATATGAAATTAGATTTAATAATCGATAAGCTTTTTCTCATTTATATTAAATTTTCGAATAACAAAAAACATTTATTTTAAGTTATTTGATTTTAATGTGTTTTGCATAAAAATATTATCCATAATAAATTGATATTTAAAATAATCACACGGATGATGGATTTAGTATATATTGAATAATTAATCGATTTGTAAAGCTTTACGAGAGAATATTGATATGGGCTGCTATATACCATCTCCATTCTGGAAAAAAACGTTAGTCCGATATTTCATATTTTGAGATATTTGCAATAAAATTTTCCTTTTTTCATGCATTATAACAAAACAAACATATTGAAATAATATTCTATGTATAACACATGTATAATACTTTTAAGTTAACTGAAAATCCTCGGTGGAAAGGCATTATACTTTAAAAATAAAATACAATTTCTTTTGTACTACTTCGACAGTTTTCCAATGACCAAGACCGGTTTCGCAGATAGCGAGCATTGATCAGTTGAAAATATTTGTGGCGAGTCAAACTGGTCCTGATCATTATACAAATGTGGAAATAGTATCAAACGAATTGTGTTTAATGTTTTAATCATAATCGACAGTGATTTGGTCAATTGATGTAGTCTCCATGCTTCCCTGTCACCCGCCAATCGCTTTGCTTCCTCCAATGACATGCTAGAGTTCTTCAGTTCCACCGGGAACATCCTGTGAATTATAGTACCCGATGGTCATTCAGGGCGCCGGAGACCCACTGGCTGGAAGAAGTGGCAAGCATGATTGAAGGCATCCGCAGCACGTGAAAAAGCCAATTTCAACGTCTCTCCATGATCACTGATATAATAGGGCGATGCCTGGTACATTACCTTATCTCTGAGTTCCTCACGAAGTCAAACCACCTCACCCACATTATCCGACGCAAGTATCTATTCCCGAAACATAGCTTTTCTTTTGTTTTACAGCTTCTTCGTCAGGTGCCATGATACGCGCTGAACAAATGGAATTTGCGGGTATTAATCAGTGTACAACTGCGTGTGCCCGATACTTTGCATTTAGTTAAATGTGAACCAAGTTCTTTCAAAACAAGTTCTGTTAATATACTGTTCTAGAAGTCTATACAATTTGTATTGGGGTGGACATAGTAAATAAACAAAGCACCTTCACTAGAAAGTTTATGTGTTTTAAATCTTTTTTGCAAGACTGTTCCCTCTGAGAGCTCGATCAATGCAACTGCATGGTTATATACACCGCCCAACTTCAAACATCAAATATAGTACGTGTTTGTAGGGCAAGCATTGAAAAATACTTTTCCTGACGGCAATGTAAGACGTTGCTTCAGGACCATTAAAAGTTTTCTGCGGCCATTATAGCCTAACCGACTTCCTTAAGGGCTGCATTCACCGCGAAATGTAGCTACAAAGTACAACAACTATTTGCCCCGACCGTCCCACGCAATTCCAACGGCTATTTTCGCATTAACCAGTAACGAATGGCACTACATTTTTTATTATGGAAAAACTTTAGAATTACTTCTCTTTTCGTTTGCTTTATGTGGTTTCTTTTTATGTTTTATGTCTAATGAAGTCAAAACTCGAGTCTAACAAACATTTCAAGTACGCTCAACACTTACAAATAAATTTTAATGTTAGTTATACAATGTTACTTTTAAGGTGTTAACTGTCAATTCTTGGTGGAAAGACATTATATTTAAAAAAATAAAACACAATTTGTTTGTACTACTTCCACATATTTATAATGATCAGGACCGGTTTCGCTCATCACGAGCATAATCAACTGATCATCAGTTGATAATGCTCGTGATGAGCGAAACCGGTCCTGATCATTATAAATATGTGGAAGTAGTACAAACAAATTGTGTTTTATTAAAAAAAAAAAGTTATACAATGGTTATTTTAATTAAAAATAATTGAAATTTTGTCTGGTAAACATTTTTAATCACTTTTAAGGTGTTAACTGTCAATTCTTGGTGGAAGACAATATATTTTAAAAAATAAAAAACAATTCATTTGTACTACTTCCACATATTTAAATGGTTCACAATTTTTCCACTATTGCTTATTGCATTAGTAATGTCATTAAAAAATTTGCTCAGCTAAAGGACTTTTAATGTAGCTTTATTTGTGATTTCAGATTATATATCAGAGCAAAACCGGTCCTGATCATTATAAATATGTGGAAGTAGTACAAATGAATTGTGTTTTATTTTTTAAAACATTTTTTAGTTACAGAGAACGCATCTTTTTTTAAATACTTTTTCACTTTCATCTACTCGGTTGTATGATCAATGTTTCGAATCTCAAAATAGGAATAAATTAGATTTTCTTGTTGCATGGGGGATACGTTCCAGAGATTACGGTACACAAAAAAAGTATAGAAAAAACATGCTGTATACATAAAAATGGGAGATTGATTCATTACTTGCATACCACCAAAACGGAAAATTCTCGAACTAAAAAATTATTTTATATTTATGAATAGTTTCAGAAGGTAAGGTGTGGCTCGTGTTTCGCCTCTCTGAGAAGCATCTTCGGACTGACGTCTAAATAACAAAGATTTCAATATTAATTTCGTATTAAAAAAAAAGTATTTTTAAAATGTACCTTACCACTAAAGTTTTCAAGCTAATTTTAGTTAACATATTTAAAATTAAGGCGAATGTAAGAGATTATCTTTGATAGTTCAACTGTATAATGTGTAGTTCAATACTAAAATTTTTGACAGATCTTGAAATTAAATAATTGCCAAATCTGTAGTATTTTTTTTCTAGTTTCATATGAAAAAAATTGAGAGACGCTGCTTTTTCGAATATTTTTCTTAATTCAAGTTTTCAGTGAAACTTTTTTGCAATTATTTAATCGATAGATAGTAAATAAGTTCTATATTATGGATTTGCAGCATTCTCGTGTTTTATTTAAATTATATTATTGCAGCACGGCTAGCATTTTTCCGAATCCGTGGTGCAGCGGTGAAGGCTCGGCTACGGATTTCACAGGCTCGAATCCCAGTACGGACAGTTTAATAAATTGATTTTTCAATACATTTATGGATTTATATTCGTAGGCGTGGATGTATTTAATTTGCAAAAACTACCTATCCACCCTATCCTAAAAACGGGGCGTAAAAAGGGTGATTAAGTAACCATTATTCCTGTCTTAGCGCTATCCTTATATCTCTTGGAAAAATTGAGTTTGAGCAAGTGACTAACAATCGGTTTTAGTAGAAAAACTTCTGTTGAGATACCTCCATTAGGAGACCATATGCTCCACATTGTGAACGGACATGGTTGAAAACAAAAAATTCAAGTTACTTTAGGAAAATCTTTAGTATACATCCTGGAATGAGAGATTTTATTCCCATAAAACAAGAAGTTCTTAAATCTTTTATAACCTTTTAAGAATATTGCAACATAAAAAATTCGCCGCAATATTTGGAAGATATAAAACATTACAGCAAATTATTATGAAATAAAACTTACCCCATTAAGCGCTTCTTCCCTGTGTCCCCGTCATTTTAATCGACCCATTCGCCGCAAAACGACGCCGAGCCCCAAATGAAAAATTAAAGTTATGGCAATAATTTGGCCCCTTAGTGGCCGCGGCCCACCTATAAAACGCAGCCAAAATGTCAGACTTTACTCTTGATATAAAGGAACAATGCTAATTCTCATGTGGCAACTATGCCAGAAGTCCTTTATCTTGCCACTACCCAGGGGTCGCTATTCGTCGAAGGTTTTAGTGACGTGCATTTGAAATAGCAACACGGTTACTTAGTATTCGTTACTTCGATTTAATTAAATTAATTGAGTATGTATTCTCAATTACAATTTATATTTATGAACCGCATAAAGGTCTGCTTAGTTTTTGTCCTCTTACAAGGCCCTGTCATTTTAGTTCTGCTGTATTCCGAACTAACATATTGAACGTTTAGATTATTTAATATCAGAACCAATTGCCACCTACTGAAGGCATGCATTCTGACGGTGATTCTTTACGTTTGCGAGTCATGGCACCTCACTATAACGCAGGGTAGCCGTATACAGGTACAGTTTATCTTGCAGTAAATTGGATTTGGTCTTACGGTGTCACGATTCATGCCGCACTTTATACCAAATCAAAATATTACTATCAAAATGATGGGTAATGTAAAGAATATTAATATTTTATCATTATTGGCTTTTATCATTAGAGAACAAAAATATTTCAGTAGATCCATATGCGATATAGTTAAATAACATTAAAGCCCCTTTCCGTGGCTTCACCGTAAACAGATCTGTTATAGATTTAAGACTTAAAACGTAAATTGCTTGGATGTAGGTATACAGTTCTTCAAATAATGTTTAGTTGCTAATCCGTATTGTTTCAAATATTTTAAAAAGTTGTCGTCAAGGTAAAAAGTATCATTCCAAAATGAAAGCTTAAGATATAGGCTTTATTACTTGTCATTTATTTAAGAATCACATTTATCGATTCTGTTATTAACGCACGTTTCAAGAATGATAATTTTTCATGTAAAACTTATGCAATAAAATAGGAATTAATGGCATATTCTATTGAACACAACTAAATAAGTAATCGATAAAAAATACGCTGAGTGTAACGATCTGTCCAGTCTCTAGTTGGTTTACTTTGAAACTTAAACGCAAGTTGGCAACCTTTTGGTCAAAGAGAAATTATGCAACACAATGTGTGTCAAGTGAGGTCTAGTTAACAATCAATCATTCTGTCGACTTCAATGTTATAAATAATAAAGCCCCATGATTGCTTTACTTACAATACTTACTCAGGGAAGTTTCCGTGTTTGAAGTGGTGTTAGTTTATTATTTTAGTGTTGAAGTGGCGAAGACTGAGAATTTTCTGGAAATAAGACTGACCGTAACCAACGCACTACTGTATAAATTACTAATCGGTTTATGGGTTGAATTGTATTTTTAATCTGTAGTAGTTACGATTTTTAATTAAAACTTTATCAAAGTACATTACATGTAGTCCTTAAGCTCAGTAATATGATTTGTGCAACTTTGGTAGGGTGTCTCCAATTATTACTAATTAGTTATGTTAAAAAATATTACTGAAGAAATAATGCACTCGATTTCTGGGCTGTCTTCTCAAGAGATGAGTGGTTATCGTGAAAAATGATGACAAACTCGCCATTCCTGGAAAATAAAGTGGTCGAGAGGTCTATAGAGGAATTGTGCGGTCAGTCACGGATCTGAACGGTCTCTAGCGTTAACAAGGTAATTATAATACTTAAAATTAAATTAAATGCGTTTTTCTACATTTTCTATTAGACCTCCAGTATCATTATAGTGTTATAATGATTTCAAAAAATTGCCAGCCATGTTCGTAAAGAAGTTTTACAAGATTTAGTTTTGTTTTAGATCTTTTTAAAAAGTTGTTCTAGAATTTAGATTTTTTTCAACCATGTCCACTTATAATGTGGCGCATATGTATAAAATCTAACAGAGCATTTTTAAATGTTTTTTACGAGAGCTGGTTGTCTCAGTCTGGGCGAGAGCTCAACTATTTTTTTAGGAAATGTCAGGATATTATAATGCGGCTAGTAATCAGTTAATCTCACCATGTTTAACTAAACCCACGCCAATTTAAGGATTATACGCATAAACGAGAGGGAATCTTAGCATAATAGACATCCATAACTGAACACAAAGTCATAAATCGATTGAAACATTAATTACCGTTCAGAAATTTGAACCCAAGATGACAACAAGCAAATAGTTATAATGCCCAAGATACCTTGACCACTCAACTACAGCACGAAGTCTTAGTTAAAAACGAACAAATCGTTTTTGACAATTGATGTAATGATAATAATATCGATTGCTTTTGGATCATAAAGGTCTAAGACCTTTGTACTAATACTATTGGCATTCAAGAATTAGAATTCCTGAATCAATTCACACATTCCTTCATTTATCAAGCGATCTTTGTATGATACAGTTTTTCAATAATTGGTGCAATACTATTCATTACTTTCTCAAATTGATAAGTATATTTTAATAAATACGGTAAGCTAATAGGTGCAAAACTTCGCCGTCTACAGCACGTTGTTGCTCAAGTTGCCGCTCCCTGCCAAAGTCTATGCCGTAGTACATTCTCGTAGAGACGTTTCAACCATCATAACTTGGCATCCCAGCGGCGTCGTTCTACGCGGATGAACAAAGGAAATGCGAACCAGAATAAAGGACAAAATTAAGATACAAAGGGCGAGTGGAGACATTTTATTGCGCAAGTCTTCAACTACCCCACAACTTGGTGGGGGACTTGATAGAACAGGTGGATCACCTAAGACTTAGGGGTAAGTGAAAGTTTGATGATTGCTCGCTTAAAAGTGGGCGCCACACTACAACGACAAAAGGAAACTTTAAATTGCATTTAGAAACATTGTAACACATAAACAACTTGAACTTGTCTCTATCGGCCTCTGTTCTAGAAAGGTCGGTGAAGTATCGAAATAACTCTAAATATGTTCATACTTCAAATCCCACAAAGATAGAAGAATTTATTTGATAATTATTTTTTTGTTTTTGGAAACGTGAGGGTTGTCGCCTACCCCTTTGTATTTAATGTTCATATTTTTTAAATCTGAGATATAGTATAAGACAAAATAAAAATGAGCGTACCTTTCATAAAGTAAATAAGGCTATATTTTTTACTGAATTGGAGCAACTGCCAAGGTTTGATGGCGCGCACTTGTGCAGAAAATCAATCATTCCAGACAAACGAAAAGCTTCTACGAGTGGAGTTCTACTCGCTCTCCGTATGAAATCGCAAATTTTTTAAAGGTATTTTGCCTTATTCGCCACCAAGTTAGCGTGGCCAATGGAATGTTGTAGGATTTATAAGCCCTACATAAGAATTATGTTTGAGTACGGATATTATTAGATTAACATCAATCATCAGCGTCGGTGGAGCAGTTGGTAGCGTCGCTGGCTACGGTTACGGATGTCTCGGGTTCAATTCCCGGTGCGGACGGTTTTCATAGATTGATCTTTTAATCGATTTATAGATTTCTGTTCGTAGTCTGAGCCCTCCCTCCCACCTATCCCATCTTCACGGGACGTAGCGAGAGCGATTAGTTAACCACTAATCCTGTCTACCCTTCTATCCCTACTCTCTTCGAAAAAAAAAGAGAGGTTGAGCAACTGAGTAACAAGCAGTTCTCGTAGAAAAAATCTGTTAAGATACCTCCATTAGGAGACCATATGCTCCACATTGGGAGCGGACATGGAAAAAAAACCTTGAACGTCATTCTTTTAAAAATGTTTAAAAAACTTTTCAAATGTTATGAAATGCAAAATGAAAAGAATGTAGACTTTGCTACCAAGCTTTTGTCAGGCTCAGAAGTTCGTCATAATTATGTCACATTACACAAGGATAATGTACCCAAGACAACCGTAACCGACAGTACGGACAGTTTCATAAATTGATTTTTCAATTGATTTATGCATTTCTGTTCGTAGGCATAGATGTTTCTGATGTATAAAATTCTCTCCCAGCCATCCGATCCTAAAAGCGGGGCGTAGCGAGAGCGACTAGATAACCACTAGTCTTGTTCTAGCTCTATCCTTCTATTCCTACTCTTTAATAAAAAAAGAGACGTTGAGTAACTGAGCAAAAAGCAGTTAGTTACGTTGGTTATGTTAAAAATAGTTGTATTTGAAATAATTGCAGTTTTAAATTCTAAATATACCGTTTTGTTTAAATAAGCTTACGGAATATGTACGCCTCGTCTATGTTTCTTTATGTTGAAAAAAAAACGTACGATTCCCTTACGTCAAATAAACAAATTAATTTTCTCACGCACGCGTTTGCGCAAATCGGGTAGGTCCTTAATAAGACGGCTAAGTAAACATTATCAGCAGGCGCCGAGTAAGAGAAACCATTATCCTGTAGATGGAGTGTATTGCATACAAAACCTCCAGAAAAACGGGTTCAAATCTAAAAGGATATCCTTATTGGTGGAAATGTGTTTATCTTCTCGTTGCCAGAGTGTTGCGACGTAGATATCGGACACGCAGCCTATTCTCCCTCAGAAAACAAACATTATTTATTTCGATACCAGTCAGTTTCATAGTGTAACAAGTCAAAAAAATTCAGGTTTGGATTAAGTATGAGGAAATGGTTAGAATACCCAACAGTAACAAGTGGTAATCTGTGGTTATTTTAGATTGACTGTGGTTATAGTTATTTGGATTCAAACTGTTACAGCAACGAAAATCGTGTGAAAACTTCTGAAAATGATGTTTATAATTTACTAATATAATTTTTTTAAGATTATCTTAGAATTTCATTAAAATTTACAAAAATAGATGTAGGTAAAATAAAACATTAGGCTTGCCGAAAATCATGTTTATTTCTTATCCCAGAATTATGTTTTTTGAGTTTTTACACTACGCAACTGAAGTATCGATTTATTTTCGATGAATTCAGCTGTGAATGGTAAAATTGTCAATGTATTTGCTGTATAATATGTTTTTAATGTGTATTTTTACGATCGGATGGGAGGGAGAGAATATGAATGTCACATATATGAAATTCATAAATTTAGATATTGTCCGGGATTGCAGCATGTCGAAAATTTAATAGGACATCTAAGAACGTTGACTACTCGACTAAAAGATCGGGAATTCAACGTGTTAGATATATAAAGGGGGAACACGGTTGTTGTGTGATAGTGTGTTAAGGAAACCAATCAATTAATGAAAATGCAAATCCTTCCGGAATCGTAAATTAAAATTACTTACAATGCAGAGAATTTGAACAATGGTTAGCTAATCGCTTTTGCTACGCCTCGTTTTTATGACTGAATGGGTGGGAGCGAATTCTAGACATCATAAACATCTATGCTTACGAACAGAAATCTATTAATTAATTTAAAAATCAATTTATAACACTATCTGTACCCGGAGTTGAACCCGAGATATGCGTAACCGTAGCCAACAATGTTGAAAACTGCACCACGGACTCGTAGAAATTATACGTAAATGAAATTATCTAGTCTCAAATTAAAATGTTAAGATCCTCTTGAAATTTAATAACAAATAATCTGAAGTAAAAAAATCTAATGTGACGAAATTATAACTATTAATAGAAATATGAAATGGTAGATTTCACAATAAAATGCAATGAGCGAAACCGATCTTAATCATCATAAAAATGTGGAAGTAGTACAAAAACGATTGTCCTTTCTACCAAGAATTGACAACTTACACCGTAAAAAAGGATATTTTCATTATGAATTAAATTCTGTTTTGCATGAATACGATTTGTTTGGACTGTGTGCCATTTGATGGTAGAAGCCGGGAGGGCGGCAGAGAATACAAGTCGAACCCTTCAATTCTCATATACATGCTAATGCGATACAAGTCCCAATGCCATTCAATACTAGCGGAAGGAAAAACGCCACTGTATCCTTTTTGTAAGGGTGACTTTAACGCGAACTTAGTGTAGGTTGTCTCGTAAGAGCCGAATCGGGCTTGGGCGCTTTTAAATGGGATTGCTGAATGCTGATACATGGTTTGTACAAGAAAGCTCAGGAACTTACCTACCATAATAGCGTAGATTTCCGTTTGAATAAATCGAATTTCACTTTGTGTGTTGTTCAGAATGCAAAACGAATAGCAATAAATTTACATAAAAGCTACTTAAATAGTTTATTTAGTGACTATGCTATTATTATATCAACGGTAATAAAGGAACAAAAAGGTTAGTTTTTTGATTTCCTATTATCTATTTTTTTTAAATCAGTATTGTCATCATTTACTTAAAGTAATTTTCTTTGTCTTATATTAGCATACGCAATTATCAAATGTCTTATTGTATTAAAAAGTAGCTTTATTTGATATACAAATTTGATAAAAATATAGTTAGAAGAGTTTTATCTCTTTCTCGCACAATCACATGAAAACTGAAGGTGCAAGCGAGATGCAAGGGTATGCGGCGCATGCTCTTGTATCCTTCTTGCTCATACCCAAATTAGGTTGTGCGATAGAGATAATGTTAAGTTATTTGCTGATCCTTTGAAATTCACACCATTCTTTCAACCCTATCCATATCGGTTGCCAATGTAGAGCATTAGCCCTTCTAAAAGAGTCTCTCGACAGAAGGAGTGTTAAGAGATCTATTTTTCATTGATTGGACTGGCATTAAGTTGGTAGAAATCCATTAAAATATGGCAGGGGTGGTGAACCTAGGGCATGCGTGCCAGAGATGACACGTTCAAACATTTTTCTGGCACTTAAAATTAGCACATTTTTTTAAAATAGATAACTTATGGACTAGATATAAGAAATTTATTTTTTACTTAATTTTTTCGTACAGAGATATATAACATTAATATGCTGGCAATACTGTTATTGAAATTTGTAATAATTTGACGTTACGTTTGTTTTTCGTTACTAAACTCAGCTGACGTCGACCGTTAAAAGTCTCAATGTAGACAAGTTCGTGTAACTCTAATATCTTGTTGATAGTAAATTCCACTTTCATAAAAATGTTTTTTGCATTTTCTCCTATTAAAAATTGCTTGGAAGGGTGAATAAACCCATTTCATCTTATCGGACCATGCTGTTAAATGATGTAACGGTATTTGCGTTATGTTTTAAAAGTAAAAAAAACTAATCAAGCATAATTGCTATAATTAGTTTTTATTGTAATTAATAAACTGCTCGGCACGTCAGACAGTCGATATATATTATTCGGGGATTTTTGGCACGTACATGTAAAAAGGTTCGCCTTCCCTGTAATAGAGTAAAATACCAAATTATTTAGTTCTACAAAGTTTTGTAGAACTAAATACTTTGATATTTTACCCTATATATTTTCAGTTCTGTTATTCAGACGTCCAGCCTCTCTTTTTTGTAGAGAGTAAAGATACAAGGATGAGGGTAATAAATAACCATGCGATATCGTTAGTCTGAAAATGCTTCTCAAAGAGGCGAAAGTAGTGTCACATTTAGTAACGCAACCAGTGGAATAACAAAGTTTTCAACGTTAATTTTATATTCATTAATTACCGGTCTTTAGAATAAAATGAAGGCGCATCCAATTTATTGTTATTGAGAGTAATTTCATTCCTAAAGAATTGTGCTTTCTTAAAAAACCATTACGAACTATTATTTTTTCACTATACCATGGATTTTGAAACCTCTACTTGCTGTACACTTATTTCCAAATCTATCATATTATTTTTAACTAACTCGTAAATTTCTTGACATAGTTTGGACTGTCCATGCGAGTACTAAGTCAGACCATTAATTTCGACCGCTATCTATTAAAATTTATGCAATGCAGCGTCTTGACTCACAAATAATATGAATTAAAATTTCCGAACGACCCCCGAGAGATCACTTCTTCATCTTCAGCAGACGTGCTTGTAAGTCAGGATAATAATATTATAAGCCAAGGTAGCTGTAGATCCTGGAATCCTGGGACACGATTCTAAGGCGTGTCACGCTCTACGCTGCAAAACTGGAGACAGCATTAATTTCCCACCGGGACCAGACGCGCGACCCCCGAGTCAGTAGACGACGAATACTCCCCGGCAAAGTTGCCTGATAGGGGGTGAAAGGGAATTTTGCAAATGTCAGTACTATTTTATATAGATTGCACGTCTGTTCACGTTTGACTGTAGACTATCTAGTTGACATATTGCCGTCTATTTATTTCTGTCTCGTTGTTTCATAGAAGATTCTTCAAAGACTTTACCAAAATAAAGTGTGCCTATTATAATTAAATAAACGGAATACAATCAATTTTAATAGATTAAAAATAACAAAGGATTCAGTCCCAAAATAATTTGATGTGTTTGTTGATAGCTAAAAATTATGGCTTAAAATTTAAATTGATAACTTAGTCATTCCACTGGCTGTGTGACTAAATGTTACATGTGTTTTTTCCCCACTTCCAGTAGAAGTTAATAGTCCCACCAACTCCTAATTTTTAAGTCAAGATCTTGAATAATTGTTTACCTTCGCAATAAATAACCTTGCAATATAGTTAATCTGAAGATGCTTTTTAAATAAACGAAACCTTGTTACATTTAGTATCACAGTCAGATATCAATTTTAATTTTATATTTACCTTAACTATATTTAGAAGAGATAGACAATATTATATCATTTCGCTTATTCCGACATCAAACTTTTATTTAAAATTAAAGTATTTAACGTACTAACCCTTAAAAAAATCACACGACATAACTTCTAATTCAAGTCAGGTATACCTACATTTGTGTAATAAAGTACCTACACTTAATTTTACACTTAATAATTGGAAATCAATAGACACGGTAATAACCTCCGTAATAAACATTAATTCATCACCCTAACTTAAACTATTACATACCTTACGTAATTAAGCATGATCAATAAAATTGCATTCAATGTATTTACTTTAACGATTAATTAATATAATTTAAGATATCGACTGAGGGTGCTTGATAGAATATCAAATTCGGCTTTTTGAGACTTTGTACATTTACATGTATTTCGTCACTAACGACCCGCGTTTTGCCTTACTGCATCTTCAGGCATTCGAGTACACGATTGAACTCGAACTGACTCATGCATTAGAATGCCTGAAGATACCGAAAGGCAAAACCCGGGTCGTAGTGACAAAATGCATGAACATGTACTAAATCTCAACAATTCAAATTCGATTAATTAATAATACTGATCCTAGTGGAGCGTAAAGAGAGCTATTAGCTCTATCTTTCTATTCTTAGTCTCTTCAAAAAAGAGAGGTTGAGTAAATAATGAGTAATAATTGAATCTAATAGAAAATTTCTTAATTAAACTCCATTAAGAGGTCATATCCACCAAATTGGGAGTAGACATAATTTGAACAAAATGTATGAAACGATATTGAAGTGGTATTGAGTTCACTCAGTATATATAATATTGTCAATTAACCTACTTTTTTCTAAATTGGGTTCAATTTTGTGAAAGCCTCCCGAATTTGGCGTATTTTCAGTCAATTTAAAAAAAGTCTTCTAAAAGTACTCGCAAATTACCAATAATAAATTCGCCAGGGCTTTGACGCCGGGAAATCCCCGCCGAAGTCTCAGCCCGCTAAGTAATACGCAGCCAATTCCCTCGCTGTTTGGCGAGATCTCGAAAGATTTTTTCGGTGATCCGATTAGCGTTTGGTTTGCAAAAAAAATACGCAAAGCCTGATTATTTATCATTATGGGCGCGGGCGGGATTCGAACGGGACCCGCGAAGCAATCAACAAGCCCTCGTGCTTTGCGCAAATGGGAATTTGGTTGACCCTTCCGCCGCGAGTTGCGTCATTACATTCAACAGTAATAATGGAATCTATTTGAATATGAACTAAATTCATAAATATACATATTTTTAATTACATGTTGTATTGATAAAAGATAGATTTTCCCAATATTCTATTTGTCATTCTTCTCTTTTTCACTGTGTTGATCTATTTTGTCATGTTCCGTTAGGTCTGGTTACCCAATATAGTATCTCTACACTTCTTACGTATAATCACGTATGTGCAAAATATGTGATTATTATGTATTTTTTATTTTCGTTGCCAAACAACAAGAAAAATTAGATTTAAAATAGTAGCACTGATCCAATTTTGAAGAATATACATGCAGTCATTATTTTTCAATTGCGTTATAAATATTCGAAATGCTCTCCTGTAAAATATCATGTTTGAAGATACTGGTTTATACGTAAGGAGTGTCGATATGAACTTGAATGTTATAATTAACTACGAATAAAATAACGGTTAAAAAATGCATCCCCCCCCCCCCAACAATATTATTCATATTTATAAATTCCAGTTTATAGTGACGGTATTTAAAAAGGGATATATTGATCAAATCCACGACTATTTCAATAATTAAGATTATGCCATTGAGACGATAATGAATGAAATGGGCTTCATATTAGATGTGTAAGTTTTAGTTGCAATGCATATGATAAAAAAAAACAAAAATAAGCAGCGCCGCAGGAAATTTATTCCAGATTTTTTCGATAAAAATTGAATAATGTAAATAAATATTGTTTTATCAAATTCATACAACCTTTTTTCTGTACCCAGACATGGCTTGAAGTATATTCAGTAATTAAATAATTTTTCCCCAGCGAAAATATTAACGTGTTATCCATAATTATTTGCAAGTTCGACAATTCGAAGTAATTTCGTTCTTAACATTTACTATGACGTAACCAATTCGATATGTCGAGGGTTAAGTACGTTTGCGATGTGGCACTTAGCACAGGCGAGCGGATTTCCTTTATTTTGTATTTTTTTATTTCTCGGCTAAAGCTCGCTGGTAGGTTTCCCTTCCGGAAAATGTCGAAAATCAACAAAGTCACTTTGACAATAGACTGTTTACTTAATCTTGACAGGAGATTGATTATTTTCTTTAGGCGTTTATTTTTTCTTATTAGATTTGAGACTGATCTGAGGACTTTTATAATTTGTTTATGCTATGTATCTTGAAAAGTTTAATATCCACAGATTTATCGTTGTAATAAGAAATTTGTAGCGAATCTTTGCGATTTTCAATTTTACCGATAAAAATAATATACAATATATAATTCGAATTCCTTGCTGAAACGTGATGTTAATATCCAAAAAAATAGTTATAGGATACAACTGAACAATGACAAATAAATTAAGTATTTGAAAACCACTAACTTGAGTGCAAATTATGGGAGATTTCAATCTTCAAAAAAAAAACTCTTTATCATACTTGAATAGCTGGAACTATATTTTTTATACTTAATAGAACTGGACGTCACTTATTCAATGCATACATTATAGTACTAGTTAATGTTTGCAACTCATGACACATTACGAAGGTTTCGTTTCTACTTACACATATGTTTTGTATATGCAAATCGTCGCTTCCACGCAAAAATCACTTATTCGAATATTTTCCATTGTCCAGGAGAAGCCAAAAGCATCATATAGCAAGATTTTATGTTTTTGTTAATAATAAATATGTGTACCTAGAATAGAACATAACGCAAAGAGAAAAACTAATAAATGTTTTGAAATATTCAAATAAGAGCCTTCCTATTGGTGCTTCATATAAATTTTTTTACCAGGAGATATAGAATGTCGTTTTTAATACAATAGCAATCAAAACTAAATTTCACATTTTTTCTGATAAGTGGTTTGCCGTGGAAGCGACGTTATGCACCATAGGTTTTATTTAATTTACAGGAATTCAAATACAATAGAAAGTACTAATTATCATTTAAAACATTCATAATTTTCGAGGAAAGAAAAACCGGCGATTTTCTTGCAGCCTTAGCCTTGCATAGAGTATTTTAATATAAATTATGTGACAAGATCGTTTGAAAGTTATTCAGTATCCATATCGAAAGGTTATTTATTTCAAAGGTAAACAATGATTCTAATTCTTATATTAAAAATAAAGAGTAGGGTAGTTTTTATTCCATTCTACTAGACGTGGAGAGTGAGGTAAGACAAAAACACTGATAGACTAATTACAAATCACTTACTAGTGTTTGGAGGTGAAAATTCCAAGGGAAATAAATTTAATAGTGGTGAGCCGCCTGTTCTATTTAAAATGTTATTTACTAATACTGGATTACCGTTAATGGTTTTATTCATTTCTAAAAACTCTAAGATAATCATTTTAAGACATTTTTTATTTAATCGTATTCCTATGTTATTATTTTTATTAAAATTACGATCATTTTCAATGTCTTCAAAATAATTTATAATGATTATTTCGAATACTGAATGTCTTATTTAACATTAACATGAAAATGACAATTTATTATTGCGGCCACAATCGAAACGACGTCATTATCTGAGATGATTTATGAGAAGGAGAGATACCAGCGGGCACCAAGGACCTCTGACCCCAGCTGAATGCAACTATTAAGAGGATCAAAAGGTCCAATTAGTCGACACTGGGTACGATCCAGTAGCGAGAGCTTACGACCATAATATCTCTTGACTAATGGCGACAAATACATTGTACCAAATGTATAACACTGTACTGTATCTAGCCACTTCTGGAATATTTTAAGCTAACTGGGTATGCAGTAGGGATTGCAATTTTGCCGTTACTTTTTTTATTACCGGTAAACGGGATATTTTTATCGTCATTATGGGTTAACCGGTAATTTATCGGTAATAAAAAAAAGCTATTACACATATATATATATATATATTACCATGTCCGCTACCAATGTGGAGGTATCTCAACAGACAACTGCTTGTTACTCAGTTGCTCAACCATTTTTTCGAAGAGGAAGGGATATAAGGATAAGGCTAAGACAGAGCTGGTCGTTTGCTAATTGCGAGAAAATTCTTGAAATTACAAACGTCGATGATATGTATACAAATCCATAAATCGATTGAAAAATCAAACTTTGAAACTGTTCGCACATGTAATTTATTTTAATTTATAACATTTTTATTATAATATATTTGGTTGCTATGCGACTTCAGATTAATTTGCGTTGCAATGACGACATCACAGATGCTATACGTAATAACTTAATACATGAACCTGGTATATGACCGCAGGTAATAAAAATAATGCTCATTTTGGTTTTCCATATATGGAACAGCCTTTACACAATAATCTTTTAATTTTAACATTGTCCTGAAAACATTTAAAAAAAATTGAATTTGGTAGCTGTTATTGTCTTAATATTATAGAAAGATGAGGATTGTGGTTAGTTAATTGTTCTAGCTACGCCCCGTTTTTTGTCAATTGATTTATGGATTTATGTTCGTTGACATGGATATTTGTGATGTATAAAATTTTCTCCCACCCACGAAAGGGAATAGCTGGCGTAAATTATTCTATTTCTGGGATATCTTGGGCTGAATTCCCGGTGCGGACGATTTTCATAATTTGATCTTTCAATCGATTTATGGATTTCTGTTCGTAGTCTGAGTGTTTGTCATAAAAAAAACTCTAAAATTCCCTCCCACCCATCCATCACGGGGCATAGCGAGAGCGATTAACTTACCACTAGTCCCGTCCTAGCTCTATCCTTCTATACCTACTCTATTCGAAAAAGAGAGGTTGAGCAACTGAGTAACAAGCAGATTTAAATTTAAATTTGTTGAGATACCTCCATTAGGAGGCCATATACCCCACGCTGGGAGCGGACATGGAAAAAATTGATTCAATTCCAGAAATGTAACTATTATTGAAAATATCAAACAAAATATTATATAGCATAAATTTGATATTATAAATGATACTTTTTGAATAAATTCGTCTAAAAAACTTACAGTATAATAAGAATCAAATAGTTGAAATAATTGTGTACTTTAGATAACAAGTGTCAAACGGTGTACTTTCAAAAATGGTAACCATTTATTCTTTTCTTTTCTTTTATTCCCGCCACGGTGCCAGTTTCGACTCACCTTCCAAATTCAAATATTCAAATTTTATTCTGTCGCGATCGCGCGGGAAAGCAGTTTCGAGTAAAATGGAAAATGACACAATACAATAAAATGGAATGCAAAAATGGCGCCACACAATGTCAGTACTCGGCATGAATCAATTGGGAAAGTAGTGGGAGTATTATAAGCGATGCGATTCATATTGTGCATTTACATGGGAGACCAGATTGACTGCATCTTCCAAGAGGCGTTAAACGTAACAGTATTTCAGGCATTAAAATCACTTACACCATCCCACTGGACTTGTCGGTTTCTAATCGGGCATGGCAACTTCAGTGCAAAACTCTTTTCGCTGGGCAAGTTTGTTTTAATGCCAGATTGTACTTGTAGGCTTGTCAGAGAGGACGTTAATCATATTCTGTGGGACTGCCCTGAGATTACTTCCGAACGAGCAGAACTGTTTGCTGCATGCAGTCCACTCGTTTAAAACGTCGGGTTTTCAGTATACGGATTATGTAGAGGATATTTAATATCAACTTGATTTATGTAGCTGAGCTGGACACACCCTTTTTTTCTATTTTATCAAGTACGCTAGTGCATGGTAAAAAAATAAGTCCCCTGCATCTCTACTCGAGCCATGAATGTGAGGGTTAGAAGACCACGCATCTTCAGAAAGAGATAAACAACTCTGTCAGGCGGTATTTACTAAAATATGAAGAGTCCCACATAAGAAAATACTATTTGAATAGCTGGTAACGAAAGATAAACGAAATCTTTATTATTAAAGACTGTCAAAAAGTCTTGAACTGGAGAAGAGTTACTCTGGAAAGAACTTGTTTGGGTAAATTCTTGATGATATAAACACTAAATTATAGTGCCAAGGAGAAGAAGAATACACCCGTAAGAAAACAGACAAATGACACGTTCATAAAAGACGGAAAGTATTATTAATAAATACAGTATTTGTATGTATTTGAAAACACTTCAGCCCTTTGTGAATTTATAAATATTCATTTTTGGTGAATTTTGAAATGCTGGTGTTCATGACTCATTCATGACTTGTTATTATTTTGACACATTTATGTTGCTTTTATATGCTTAGATTTTATTCCCTCTCTACTGTTTACTGAATTTATTAAATGAATTTCTCTCCAATATGGCGTTTGTTGACGTGTAACAAACTGTTAACAGCTTAATGCAATCTTATCTTATGATATTAATTTACATATAAAATATGTAAATTAATAATAAATTCGAAATATTTTTGAGTTTGAAAATTTTACATTTTGGGTATATTTTAAGTAATGGAACCTATCTCCAATTTTTATGTGGGCACCTTATATATTTTTATACGATATTTTCTGGAACGTATCCCCAGTGCAAAAAGAAAATCGGGTGTATATAAAATAAAAAAAATAGATGTTATATTATTTTGTTTACTATTTGCAGTGCAATATTCTGGCAGTGTATGCCATTTTTATAGGGTGGCCAACGAACCCGATATGGTTTTACGACCATTGTAAAGAAAACAAAAGTTTTACAATGTATCGTTTGAGCGAATTTAATATTCGAATGTTTTTATTTTACATGTAAATAATGCAACTGGTTTTTTACAAACACAGCATATGTTTTACGTTTTAAATAATGGTTGCATCGTTATCATACGCATCTTGTTTTTATTTACTAAATTTGATATATTAGCAATAGTTATTATCGAAGTAAGGGCGATGACACACCCCAATTTGGCAGCGTGCCAAAAACCATGCTTTAGTTGCTTTTAATTATGGCAATTAATTTTTTTAAAGCATTGGCAAACAAATATTATTTAATTTTACTTCATTTATGTAAATCTGCTGAATAGTAACGGTGGCTGTTTGAAATACTTCAGGCTGAACTGTTACAAATTACAAGAAGAGAAAAATTTTGTTTACCGTTAGCAGTAAACAAAAAGCGTGCGACGCTTAGAGAAACGGTCACTTGGCATTCGGCGGATCTGAGGGGCTGTTCGTCGCCGACAAAGGCACCGTGGCTTAGGTCGAAAGTGCGACCCTATCGTTAAACCACTTGCTGCGTTTTTAAATTGAAATCGTGTATTTTAAACTCTGTTTTTGTATCTGTTACTGCCTTCGAGGAATTTATTAGTATAAACTAACTGCAATTAAAGATAAAGTAAACTGACGGGCGGGTTTTAATAGAGGACGAAAGAACCTGTGAATCATCCTTAACACCACGCCAGACCTGGAGCAGTCAGTGTGTTGACGCTCCACCTCCCCGTCGAGTAGAACCTCTCATAAGATACAAGGAAAAAATATTTTGCGAACAATACCCAGAGTTTTATGCTGAAAATATCCATTCTAGACAATGTATTGATCAGCCGAACGGCTCTTGCAACTGGTGACTCAAATGTCCAACTCAAAGAACAAGTCACTTTTAAGGTGTTAACTGTCAATTCTTGGTCGGAAGACATTATATTTTAAAAAATAAAACACAATTCATTTGTACAACTTCCACATATTTATAATGATCAGGACCGGTTTTGCTCATCACGAGCATTATCAACTGATAAAACTACAAACATAAAAGGCCTAGTTATATAAAAGTGAGTGTAAAAATGAAGTTATATATAACTGATGGTTCATGGACTAAGACAAGAAAATACTGATTAGCAAACAAATTATACATAAATCAAATAAAAGAGTCTACAATTAAAATGTTATGGACCTGTTGCAAATCATTAAATACTAATCTGAAATCACAAATATAGCTACATTAAAAGTCAATTTAGCTGTACAAATTTTTTAATGACATTAATAATGTAATATGCAATAATGATTCAGGAAAATTATTAGAAAAAATTAGTGAACCATTTAAAAATAATCAAATATTAAGTGTGTAATTAATATGAATAATAAACAGCCATATTAAGTGGAGAAAGAAGAGCAGCTATGAGTATCCATTAAATTTTTAATATCTGAAAAACAAAAACTACAGAGACAGAATCAATTCTTACAAGAAGAAGAAGAGATTAATAATACGATTGTCTCTTACACTCTTTTGGTTGCCAATCAATCAACATCTTTAATAATTGAAATGAGTTGGTATTTGAGAGTACATTAAAAAATGGTTTCGTTAAATATAATACAAAGAATCGTGAAATTTTCTTTAGATAAACTTGGTATTGTAAAATTTTGCAACTGTATGAAAAAAAAAAATTGATCACCGATAGTTGAATACTGTATTACCTGTCTTTGAAGAAAATCAACCATGCCAATAATAAATTGTTTAACTGTACATTCGACTATTAATTCTCTTGTTAGGAATATAGTGACGAAATCCATTTCACTTTGACGCTTTGAGTCAATATTGAATTAACACCTTCAACGTCAGACGTGAAATCATTTATTTTTAGTGTGTAGCACATAGGCTCCCAATGGAGGTATCTCAACAGACTACGAGAATTTGGCCCGTTGGATTCAGTTACGGAACTCGCGGGTTCGAATCCCAGTACGGACAGTTTCATAAATTGATTGATTTCCGTTGGCAAGCGAGGATTTTTGTGATGTCTAAAACTCCCTCCTACCCATCTGATAATAAAAATCAGAGCGTAGCGAAAGCGATTCGTTAACAACTAGTACGGTCCTAACCCTGTCTTTCTATCCCTAAACTCTTCTAAAAAGTTTGTGCAACTAAGTAAAAAGCAGTTCTCGTAGAAAAATGTCTGTCGATATTCCTCCATTAGGAGTCTATATGCAGAGGATTTGTAGCGGCCATGATTTAAAAAAAAGAGGCAAAAACCAATAGTTCCACATTTTGACAAAAACTACAAAAAATAAGTAAAAATATTACTACAAGTAAATTCTGATAAAAGTTATGTACTACTTGCAAAATCCGTGAAATGCATACGAAACAATATCCTTAAGCTCGTAGGGATGTCACGAAAACCCCACACAGAAACCAATAAATTCGATGCTCTTATGTACAATTTTATTTCGCGAAATACAATTTGATGAGAAAAATAAACTTTCGGTAAAGGTAATTATTCTTTTATCTATCTCTTCTAAAACAGTATATATATATATATACAG
Organism: Himalopsyche phryganea; assembly: GCA_022494535.1. NCBI lineage: Eukaryota > Metazoa > Arthropoda > Insecta > Trichoptera > Rhyacophilidae > Himalopsyche > Himalopsyche phryganea. The sequence continues at coordinate 112,732 of JAGVSL010000164.1, forward strand.
CTAAGCTAAAAAAAATTAAAACATATTTTATTACTTACTACTAACTACTTCGACATGTTTATTATGTTTATTATCAGGACCAGTTTCATTCATCGCGATCCTGCTCCTGCTCATAATAAACCATGATATAATGGTCCTGATCATTATAGACACGTGGAAGTGGTACAAACAAATTGTGTTTTATTTGTGAAATATAATGACTTTCCACTAAAAATTGACAGTTCATCCCATAAAAGCTATTTTAAATATATTTCTGACGATGGTGTGAAACTGAAATAAGGTCGCGACACTCACTAGCAAGAAATAGGACTAAGGAAAAGTTCTTCAGAATTTTATCTCGTTGATAGCTATTTCGGCTTAACACCATCGTCAGAATTAATATAAGTAAGTTCTAAGAAAAAGGACGGCGTTAAGCTGAAATAGCTACCAACAAACTGATAAGATTCTTGTAGAATTAAGTACTTTGTCATTTTTAATAAATGAATAAATTTATAAATAAGATCGAAAATATCTTAATCGCAGTGTGATTTGATATTTAATTTAAGTCATTACAGATGACTCGTGTTTTTTTTATAACGATCAACAAACAACAATAAAGTTATTGATTGTTGTTTTAACTGCGGTATTTAATAATGGTAGGCAGCAAGAGTCGCAGGGGGTCACAGCGGTCGCGGTCGACGTACAGCGTCCGCCCAACAAATAGCTACGATTTTCAATTTAAAAATTTGTTCAAGGAAATGACCGTGAATGAAATTTACATAGCCTATTGCCGATTGCCGGTTGATCGATTAAACTATTCGAGACGCTCACAAAAGGAATCGATTTGTTGTTCACATGCAGTGCCGTTCGAATAATTACCCAAAAAAAAACAACCGAAAGAGATGTCATGTAATTAAAACCGTATTTATTATATATACCGCGAGACATTACTCTACAGATTACGAAATGTAAATACTCGCCTGTACTGAAGCGTTATGCTTATTGACTATGCATTATTAATTGGCAAATAATATTTAACCAATATTCGATACTCAGATGACGCTGAGCAACACGTAGGCGCTTATCAATGTCTGACAAAACTAGTTCACAAACAATAAACGCGGCAGTATAAATAGACAAAAAATGAACAACTGGATTAATTCTGAATTGACCGCTGAACGTAATTCAGTAGCCGTCTGAACGTGATTTCTGTCGTCACTCGCCGACCAAACCCTGAACTATGATGATCTTCAGCATCATAATCAGCATCCGTCCTACTGACTAAATTGCGACAAGCAACAACTTAGGAATCATATTCCTTAATATACGCGTAATGCACGCCATATATCATTGTACTAAGGCTCTAGGGTTTAGGATCACAGGATCCTTACAGATACATACACGGGATCCATACATACTAATACATTGGCACGCTCTGTGTATTATACAGAAAACGTATCAGTGTAGTATAAAGTGCATAGTTATACGGCGTATTCTGTACTAGGGCATCCGATCCCGGACCATTTTTATGATCCCGGGTCTTCGGGATTAAGAATTTCTTAATACCAGGATTCGGAGATGGAAATTGGGTGAAATTCCATGTTAAAGAAATTTAAGATTTGAAATTTTATTCGTGTCCGCTCTTACTTTTGTTGGAATAGTTTTTTTTTATATTTATTGAGAATCCTAACACTCGTTTATAAAAAAAAGAATATAATAAAAATATACAGATGATCAAAATTGTTTCACATTTAATTTTATTTATTGCATTATTGCGTTTACCAGATGCTAGCCAAAAAGAGGACATGTCCTTCAATTCGACTTTAAAATATTGTCCTACGTCCATTTAAAGAGCGATCTTCCTGTGTTCTTCATTTAAAATTGATTAAAAATGTCTGTTACGAAATATGATAAGGAGGGAGACCACATTACATTTAATAATTATAGGTATTATAAAAAACCATGTAAATAAACAGTCCGAGGTAGACTTCGTAGTTAATCAGGAAGTAATTAATTTGAAATACGAATATTAATTTTGGCAATTACAGTGCATCCCAAAATGCCGGGATTGAAATATTTACCAGGATCCCGAAATTGGAAGCCCTTACGCGTAATGCTTTTACCGTAACTATCATGATTTTAGTCGTTCTACAAATTCGTATCTCTATTAATACAAAAGAAAAACTGTTATTTTTGAATATTTCTATAAACAAATAAATACATATGAATGAAAAACACCAACAATTTGAAGTATAAATTGCGCAATCTCGGTTCCAAACGTTTCTTACCTAAGCGAAGCCAGTTATGATTGTATATCAATGTATTTCAATCCTTTATGGTGATCTTTAAAGCTACAGATATATAGAGACATAGGAAGTTTTTTCCGAGCGTACCCATACCATTTCTCTCTGCAAAAAGAAAATATCTACGATCGACCATAAGTTCTGGGAGAAAGTTCTAAAAGAGATTGGGTGTCAGAGAGTATTAAATTTTTTAAATGCGTGTATCATATTATTTATATTAAGTGGGCGCCACTGGGGACAGTAAGAAGCCGTGACTTTGACTCCGGTGCACTAATGCTGAATCATCACTGTTGGTGCTGAAGCCGTTTTTTTACTTTGGAAATATTTGTTGTTTACTTTTGTATAATGCCTCACTGGACACCACCAAAAATAGGTGTTGGCGGAGTTTTTAAATAACATAATATATAGTATATATTCATGCTGCACTAGTTTGTTCTTTATTCTTATTAATAAAATGTTCATTGCTCGCCCAGTACACTTTGTAAGTAAACAACTAAATTGCTTTCTTCCCAGTATAGAAAAAACTTGATTCAGGTGAATAATCTTTTTGTCTGACGAGTTAACTCGTCGATGGTCTGACGCTACTTACAGGCTTTGGCGAGTTAACTCGCTCATGGCACTGTAGAGGTTTATAATGAAACTTGAAAGAAAAGACTTACTTCTTTCAAACACCTAAAGAACAGATAAATAAATTTCTTCTGAAACATGAAGGTATCTAATTTACTTTATTAAATATGCGTTGTTTTTGTAAAGTGGCTTTTGGGGTCACAGTTTATTTTCCTATAGTATGAATTAGAGAACGGACTTATCGGGTTGAATCAATGATCTTAGAGAGACGTTGGAATTGGTTGGGTGCGATTCCGTAGAGCCTCAACTCAGATTACCTCTTCAAGCCGGTGTGATTTCAGAGTCCTGGACGACCGTCGGGTACTATCCATGTATTCGGCAAAGATGAAAGATTCTGGCAATTTTTGGGAGGGAGCCTCATGATTGGTGGTGACAGGAATTCGTAGAGGCACCAAGTGGTGGTTATATGTTTCACATAGGGAGCTAGTTAATTTGATCCAATAAGAAGAAAAAGAATGCGAATCATTGATACATAACGATTTAATATATTTTATCTATTATAGTAAACGAAAGTGGTAAAAAATATTACAGGTGCTTTCGTGTAGAGATCAAATTCTTATTAAAAGAAAAGTTAATCTATGTTTATAAAATAGCTTTTTTTTTTAAATACGAATTCAGATAAATTTTGCACTAAATACATTATTATATAAACAAGTCAAAATTAAATTTCCTGCTCGGAATAATTTGGAGCCGATTTTGTTAATTAAATGTTTAATATTCGTAAAAAGTAAAATCGTCAGTGAAATAAAAAAATACCTGTGAGTAGGCAAATAAATTTATTTCACTAAGTATGATTGAAAAAATGAACTGTAAAAATTATTGAATGTTTCTGTAAATTGTATTTACGTAAGAAAAAGTACAATTTTTATTTAAAAATTTGACGTCAATTTCCGCAGAGGCGATGATGACATTTCAAATTAGAATAACAATGAATTTAATTCTACAGTCTTCATTATTGTGAAATCAAGTATACTTAGTATTTTTTTTGTATTATTTTAATGACTTTCTTTTTTTAAATCAATTACAGATATAATATTTCTTTTCGAGGAATGGCGCTGTAACTAAATGATCGATAAATCGTCACTTTTCTGGAAGAAAACACAAAATCAGAAAAATCACATTTTGAGTTAGTTACACCAAAATATTCTTTATTTCGAACTCAACTGCATAGAAGAACACAGTTATTTTTATAAATCATTCTTTTACTTAAAAACTGTTTTGTTCAAAAAACTAAATGAAAAAGATAAAGCATATCAAACATTTGAAAAACTCCGAAGTACAATTACTCAAAACTATTGTTTTTTCAGTAAGTGTCTTCTTCCAGAACAACTGACGGAATGAAGTAAATATTTCACAATTAAAGATATAGGATGAGTGCTGCTTTTGATCACAAAGTATTTTCAAATTTCACTGCACATGCTTTTTTTACACTCTAAGTCAGTGCGCCACGAGACGATCCCAGGAGTTTCGTGGCACAGTGTGTTCAAAATAAGAAAAATTCGAGTATTTTTTCATTAGAAAAAGATTAAAGCCATTCAGTGGCTACGACCTCTACTAAAATTATTCTTTAATATTTTCTATGGATTCGGCGGTAACTTTGTGGAAGTTCATTTTTAATATAAAATTATTCTCGTTGAAACAAATATTGTATTATTTTGATATGTATTGGAATAATTGTATAAGTGTTTGCACCGATAGCGGAACTGCAATGATGAGGAATAAAATGTGGTTTGTCTTGTGTGTCAAAAAAAAGTCCTATCATAGACGTTACACATTGCTACACATATTGGAAAGCATTGATGCTAAAAAAAAACCACAATGAAAGTATTACAAGCAATGAACGAATTTATTAAAATAACATACATTATCAAACCAAGAGCCATAAGTACTCAATTTTGTTTGTGTGTTAAGTGTTTCATGACTTTAAGAAGGTAAAAGGGTTTAATTTTACATTTGGTAAAAAATATATTGGTTATAAATTCATTAAATAAAAACAAATTTATAAACTCATTTGAAGTTTTGTTTATGTAATTTACGTAATATTTTGGCTTTTGGTGTGCCGTGAAATATTGATAAGTGCTTAAGTGTGCCGTGGGTGAGAAAAAGTTGCATAGCACTGCTCTAAGCTACGTCTTTAGTTCGGAAGAGATGTTATGGTTTTTCTTCTTTGTCTTTTGTCAGAAAGTTCATGAATTATTTGATTGGAACATAGTTATTACTTAAAATAAATGAATGACTTGTCAGATAGTTTATGTGCCAAATAGTCGATAAAATTTTATTATAGAGACTGGATTTATGTAAATATAGTTCTAAAGAAATCTTATACAACATATCCCAGGGGTTGGGAACCGGCGGTCTCGTAATTTTGGAAAACAAAAAATAGTCCGTTGTACATTTTCGTTAAAATAAATCCCCACACAAAGTGAATACACAATCATAGGGAAACTCAAACTTTACTAAACTACTAAGTGTTTTTTACCTGGAAGGACGCTGATGACCATTCAGAGGATGTACTCGGTGCAGCTACGGGGTGCTGGAATCTGTAATTTTTATTTATTTGTAAATTATAAAAATTAAAATACATCAAATTACCCCAATACATATAATAATAACCGTAAAAAAAATAATAATTACCACAATAATGATAATAAAATTTTAAAATTAGAAAATAGAAAGAGAAGAAGACATATTATTAACCTGCGAGGAAGAAAAGAGATTGGCGGGGCACAAATAACCTTGTAGGAACCGGTGAGGTCCATATGCTCCGAATAGGGAGCGGATATAGTTAAATAAAACACTTTTTTAAATGATATTTTTACAACTTACTTAAAACATAACCTCCTGCACACTAGAGTGCATGCGACCAAGTCTTGAGAAATTTCTCCTCGGACATTCCTGGCAAACATGGAAATACGCATAACGTAGTTACGTTGCGGAATACACTCTGTAAAAGCGTGAATCTGTAGCGCGTGGTGGTGGGTACAACGTTGAGTGCCCTATGGCATTAAAAAAAAAGATTTACAGAAATTATTTTCTCGAGAAGGTTCATCGTAAAAAAATCACTTTGAATTCTTTTATTCTCTTACACAGCCCTTATTTAAAAAGAAGTTTTAGCAATTGACTCTCAACTTCTGCTCTTAATACCACTATGAAACCAGATATAGGCATAGAAAAACGATACTAGTGGAAAGGAAACTAATTATTTGGTCAGCAACTAATTCGATAGATGGTCAGTAAGAAATAATAAATGGTCAGTAAATAATTTACAAATGGTCACGTTAGGTTAGGAAAGGTTAGATTTAATTAATTGTCGGCGTCCGTGGCGCAGTTGATAGCGTCGTCGGGTTCGGTTACGGATGTCTCCGATCCTCGCGGGGAGTAGCGAGAGCGATTAGTTAACCACTAGTCCTGTCCTAGCCCTGTCGTTCTATCCTTACTCTCATCGGAAAAAGATAGGGTGAGCAACTGAGTAACAAGCAGTTCTCATAGTAAAATTTTGTTAAGATACCTCCATTAGGAGACCATATGCTCCACATTGGGAGTGGACATGAAAAAAAAAGATTTAATTAAAAATCTGACTCGTATTATATAAATATTGGACCAATTATCTTAAAAACTGACCATTTATAATACTTACTGAAAATTTATTACATTTGACATACAGAAGTTGAAATAGGCACTGACCAATAAATGTAGGTAGTAATAAAAAAATATGCAATACAAAAAGCTGTTACTTAACGAATCGACCATAGATAAGAATTTATCAAGGTCATCGGTAGTCGGAATAAATAATATACTCGAGGCTGATCTTAGTCTGTCAACTTCCCTTTCAAGATGACTTGATCCGTAATCGATATCACTTCTTGGAAAACAATAATCGACTATTCAGGTTTTCACTTTGGGACCTGATCCGAAAAATCTTACATTACGGATGTTAGCGTCTTTTATTTGGTAAAGTGTAAGTGATGATGTTTAAAAATATGATCTCACTGAGTGTGGTTATGTCGGAAATAAATGTTTTATTTACTAATATAAATTCTACTTAAAGGCATATACCTGGTACCTAAAACATACATAATACGTCCTCGCACTTAGTGCATTATTTTAAAAATATGGTTCTTATAATTAACGATGAGGGATGAGGAATGAACACGAACTGACAGACAGGAAATAGTATATATCGTTTTATTTACTGTCAGTTCGAGTTCATGCGTGTATTCGAATGCCTGAAGATGCCGAAACGCCAAACCCGGGTCGTTAGTGACGAAATGCATAGAAATGTAGAAAATTTCAACAATTAAAATTTGATATTGAAATTTCATCAAGCACCGTAATAAATTATAGTTTGCATTTTATTTTAAAAAATAAAACACAATTCATTTGTACTACTTCCACATATTTATCATAGCATTATCATTAGTTCACGATTTTTCCACTATTGCTTATTGCATTAGTAATATCATTAAACATTTTTGCTCAGCTAAAGGACTTTTAATGTAGCTTTATTTTTGATTTCAGATTAGTATTTATTGATTTGTAAGAGATGCATAGCATTTTAATTCTAGACTGTTTTATTTGATTTATGTATAATGTGTTTGCTAATCAGTAATTTCTTGTCTTAGTCCATGAACCATCAGTTATATATATACCTTCATTTTTACAATCAATTTTATATAAATAGGCCTTTTGTGTTTGTATTTTTATCAGTTGATAATGCTCGTGATGAGCGAAACTGGTCCTAATCATTATAAATATGTGGAAGTAGTATAAATGAATTATGTTTTATTTTTTAAAATATAATGTCTTTCCACCAAGAATTGACAGTTAACACCTTAAAAGTGATTTGCATTTTATAGTAAATTACAGCCATCATGAAACCATGTGACTCTGTCAAGTTCAGAATCTTTAAATGCATCTACTGAAAAAAGTGTGCTCTGCACTTATGACATTATACCACCGGTTGTGTCATATTTTGTTTATAGAACATGTATATGCGGATGCTCATCACAGTGACCTCTTATCATAACGAAATAATGATTGGGAAAAGAAAATAAATTTACCCTTAACACTTTTGTCCCAATGCAGAGCTACACTGTGGTGATATTGTGTATTGTTAAAAGTTAAGTATGCCTTAAATTATTATGAGTACTCATGTATTCTTCATGTAAAAAATCATTTATAAAGCCAATCTGTAGTTTCAACAGATTGGCTTTATAAATGATTTTTTAAATTAATTCTTGATTATAAATGGGAACTGCGAATTATTCCTTTCTTGTAACTTTGTCACCGGTACGATAATCTCATAAATAAAGTTGAAATAAATTCTAAAATTATGCGATAAAAATCGACACCCAATTATAATTTTTACTCTAAGTAATTTCATTTTGAGGATATTAATAAAATAACAAAGATTTTTGATTTTTAAGTTAATAAGAACATAAAAATCTTCCGAGTTGGTATTTATACAAAACCTTTTAAAGCACAATGACTGTAATGTAACGGCTTGAGAGTAAAACACCGATTGCCCAGCGAGCCGAGTCGCTCACGTAACATCAGCCAGTGTGAGACTCGCGCGTAACAATACAAACAGGTAACAATACTCCGCCGAGGGGGAATGCAAAAGAGGCTATCGAGGTAGACAGACACACATAGAAATTGTGGGCTATGTCGACTGACGAGCAATTTTGATACTTTATTGCAAAATTGAATTTAGAAGAAAAAGTTGTATATAGGTGAAAATGAAAATATCAAATTTAATTGTTTGACATAACAATGTACGATTTTTCCAGTGCTTATGAATTTTCTATTAAAAATAAAATCGGAGTGTGTAGTGGTGTTTTTAAATATAAATAAAACAGTGGAAGCTTTTTTTTGCCAAATTACATTCTGCGCTGCGTAAAATCATACAAATTTACAAAGCCGTTAATAAAATCTATTTGCTTGCTAAAAAAATGTATTTTTTTTTTGAAAAAACATTACGAAACAGCGAAAGAGAATTAATGAAATATAAATATTTAGTTCGGAAAAAAAAACATTTTTCAAAGAGATTCCATAATTTCGGAATACCTGCTATTTTTTGTGACCTTTCCAAACGCGTGCTTAAAATTGAGTTAAATTATCGTAAAAATAAACATCATTCTGTTAAATAGACATTTAAAAAAAGTTTTTATTTGTCGTATAACATTTTTGTGATAAAGCATACAAACAAAAATAAACATGAATTAAATGAACAAACAAATTTCACCTGTCAACATATAATTTAAATCTGCAATGAATGTGTTTTTTTATCACATACAGCGTACGAATCAGCAAATTTGTATCAAATGAAATTCATTTAAAACAAAATAATACATATATTTATTATTCATAGTTATTTCATATAAATGAGTCGTCTGGTATCAAAAGTGGTCAAATCCCTTTTTATAAAGAATAAGATACATAGAAAAAAACGTTTTATAAATTAATAAACTTTTAAGAGAAGTTTTATTAATGCATTCTTCAACATTGTAAGAAAAGCAACAGTTATTTGCAAGTAAGATGAATTAATTTCAAGTGCTTTTTGTATTAAAAATGATGTACTTTTAAGGTGTTAACTTTCAATTCTTGGTGGAAAGGCATAATGTTTTGAAAATGAAACACAATTTGTTTGTACTAATTCCACATGTTTATAACGATCACGATCGGTTTCACTCATCTCGAGCATTATCAACTGATGATCAGTTGGTGATGAGCGAAACCGGTCCTGATCAACTGTGTTTTATTTTTAAAATACAAATGATTTAATTTTGGATTTGACCGGTTATGATATGAAATTGAGGATTTGAGCACTTCTGATACAAAGCTGTTACTAGCCGAATACAAGCCATCAACCATAACTGTTGATTACTATGACGTAAGCCTAGGTCATGTCACAATGTCGGTTAATGTATATGAGATATGGTATATAGTGAATTTTCAAGTTTTACCTTCAAATTGTCAACATTAACTTGTACCAGAATAACGCCAACGTCTAAATGACCTCATGTTAACGTCCTGTTTTCCGTGTGAAGTCGGGTAATAAATACGTGTACATATAACTTAAAAAATGGTAGCTAATTTTTTGGTCAGAAGCTAATTCTATGAATGGGCTTTAAATAATTTTATAATCGTCAGTAAGAAATATTAAATAGTCTAAATAATTATGTTTGGTCATTAATAATTGCCAAATAAATAAAGGTTAGGTTAGGTTTAAGTAAAAAGCTGACGGTTTTATATATATATCTGACCGTTTATTTTATTGGCTGACCACGTGTATCGTGACCATTTATCGAATTAATTACTGACTGAAAATTTAAATAGTTACTGACCCAACAAAAGCAGGCCATAAATAAGAATATCTATTTTAATTTCTGGTAGCAAAATATGAAATTGATAATTTTCTAAAATATACATGGACCTTAAATTTTCATCTCAAAGTACTGGTGGGCCTTAAAAATCATCCTTTCTCAAAATCAAAATAGTTGGGTGCATACTTAGGTAGATCTAAGTATCAGACAGACGTATTTGTGGTCCAATTCTTGAGCGAATATTGTAGACGTTCGATAATTTAAGTCGAGCTTTGTCTTGGATATCAATGTATATACAAATTGGGATGCGTCCTGTAAATTTCTCATTAATCTCCAATCCTAGGGTAGACATTTTTTTAAAACCATATCTGCTCTTTGGAGCTTACGGCCACCACACGGTTCCTCCAAGATTCTCAATCCCACGCTAGTCTTCTTGCTTCCTTCCAAGTCATTCCAACATCCCCTAGCTACGTCGAGTACATCCTATGGAATCAATGAATGATCATCAGCGGTCTTCCACGGCGACAGAATCCATATTGCTGGTAGTAAAGACAGACTGCCTTGAGGCATCCGGAGGCCATGCCAGGTTGTGTTAATATCGCATTGTGTAAGTCTTTTTTAAAGAAAACCTTAAGCATTGAAGAAATTTTTAAAATGTGTTCAAATCATGCAACTATTTATAAATCGCTACCAAAAAATAGAATGTTTTACATATTTTTTTTTTTATTTCACTTAATTAATAAAAAAACTATGTTTTGGCGAATACTGTAAACTGCTTAAATTTAATAAATACGAATTGGACAAGTCCCTAGAGATAAACTCGAAGAGAAAAGACATTGATATGTAATATTAAAACAAATTATATTTATAACTAGCAACGTACTGATGGTTAATAGCAGTTTTGAAACTGTTTTTTTTTTCAACATGTAAAAATCAAGGTAGATCAAGTCCAATGGAACTAACCCGCACACATAATTATATCAGTTCGATGAACACCAATAGAGCTTCATTCTGTTAGATTTTACATCTTAAAGCATATATTGTATATATACCAAGGTTTCTCAAACTTTTCATTCGTCGGAACGCTTCACAAATCATTTTTTTTATTTTAAATGTAAAAATTTTACGATTTTTGAGGTTGAATTTAAGCGTTGAGAAAAAATATCCTACAATAGTAGCTATTATAAAAACAACATACATTGTAAAACTACCATTTTTTTATTGGTAATTAAAATTCTTTTTTAATAATCACTTTCACAGAAAACTTATTCATATCACAAAGAATACCAAAATGCGGAACATAGTAGTTGGGAAGATCTGGTCTAAATAATTATAATTGTCTTGTAAGTAATGCATACTGCTTAAATTATCATTTAAAATTATTACGAATTATTTATTTCGGAGAGAGCCATTTATGATCATTAATGATTCAAAAAAATATATTGTTACAACAGTAGAGTAAACTCCTAAGCGCAAGAAATTTACTTGTATTTATTTCTCTTTACATAAGCTTACCTCTCATGTCGTATTTCGATATGCATGTGTACCTACTTGACGTGTTGTCTGCAAGCAGGTATTTTGTATAGCAATTTGCCGGTGATTGAGGCGAGCCCTGCCGCCTGCTCTGCGGTCGAACATTGCTCCACTAAATCTACCAAAAGCAAAATAAAATTGAAAGTATGCCCTTATCCCGTACAATTATTTCAATTTCGAATTGGTTTTGTTCAGTACGTCGTTTAAAAATAATATTCTTTTCGTCGTATACTCGAATACAATGCATTGTTACCAGCTGTTTGTTAAACTTATATTGATAACGATGAAGACGGTGACACCTAAGTAATCCTTTTCCTTAATTTAGGATACGCCATAGTTTTAAATATAAAAATTCGTGAAGAGGTGACGTAATAAATGGAAATGTACAAAATCTCAAAAATTCTAATTTAATAAAACTTCGTGTTTTAGTTGAGATAAAGTATTGTATTGAAACAAAGTAATAGGCTACTTCTTACGTACGCCACTGGCTCCCTATTGGCAGTTGGTCGGACGAATAGTATTATAAGGCAGCGGTCGCCAAAGTGTGGTCCGCGACAAAATATCTCTGGACTGCAGAGACATTATTTGTATTTTTTTAATCCACAAACCAATTCGGAAAAATAAGTGACTTCCATGAATGAATGATGAAAGATGCATTAAACTATCTCAATATCGTAGGACGTGTAGCTAGCTGAATAGCACGTGATTTGTCTTATTTTCGCCTGATTTCGAACTGTTGTTGCTTTATTGACATTTTAAGATCCCACTTTTATTGTGTTTGTTTTTAAAAAAGCATGTTAGTGGTCGGCGGGATTCAAAATTGTGAGTTGAGTATTCCGTGAGGTCAAAGAGTTTGGCGACCACTGTTATAAGGTATACCTTAATCAACAAAAAATGTTAAAAAAAGAATGTTCCAAAAAATATCATTCAAAATATTTAGTTGTCATTCACTAAGTAAGAGTGCACTATACAGTTACACAATAGATTGTGATATGGCTATTTAAACAAGGATGGTGCATACTTCATGTAGTGTATATACAGTGAGGTATGCTCTTCCTTAGGTTACTAAACTGGGATTAAATGGCGTTTTTCATTATGTGAATTTTGTTTGAATTGTTTTGTAAAGGTACATGACGCGGCGGATTTCGAGGAAATGTTTTGTATTGTGCCAGAGCATTACGTCGTGTCAGCGAAATTTATAATAGTTTTTAAAGAGAAAGATTCCATAAATGTCACTTATATCAAGTCATCACTTCACATAACAGAGTTACAAAATGTGACATTCCTTAATATTTGATTGTAAGAGAACACCGTCTGCAAGCATGAAAATTATCAAATGCGATATTTGGAAAACACAATATGACGAGTGAAGAATAAAAAAGGGATTATCAGTCTGTCGTCACTCGCCGAGAGTGAACATCTACTCTGAAGTGTATTATCGACATCATAATCATCATCATCCGTCCTAGTGTTTAATCATGTCATGCATTCAACATTGGAATCTTATTACTAAACACCTTAAGTAAAATTGAAATTTTTTGTCGCTTGCATAATAAATATCTAACAAAAAGTTGGTCTGGTTATAAAATTAGACATTCGATGAAACAGGTGGAACATCAAACGTGATTACATCCAAGTGGTCAAATTTCGATCGGTTCTACGGTGACCTGTACACTTTGTTCAGAAGAGCTGACGGGTGGCAGGGGAATAATTATTGTTTCTAAATCTGCTCACGACAATCGAAATACTTGCAGTGACCGGCGCAACAAAGTCAAAAACAGTCACGCAACATATAGAGAGGTAGAAAATATTTTGGCTGAAGATGTAGACATTCTGGGTTGTCAGTCCAGCAATGATGATGATTAAACAATCTAGATTTGATTCATAAATTCCGAAAATCTTTAATACGATCATGGCGTAGTTTTGTTTAAGTAGAACGACATCAAGTGATCGCTATAGCCATACCATTAAACCAAGATGTCGTCCCGGGCTCAGATAACATCCTACTTGAATATTTAATGTAATAATCTCATCTCCCGCCAAATTTGCGGGCTTCTCTTTGCGAGATTAAACCCCCGTCCCACACCGCGAAGCCTCGGGCTCTTTCCCCGGGGATGCGAATTTTTTTCCCGCCGAAATCGTAATAATAAAATACATTCTTTTCAGCGCCGCCATCTCTCGGCGGGACTCCGCGCTTTGCCCTGAATAAATTTACAATTCAGATGTCATATTTCACGGTGAGTCCCCGGCATGTACTTTAAATAATTGACTCATTTGAATTATATTTTTTTGCCTGTGTTATGTTTAGTGTTCGGATACTTTAGGTAGCAACAGAGTTGGATTAGTTCTTTTATTGGTAAGTATGCTTTCCAAACTGATACTCTTTTTCTGTCTCAAAAATTACTTAGGGCTGCTAAAAACAATCCCATTCTGTATGAAAGTTCTGCCGTAACCGTTGTGCCGTAAAATGATGCTAGAAGTGTTACGACGCGTTGTGTTATTGCAAAATATAAAATAAATATCGAATGGAAAGATTAATATATGTTTATACATCAGCGTGCGGTGGATGTATCTCTATTTTAATCACACAACAGTAAACACTAGCATGCCCTAACATTTCACTTGCACCCTTCACTTGACGTGCGATTAGGCGAGAAAAAGAAAAATTCACTGCACGCGCGTGGTTTTTACACTTTTTATGAATATATTTTGTGGTGTGCTGCGGTTATCTGAGGAAAACTTTGGTGTGCCGATGAAGAAAAAAGGCTGTGGAGCACTGCACTAAGGAATTTAATTGCAGGTCGGAAATTGTCAAAAAAAAAAAAACATTGAAAAACAAGAAAATCTATAGGTTGTGCGAAATTGAAGTATTTCGTCAATTTTCATCAAATTTTTATGGTTTGTTAAAAGAAGTTTCATTTAACATATTTATATTGGTGCCTTTTCACAGAAAATTGAATCTTAGTTTCGCTTCACGGCACAGCAGTTGTGGAGCATTAATTTTTGACATGAAATAGTATTCAGTGGTATACTAGCTATTTGCACTTTTATACGGTAGTAGTGAGTATCCGGCATGCGTTGCAATGCCACTCAAAGAAAAAAAAGGTTTGTGTTTTAATTCTGTTTATTGAACTGCTTTTGGATTAGAGGTCTGCACAGGCCGAAATTTCATAGACTTACCCGGTTCGAGCCCATCACCTTCAGGTCTGGCCCGAACCGAACCCGAGTTTCAATATCACACTTGTTATAACACAATATTTTTGTTTTTCGTCTGGTGCGTACACGAATAAATCGGAAGGTTTTTCCTAGATGTCGCTGTATGACGTATTTGATTCTTTTTTTCAATTTTAGATTTTCAATTTTTTTTCTTCAGAACTCTTCACGGGTGTGTGCACAATAACCCATCGAAGTTTCATCGAAATCGTATGAATGGTAAAGGAACGCGTAAAGGACAAACAAACATTTATTTTATATAATATTTCCCGGCATGATCACAATAAGTCCTTCCTGAAAGTCTCGTCGCGATCGGTCGAGTAGTTTAGGAGCCTATAAGATCCGGACAAACCAACAAACCAACAAACAGACATTCATACGATTATAGACTATTTTTCAAGACAATAATGATTTCACTCATTTACTTATCAAGTCAGTGGGCGAAGAACTTTGAATGAATTCCTCATAAAGCTTTGAAAAAAGGACTATTGATTTTTTATTAAATAAATAATGATGAATCCCACTCTGTCGAAACAGAGGCATTTACACTTCATTCCGATTGTAATGTTTGGAGGCCCAATTATAATGGCAGCGTTTGTTTTCCTTTTGATAATAAAAGCGATTGATTCAGATTAGGTATAAAACACACGATTTAATCATTTTTTGTTTCAGAGTTCTTTTTCTTTGAAGCGGGAGAAAAGTCGCGAAGTTTTTCGTATAGAAATTAATATTATGTAAGGTTTTTAGGAATTGGAAAATTATAAAATTTAAATTCGGCATTGGTTTGTTATCTGTAGACATAAAACTGTAATTATTCAATGTTTATTAGAAAAGGATGCTTCAAATTTAATTCTTACGAGTTTATTATGAACCTTTAATGCAGTCTATAATTTTAACTGATCTTTTAAATTAATTCTTTCAGGCAATGCCATTGATATTCCTAAATATGTATCCCGTGATAAATTACCAACTTATGGCTAATGAAGGACCAGAAAATATGTTAGATAAAATGATACAACTTGAATCTAACGTTTCTGGCAGGGTTGTTTAATGATGGAAAGATTGCACCTTCCTGTATAATACTCAAAACATACGCCAATTCCGTGGTGTGTTTTTCATTTTAAGATGCAATTGGTTAGTTTAAAATACAAAGAATTTACAATTACCTACATTTAAAACCTAATATACGTCATCCAAGAAACAAAAATCAAACAGAAACGAAGTAATTGACAAAAGATAGACTGGCCGTCCGATTGGATAAGAGTGAAGCACTTCACCCCCACTCTTTGCGAACGGCAGCCAAACAACAAGATGTTGATGAAGCGACGAGAGTGAGAGATAAAAAAACGCATTCTTTTTGTAACGGTTTTGACCGATGGTCGCAGATCGTTCGGCCTATGCGGCTTTAGGTCTGGGCCAATTTCAAACGGTTATCCAGAAATAATGAATTTAGTCCACAGATTAACACAATGAGATCCAATTAAATTATATTAGTTTCCAATGCTTTCACGAATGAATTTCCATAGTTAAGGGTGATTCAAGGCATGGTTTTGGGCACACTGCAAAACTAGGATGTGCGAAATTGTATCAAATCAGCAAAGTTAATTGAATGCATGGGGTGTACTTCTTAAGTAATGATGTTAGTTGGGAAAGGATTATGTCCTTACGTCGCTTTGAGCGTCAAAAACTAGTAAGTATTTACTTGGCAGCCACCTCTTATCTTTATCCACTCCCATAAACTTTAAAACAATATGTTGGATTCAGTTGGACCCAGACGATTGCATCCAAATTGGTTTGACATCTATTTATAAGTCAGAATTTGGGATCTTTTTGTAAAATATATATAGATATTCCGAAACCGTAAGTGAAAATCTCATTAAAATTGTCATTAATAATTTTTTTAATGTATAATCACTTTGTCTGCTTCCAATATTGTGTTTATGAACACGTCTAATTGAGCTTCTCAACAGAAGTTGTTTTACGAGAACTGATTGTAACTCAGTGACTTAAAATCTTTTCCCCCGAAGAGGATAAGGATATATAGATGTGATGGGGAAAGTACTTGAAGTGTAATAATCGCTGTCCTTACTCCCCTTTTTTTAGAATCATCCAAGACAAATCGACAGAAGTATCCGGTCAAGGATTGGAACCTGTGGCCTCGCTAATGAACGTTCAAGTGCATTGACCACGTTAATCAGTCATACTCAACCTGTTTTTTATTTGGACCGCAACATATTTTTGCTTGGTTGCTTGGTTACAAAATAGTAAACATAATAATGTAAAAAATAAAACTCAAAACATATGTACAAACAAGGGTTTCTTTAAAAATTACTATCAAATAAAACACAATTTGTTTGTACTACTTCCACATATTTATAATGATCAGGACCCTGAGTCATCATTTTATATTATTATCGTCATATCGTCAACTAAATGGACTTTTAATGTAACTATATTTGTGATTGTACATTAGTATTTAATGATTTGCAAGAGGTCCATAACATTTTAATTGTAGATTCTTTCATTTGATTTATGTATAATTTGTTTGTTAATCAATATTTTCTTGTCTCAGTTCATGAACCATCAGTTTTATATACCTTCATTTTTTTCACTCAATTTTATATAAATACGCCTGTTATGTTTGTATTTTTATCAGTTGATAATGCTCGTGATGAGCGAAACCGGTCCTGATCATTATAAATATGTGGAAGTAGTACAAACAAAATGTGTTTTATTTTTTAAAATATAATGTCTTTCCACCAAGAATTGACAGTTAACACCTTAAAAAAAAAAGAAAAAGAAATTACTATCATTTTGAGTAAAGCTATTAAGCTTATAGTGTCACATGAGGTCCTCGGGCCACAGGTTGAGTATGGCTTACTTAGATGTAGGGCCACCTACTATTTACATCGGTTTTTTCTTTGTGTTATTACGAATTGGATTTTTAAAGTTTTTAGATCATATACCATAACTATATTATATTGATTAAAAATTGTTGTGAATGTTCTGCATAACATAATATAATGGGGTAAATAAAGTATTTTTTATTCAAATGACTATGTTTCCCGGATATTGCAATTAAAAATTAACATTTTTAACTTCCCGATCTCGATGTTTTTGTCATTAATATGGGAAACGTAGAACATCTGAATTCGTCGCTTACTTCCTATATGCTTACTTTTAAACAAATTGAATATAAAATCACAATTCTCGTTGTGAGGGAAGACGTCTCACACGAAAGTAGTTTGTTAATTTCATCTCAGTTTACCCCTTCAAACATTCTGAAAGCTCTCACAGCAAGTACTTCAGTCTTAAAAATGTCTTTAACTCGAGAGAAACTTGCCCATTAAAAGCACGTCAAGTTATGTTCCATATAAGGGTGACCAATATATCTTATAGGTTAGGAATATAAAAATAAATATATGTTGAAAAATAATAACAGCCTCATATTAACCTGAGGAGTGCCATGAGCGAATTAACTCGCCTAACCTGTATGTAGCGTCAGGCCATCGACGAGTAAACTCGCCATCTCTTATCATCGTCATAGCAAACCATCAAATATTTATTTTTACTTTTGTAGCGTAAAATTGGATAATGCCTACTATTGACAAGCAGTGAGTTTTTTTCGCTTACGTCAAATATCGATATTATCGACTTCATCTGCAATCTTGACATATGTTACAGCTTCACGTTTGTAGATGTCACACAGCTACCACAAACTCTTTTGCACATAAGTTACACGTGCAATCAATTTAATGTGGCATCTATGGAAACTTGCTTTGAAATATGGTTACGGATGTCTCGGGTTCAAGTCCAGTTACGGACAGTTTTATAAATAGATTGATGGATGTTTGTCATGCATAAAATTCCTTCCCACCCATCCGATCCTGAAAACGGGCCATGGCAAGAGCGACTAGCTAACCGCTATACCAGTCCTATCCCTGTCCTTCTATTCCTACTCTCTTCAAAAAAGAAAGGTTGAGCAATTGCATAACAAGCAGTTCTCATAGAAAAAATTCTGTTGAGATACCTGCGTTAGGAGTCCATATGCTCCAAATTGGGAGTGGACATGGATAGAGTGTAAAAAGTGATAGTTGTTAGTTCGGTAAAGTGACTTAAAATCTGAGCGTGCGATCACTCTGTTTATGTATATTTTTCGAATATTATTTAACGTTTTAGAGTGAAAATAGTTACGACAATCTCGAGAAACGTGTTAATTTGGTAAATGTTTACAAACATACACAATTCTATGCGTATTTCATAATCTTCAAGCGGTTTATTTTATTCCAAAAAGTATCTGGCCTACAAGTGTTTTTCAAGTAAAATTTTTCTGGTACTTGAAAAGTCAAAATATAAAGTGCCCTAATATGTTTCAACTTTAAACGCATGGTGTCCATATCTACGCCGAACACCACATCAACATTCACGTACACGTTAAACTTATGTAAGTACATCTTAGTTCACTGCAAATATAATACATATATACATTCACGATGAAATACGAGAACACATTCCCCGTACATCTTTCAACGAATGCCACTATCAATATCTCTAATTTGCCAAAAGCAAAACTTACCGAAGCTATCTCAACTGACATTAGTATTAATTCGGCATAAGGCTTTTAATGTATTTCAGTCATGCTTCTGGATTCGTGATATTGAACGTAACTGACTTCATTGAGTATTGCCATGCTAACGGCATATGGGAGCTTTTCAATACTAACTTTAATGTATATATATTTTTATTACTTCGATACGACAAACATTGACGATAAAGATTTATATGGAAAAAAAAAACTTTTATGATTCTTTCTTTGTGCTAGACATACAAAGTATCGTATTAAAAAAAATATGGACAAAATTTTTCAAAGTAGAATTAATCTGAATAAAAGTAATTTTGACAAAAAAAATCAGTAATGTATATATTTAAAGGTCGCTATTGACTACTCGGTAGTCATCCTGGTAAGACAATATGAACTTAATAAACATGAAAAAATTACATTATTTCATAATTATACAAATTCAATTTTAACCCTTCCGTATTCATGGTATAACAATGAGTTACTTCAGCATTTAAAATTTAAAATTATCTGTGAAATAGGTCGTATAAAAAATTGAAAATTTTTCTATTTGTAAATAAAATAGTTTTACACATAATTAAAGATACATTATAGTTTAGGTCTTCTTTATATAATTAATAATAATTTGAAAACCTCGACAAATTTACCATCGAAAAATACAAAGTTACATAGTAACAGTCCGAGATGCATGAGATTCCGTATGTAGCCGTTTTGTTTCAAACGGCACGGAGAAACGTTACAAGCTTGTTTGCTACGAAGAATTTCGACTTTCGATAATTTCGCATAGTTTGATGTATTTCGTTTTCACACACAAAATATGACATAAAATAATTACTTAAAACCTTATTTCAATTTAAAATTTACTGTATATTTCAAACTATTTCCTGTTATGTAAAGACAATTTATCTTTAAGCTTCAGACATTTAGCGATAGATTATTGAAAAAATATTTTTACTGAGACAATACTTTTTTTCTACATGGTTTTATAAAAGTACTGATACACAACAATTTGTTGCATTATAAATTTATCCGACTTTTATTACATGAATATCATAACCAAGACTCGGGATTATGAAAATCTCGTTTCATTTTCAGCTGTTTTGCACACAAATACTAAGAATAAGCCAGACGATTTCGTGGCGTAGCATAGCAGTCTCGTAGCATCAAGCTACGACTGTAACGACGTTAGAAAGTTGCAGCCGTCGTAGCGCCGCGTCATGGGATTGGACGCGACTGGCATCGCAAATTGTGACGTCCAACGATATACTTTGTATGAACAAAATTCATATTGAATGAAAAAAAAAACATCGGCAAATAATGTATTCACAATATTTGCTTAACACCATCTCTTACGATTTTTCTTAATTACGAAAAAAATGGGGTAGTTCATGAACAAGATCATGCCGTTAGAGAAAATATACTTTCATATAACGACATAATACATGAATTATTTAATATGCCCTGGCGATTTCTTTGGATATCAAATTGGTTGAGCGTTAAGTCATAAGGTGCGTTAGTGTCAATGTTCGTCAAGTTTCCTTTATCCCTAATGTTATTGTTTGTTGTATTCCTCGTCCATCTGACAGAGGAGTGTGATCACTGCAGAGGTGAGCAATCCACAGCAATGCCAATTCATATTCACATCTTCGTATGCTGTACCCACTCACACATATTATAGGTAATTTTTTGAACGATATTTCGGACTATGTTTGGGCCATGCCATACAGAAATACTATTAATAACAAAATATTCATAATTTATTTCATATTTGTTATGTATATCGTTGGAAAGACGGAAACAATAACATCTATTGTTTGAAAAGTATGGCGTCATCACAATTTTTTTTCGGTAAAATGAAGCTAAGAGAGCCAAAAATGTATGAGCTAATTGAAGCTAAATCTGAAACAATGGTTTCTTTAATCATGAATGATCAATTGTTATATTACTCGTTCACACATTAATGGAGAGTGATTAGTCAGTATCTGCTTTCCAGATGTTTTCCAGGTTTTAGATGGTTGACAGAATGTTTGGCCAAAAATTATGCCATTATAATTAAATGAATTTGATTCGTTAAAAATGAATGTTATTATTGTCAGGGTTGGGTGTGG
This sequence comes from Himalopsyche phryganea, assembly GCA_022494535.1. Classification (NCBI taxonomy): domain Eukaryota; kingdom Metazoa; phylum Arthropoda; class Insecta; order Trichoptera; family Rhyacophilidae; genus Himalopsyche; species Himalopsyche phryganea. The sequence goes on from JAGVSL010000164.1 coordinate 134,399, forward strand.
GTAACAAGTAACAAAGCCAAGCCTGAAAGCGTCGGACTCGGACGTTGAATGTTATAAAATTTTGGCCGGTGCAGACATCTAACATAAATATAGATAATTCAAACGCATACACATATGCACATACAATAGCAATAAGAGGAAAGTCATTTTAATAATACAAGGAGTTCGTGACAAAATGTTATGAAATCCAGTGATTCTTTTGATTAATTCATATTTTTTACAATGCCAGATGGTTATAAAAAAATAATCATTCACAAATAGCGTTCATCGAGATGTTTCTAGAAGTCTAATTAATTGATTCAGTAAATTAATCAGCTGAAATCAGTAAAATAAGTTCTGAACCACCGTGTACATGTATCTTCCTTTTTGGATTCCCTACACCTGCGGTATTGGTAACTAACCGTAACTTTTGTCAGTAATTTGTTGAATCTGACAGAACCGTGCATATGGGCAACATTGCTAACTGAAATCCAGAAGCACCCTCAGACGTCACGTTTAGAATATTTGATTGCGTATTTGAGTAGACTTACGAGTTGGATAGATTGGTGATGAAGTGACTCAATGAGATTAATTAAGTACGATTGGAATTTTAAGATATTTAGATCACACCTGAATTCTAAATTCCATTTAACCTTTTTAGTAACAGGCAAATTTTACCGGATGGACACTTGTAGGCCAACAATTTTTGGAATAAAATAAATCACTTGGAAAATACGAAATAGGCAGAAAATCAAAACATATACTTTCTTAACATAATCTTTACATAATCAACATGTTTCTCGAGATTTTCACACCAAAATGATAAATACTGTTTCAAAAGTATATATAAACACAACCTCAGTATTTAAATCACTTTAGCGAACTAACCACTATCACTTTTTACATATTATAGTTTTCTGATGAATGGTATATTTCAAAACAATATTTTATATTAAGTCGTCGAACTCTTGAGCCCAGATACTATCTTGAAATTCTACAATGTGCGTCTCTAAATCATCAAATTGCATCCATTGGAGACTATTTATTTTCAAATTACTGTATACTACTACATCCTGATATTTAATTATTGTAATTATCTTCTCCATGCTTTTTAATTGATTGAATTATTCTCGTTGACTGTTCTTTGGCGAATATCGTTCGTAAACGATGCGTGTCATAAGTTAGCCATCACTGCTCTAAGGCGTGACGTGATATTTGGAGGGTCCCCCAATTGTATAACCAACGTTGCCTGTTAAGCCCAATGAATAACTGAATTATAGTATAAACTTATGTTATACAACCCATTTCGCAACATATTATTATAATTGCTTTACCGCGGAAACCAATTGCTGGCAATAGCAATAACGTAACTGTTATGCGAAAGTACAAACATCCACTGCTAAACTTTATTTCCCATATTGAATCTCAGCAAACTCGCAGGCTGTTTCGCTAAATTGTTACCCTCAACACACTCTTCCGGCGAGTTTATCAATCGGAGGCTTCGCGGGAAGGTTTATGGGTTAACTTGTGTGCGAGGCTCCCGCCACCGCCAAATAACCCCAAACGAATTAAATACGTGCAGTTGTGAGTTGGTCCTGAAAGCTTTCGAGGAACGCCTGCCGAAAAAGCTTCACGTAATTAGTTAGGAATATATCTACGTGCCAGTATTTATTGGATTAGGATACTTCCATTTGAATACACTTTTACTATTCGTGAAAAGTTTTGTAGAATCAAACAGTTGCATCTAAAACTTTTTAAATATTTTAAGTTTATCTGCGTGTACAAATTGTATGGTATGTTAAACTAGTTATCAATAGTTTTGTGAAATTTATATATGACTCAAGTTATTTGATACCTTCTTCTAACATACTACCTTAACATCAAATATTGGTACATAATATCTGGATTTCGCTTTATTTAAAACCTTTAAAAGAATTCGTAGGCAAGGATGGCATTCAAACTACCGGCTTGGATAATAACACAAGAATTGTGATAAACATATAATATTAATAAACGTTAAGTAAATGAATAGATATTCAGCTTAGCTTGCAAAATATGTATCTACAGTAGTTGAGAAAAAGGTTTAGGAAGGAAATAAAAGTTAAGGAAATAAATACTTCTTTACGCATTTAACTCAATTGTCTTATACATTTTTTAGTTAACTTAATATTTACATGTTTTTAATAGTGTTGGGTCCGTCGTCCAGTGCTCAACGTCGTTTGCTTCAGTAACGGTGCTAGCGGGTTCGAGTCCCAGTACGGAAAGTTTAATGAATTGATTTTGCAATCGATTTATACATTTCTGTTTGAAGGCATGGATGTGTGTAATATCAAAAATTTCCTCCCACCCACCTGATCTTAAAAAAAGGACGTAGAGAAAACGATTAAATAATCACTAGACTTGCCCTCTTCGTAAAAAAGAGTAGTTGAGCAACCGAGTAACGAGCAGTTATCGTATAAATCGTCTGTTGGGATGAACTTTATAAGGAGTAAAATTGGAACTATTCATATAATTTAAGTCTTTTCGACGGATTCGACGGTAACATTGTAGAAATTCATTTTTATTATAAAATTAAAATTGATAGTTCAGTTATTTCACTAGTTGTGTTACTAAATGTGACCCGTGTTTCGCTGCTTTAATAAGCATCTTCAGAATAGCTATATCACAAAGTTATTAATTTCTAAGGAAAACAATTATTCTAATTCTCAAACAAAGATGAAAGGTGGGGTGGGTTTATTAATTGCTACTGGACGTGGTGATAAAATTTAATTCCCTTGGGATTTTCACCTCCAAACACTAATACTTAATTAAGTAGTGTTATAGTAATTAGCACTATTATCGTTTGTATCTTACCCTATCCCCACGCCCAGTAGAAGTAAATCAACCCTTCATGTTGTATCACAGCCAGTGGAAGAACTAAGTTATCAATTTTAATTTTATATTAATTTTAGTCTTTTTCATATTCCCACTTAAACATTTTTGACAAAAATATTGAAGCAACGTTTTATATAAATGTGTTTTAAAGGAAACCTCAAATAAACAATTATTGTTTAAAACAGTAATGAAATTTCTTAGTATTAGGAGCAAAGAAGAAAAGAACAGGGAAAGAATCGAATATATATCATTGTTATTTATATTTGGATAGACAATGAACGAGCATTACGTTTCCGTTGAAGCGGTCACGCGACTGCGATGTTACATTATGCGCTCCTGTTACCAAATAAATAGTTTCACTTCCAATCGAACAAATGCTCGCCAAACTTGTCTGATTGTGGTCTTCTTAGGGTGAAACTCCATACAGATTCAATTCTCACTACCCACTCGCAAAACTTATTTCTTTTATTTTGGCAAAACTTTCTTAATAAAGACGTGAGTTTAGTTCCATCAACCAGAGTGTATGAGGGAGGGTTTACTGCAGCTACGGGTATTATCTGGACTTACTAGTCTTTTTATAACATGGACGAATATGTCTTTATTGTAGTTCGTTAAATTTTCCTTTCGCCAAAGGAATAATAAAAGTTTATGGAAGATAATAATGAAAATCCATAAAACCATATCTTTGTAGTTATATATGACGCTGCAAATTTACGAAACATTATGCTTGTCATTATTCTAGCAATATAGACTAGGCTAAGTGACGAGTAATATTTTATTTCTTAATGCACTTAAAAATGTAGTCATCGAAATCAAGCAGTGTGCGATATACTTCACGTATTCTGCATACATTACGATAAAAGCGAACTCTCTGAAAAGACTAATCATGATGATTAAAGTAGGACGCAGACAGTCAACGACAGTATATATGAAGAAATAAGAGAGGAACGAATTCATTTTGTAACCACCCTCCGAGTTGCATTCTGTCGCCACTCGCCGAACGGGAAACTTGTCCTAAGAACTGCATAATCGTCATCATCATCATCAGTCTTACTATTTAATCACGTCAAGTTTTCAAAATTAACACATATTTCTTAATCTTTATAAATATATCGGTTGACAATGCTAGTCATTGAACATTGAATATACGGTATTCTTATTTAGCATTGGTGTTACGGTAAATCAAGAAATGTTGAAAGCACAAAAAAATTTATTACAAATTCTTGGTTTTACTTCGCCAGAGCATGCCGCATCACGAAACGGAGGATATATACATCTAATGAAGTGCTCCGGCAAAAGTTGTTTCAGGTAAAATTTCTATTAATCAACTGTAATTACCAAAATTATTATTGGTTAACTTATGGTGAACGAAACAATATGACTGGAAACACAGACGAGCTGCCAACACTGGCAGGCAGCATAGACACGGGCAGAACGCGCAATACAGTCGGGAAATCGATTGCACGGGTCCGCCCATGCTTCTGGACGAGTCGACGGTCGATCTTTTCTTAATACAGTTACATAATAAGCGATTCTTTTTTTAGAAATATTGATAGAAATAAGATGAAGTATTTATATTTAGGAATATTTACTAGATAGTTACTCTTTTTAACTGGATATGTAATAAAAACATGAGATACACATTACTTTGAAAAAAAAAATCGTAAACCGATTAGATTCACAACACCAAAGCGATAGGAAAATAGCAATAATTTATTGATTGAAATCGTAGTTACTTGGTAGAACTCGATTGTAAAAATGTAAAAATATTAAAGTATTTTAAGAAGTATTACATGATACAGTTCAGTGGTTGATTAAACTCACAATGTATAATCCCTTGGACTACTAACAAGTTTTTTTTTTTAAGTATTTAAAAAGAGTGATCAAATTTTCTTTTTTATTATTATTTGATATATCTTGCTGCATGCTTGAAATCGGTTTATTAATTCATAACTTCAATGACGCTACTGTAGCAATTCCGTGGGTCACCGATTGGCAACCACTGATATTTCAGTTAATAAATATACTTCTTTATAAAATAAAAAGTTTACATTTTTTACAATACCTTCGTTCTTCTGGAAAAAGACATTAATTGAAAAATGCTAGTTTTGAGTGTTTGAAATACTATACTTTTTTCATTTAGTTTGTTTCTACAGAACTGTTTTTAAGTATAAGTATAGTTTATAAAAAATAAGTCTGTTCCTTGCAAGAGGTAGAGTTTGAAATAAAGAACATTTTGGGTTAACTAACTCGATTTTACATTTTTTCGATTTATTGTCTTCTTCCATAACAGGTTAGCTCCAGTTATCAACTTAACCTGGCGAATAGTTTTTAAATGGCATATAGGCATTATAATTAAAATTTATTCAATATACATAATTAGTGGTTTGCTCACTAATTATATTATCTTGAATACAGTGAATCAATAGATACAAGCTGAGTTTGATCATGGCCGCCATTTGCGTGCATAAATCACATGGTCATCAATTATCGGCTAATTATTATTCCAGCTGATTCCTAATTAAATTAACTAAAGTACTTCGCTCGTTACGCATGTGCTGTGCTAAAGCTAAGCTAAACTTAATGGAAACTCTGGCTTGCTGACCTAATAGTATATAATATGTATCAAGCAATATATTTGTAATACCAACACAGCAGTTGGCAAGAAAACATTAATCTATGATGATTTATTTTTTTGCCAAGTCCGCTTTCAATGGACACCTGATGGAGGTACCTAACAGAAGTTTTTCTAGGAGAACTACTTGTTACTCAGTTGCTCAACCTCTCGTTAACGAAGAGAGTAGGAATATAAGGATAGGGCTAGGACAGGACTAGTGGTTAGCCGATTGCATTCGCTGCGTCCTATTTTTAGGATCAGTTGGGTGGGAGGGAATTATAGAATTCACAAACATCCATGCAGACGAACAGAAATCGATTGAAAAAATCAATTTATGAAACTGTCCGTACCGGGATTTGAGCCCGAAAAATCCGTAACCGAAGCCTACGATGTTGACCATTGCACCATGGACTCGAAATTACTACATAACAATTTATTTATTACTTAAGTTCAACGGTAGGTGGGTGCGTGGTCGAGTGGTCAACGTCGTTGGCTTCGGTTACGGTGTTCACGAGCTCTTATCCCAGCGCTATAATTTACAGATATCTGTTCTAAGGCATGGATGTCTGTGAGGTCTAAATTATCTTCCATGAACAAGATCGATTAGCTAACTATTAGCCGTGCCGTGGCCCTATCTTTCTATCCTTATGCTTGGATAAGAGCTTGGTGGAATATCTGAGTAATTAGCAATTCTCGTAGAAACACGTCTGTTGATATAAGTTCCACTATGAGTAGAAATACTGCAAACTCGGAGGGACATGGTTAAAATAAAAGAAGCCACTTTGAATTCTTTATTTAAAATAGTTTAATATTTAAATTTTTCCCAAACTTTGCATTGTGGGATATGAATTTTGCAACGTCTATTCATATAATTTTATAAAATTCTAACAGTATGTTATTAGCGATCGAACCAATAAGCCACTTGTGCGTGTTTTGGAATCCTATAACCCCTCATTATTAAATTTATTCCAAACTGCGTCGATACAAAATTGCCTCCAAAATATTATTATTTGATAGTCTACTTTTTGATAAACAAGACTGTTTCTGTAAGATTTGCATACATATTTTGCATCGTGTATGAGTGCATATACTCAATTAATTTTATAAATATGTATATACCAAGAATTGATGAAATGGTCTAATATTTTTTATAAAATTTAAATCGTTTAACTTTATAAACACTCGTGTTTACAAAATTTGTGTTGATAAACGATACTATTCAAAAAGTCACCTTTTCGGTATTTTATTAGTTAACAATCAGTATGAAAATTATTTATTATGCGTATACTGTATTTTTTTAATATTAATATAACTCTAACTTAAAATGCTGTTTTTCACAACTGTTTTTTTTTTATTTGAAAATGCAAAGAAATAGTTGTTTACTTTTACTAGTATTTATTCCCTGACTTCGCACAGGTAATAGGGCCTTAACGTTTAGACGTTAGCGTTATTATGGTGTTATTTTGGTTGGCAGTTGAAAGTATTACTGAGGCTGTACCTTATTTAACACCCACAAAATATATTCCATCAATTAATCATTTTAAAAGTTGAATGTTAAAAATATCACAGTGAAGCCACTAAATAAAGTCCATCAATTATTGTATTTGCTACAAATTTGACGTACAAATGGCACCCAGTATGACATTTGCAAATTTCACTTCGCTACTCTTTACTCTTTGGGAGGAGTTCTTTTTTAGATGACATAGAGACAGATTTACACATGTATTTTCTGCTATATACATCAAATGCCTGAAGTGCTATGTTCTTAACTTCCAAAATTATTTTTTGTTACTACTTCTGTGAAAATATATTTCAATTTTAATAATTAAAAAGAAATTTAATAAAAATACTCGCAATCTTTCCTCGACTATATTGTTTTAGTTTGTGGAGTTACAAGCTTTTCATTGATGAACAATGATTATTTGAATCATGGAAAACAACGTAGGTACCACAACCATGATCAATTCTAACCTTCAAAAAGAATTTTGAAATCAACATATTTTTTAACCTTGAGAATATATTATTATATAGGTCATCTATCACCAAAAACTTAACAATATGAATAAATAAAATCTGCGTTCTTAATAAAACGATCTAATAATGACGGTCGACCTTTTCTTATGTCCGCCAAGTTCAAAATGATTAGTAGGCGTTGTCTGGCTAAACGATTGACGGATTTATAATAGTGATCAAATAAAATTGGTTTATACTTATCAATGCAAATTTAAATCCGATTCATTATTTTACATAGACTTTTACCAAAGCAGGTGCCATTTTTAAGATATGTAAATAAGTTTGCTTTTAAACTGAAAAAAAAACTATTTGAGTGTATATTTTGGATCTTATATTAAATTTAATAAATACAGTGTACACCTATTATTGTGGTCACTATGGGACCTGATATGTCACTTTTGACATGAGTAACCAACTAACCTGGCCGGCTGGAAACTCGGATGATAGTTTTAATTAATTATTTATTAAAAACCACTCAAATAGTGCTTAAATTCAAATAATATTTTTGAAGAGACTTTCTTGAAAAGTAGTACTTATTCGTGATTTTGAAATCATGACTTCTTTCTCTCACCGAGTGAGAATTTTTAAATGATGAAAAAGCACAACTAAGCAGATTTTTAAAAAAAATCATATGACTAGTCTAGTACCATAACTCATAATCTCCAGCATATCCAAAAAATGAGTTCTGGATGCAGTATTGTTCTTCGTGTTTTTCTAAACTTATAAACTCCCATCGAAAATAATTGTGAAAATGTTGTTCATTTTCAAAACTTATATTCTCTAATGCTCTATAATTTTTTTAAATAATAATCTCCATTCCATCCAATGAGAGTGCATCAATGTACTGTCATGACCACCAGTGTTTGTTTACATATCAAGGGTAAGGGTGTAAGGGTCTGTTTTATGCATTTGTAACTGTAGCATAAAAACGGTTTTTTGGGTTTGCCAAAAACAAGCATTGATAAAGATTCTGAGTTATGATACTAGAGCTCTCATATATATGTTGTTAAGTTATAAAAAGTATTTTAAAATAAAAAGAATTATATAGGCATTAACAAAACGTTTACAACTTGAGAATGTCAGTGAAATATATATATAATACATTGGAAATCGTTTTACACAAAAAAATGGGGACCGAAATATTATTTCATGATAAAATAATTTCGCGTTAAGCGATTTATGCAAAGATATCAACCAATATTTTTCATGTCGTAATCTTGTAATTTTTACTTATACATCAATTAATTTGTATTATATTATTAGCCCTTGAGAAAGAAATCTGTAATATTTCCCTAAAACCTTAAAATAATTCTTGATATTGCCTGTAATAACTTCAAATATATGTAAAAAAGAATTAAGTATAACGCGTTTATAAGTATGTGAAATATTTTGTTGAAAGTATGAATACAGTTAAATAAAGAGATTATAAAGGGAATCTATCAAAACGTCGACTATTAATATTCGAAATGTATTAAAGTGTCCAATGAATATCCTGCACCTTTAGTCACGAATTGGAAATATGTTAATAGTCAGACATATCTCCTCAATGTCAGACGGAGGTATTTTTGATTAATAGGCGATAATTTGAAGTTTTAACCCTCCATCAGTAAATCACCCTCGCGAAGGCGGTCGACGTAATGCCTCAGTTCCTGCGTTTTGTGCATTCTCTACAAATTATAGATTCCTCGTATCAAATCTAAATTTATTACTATTAAAATATAATGTAGGCGATGTTTTATATTTGTAACCCATATTTTATTGTTTTAGTTACAGCAATTTGTTTATTATCCATTATGCACAGATGTATAAACGCTCTGAATTAAATTTGTGAGTGATCGGTGTTCGCAGGAATTTATTTGCAGAGCAAACGTGACGTCAGTGAACGATTTATTTAAATAAATAAATGCATAATAGAAAAAAGTATTCAATTCTACAAAATTTTATCAGGTATTAGACTAGGTTATAGCTATTTTCGACTTAACACTATCGTCAGAATTAAATTTATTTTAGCTTAGCTATGTATACTGTTTACAAGAGAATATTTATTTGAAATTAAAATGTGTAATGTAATGAATGGTGTTTTTGGAAAAAGAGCTTAGGGGGGCGTCCATATATGACGTCACGATCTAAGGAGGAGGGGTCTGATAGAATGTAATGATTTGTGACGATGGGGAGAGGGGGTCAGATTAATAAATTAATATTCAAACTAGTAATTAAAATATCACTGATACTTTTGGTATTACTAGATTCGATTTGGGATACATATTAAAAAAATCTATTTAGCGGGAGAGGTATCTAAATGTGACGCCATATAGAGAGGGAGATGAAAGGTTATGTGACAGTGGGGGGTGGAGGGGGAGTTGAAAAATAGCCGAAATCGTGTAACGTCATATAAGTGACAACCTTATGGAGAGTAGGTTCAATCATTATTGATAAAAAAATGATTTCAGAATTTAACTCTGTTTTTGTTGTCCTAAAAAATCGTCTTTATGGAGTTGGATATTCATAAGTCGACCCATTATAGAAATAGCAGTGGACAAATGTTGTAGAACTTAATAAATACCCAACTACTTTCAATTCACTTTTTAATTTTCAATAATTGAGAGACTAGTGTTTTGCAATTGGCAACTACGTCTTGAATGTTTTTTTCTTTTATTTTATACAATAAATCTGCACAGAATTACTTTAACGTATTCAATTAAATTAATTTAATTTGCTGAAGATAATAATAAAATATATCGCCATCTGTCTCGCGTTTGACAGCGGAACACAATATTTAATAATACCAGAGAGTGTATAATAACAACTGCAGCTCGACCGCGACTCTTTTGTGGGTAACAGGTAAACAGAAAAGTTAAATGGTATCCGTAATGGCAGGTAATGATGAATACAATATACGCCAAAGAAATATCTGCACGCACCTCCCATACGTTTAGTTCGACTTGATGCATGCGGACAGAAGTATTCATTTGCCAAAGAATGTCAAGCTGAGTCACGAAACTTTAATAATTAATGGGGTAAATTATATCAAAGAATTAATGACGATATCTTTATTATTTTTAGGAATCGTGTTCTTAATTGTATTATTACAGATTTTATTTAAGAATAGAGCGGTCGTCAACCTGTTCGGAAGCATGGGTGGACCCGTTCGGTCAACAGTATTCTCGCCCTCCGTGTTTAAAATAATGCGGCCTTCTGCTCATGTCTATACTTCTGTCCCAGTAATTCTATCCGTTTTGATTATTTCCCCACATATGTAAGAAATTTTTTGTCCCATTTGCCATGTTTTTTGGTTTTTCGTTTCTTTGATAAGCATCCTCAGACTCAATGTGACGTAAAAATGACCTCTATGAGAGGGTATCAATTCTTATTCCTAAATAATTATATGTAGTAGAAAAATAAGGGCGAGAGATTTTATTCAGTGACTGGATGTGGAGAAAGGAAGTAAAACCTACTATCATTGATAATGTTTTGGGAAAAGGTAGATTTCAGTGAAAATATATTAAAAAGCAGCTACCTGTCCTGTTAAAAATATGATTAAATAAGAATTTTCAGATTTTACAATTTCCACGATCTCTAATCTATTAATGTTAGAAACGTAACTATTTAAGCGATAGATTATTTTTATTGAAATTATAGATATGTTCAATGAATGCACCTTTTTTTTTCATGCCCACTCCCAGCTTGGAGCATATGGAATCATAAGAGAGGTACCTCGACAAAAGTTTTTTTACAAGAACTGCTTAGTACTCAATTGCTCAATCTCTTTTTTCTAAGAGATAAACCACTACACTACGGACCCGACTCCCATAAAAATACAGGTAAAGCAACTGATTAACAAGCAGTACTCGTATTAAATACTTTTATTGAGATACCTCCATTGGAAGTTCGTTTGAAGACATCTGCAGCGCTCGATAATTCTTATATTAAAAAAAGATGTTTGGCCAATGTATTTGGGCGGACAGTTATTATACGAATGACTATAAAATTCCCAATAAAAAAATTATTTACATTCATGTTTATTATGAAATAACGTCTTCCCTAAGTGACCACTAAGATTACATAGAATTTTAGTTGTCATACAAGATATTTAGACATTTACATGTATCTGTATTAAATCTTTGACATATATTATTATAAGATATCTCACTATTTCCAAATACTTAACTATACGAATGTGCTTGGAGAAATGTCTTTGTCCTTGCTTACAATCCAATTCTTCGCTATTTTAATTTTAATACATTTGATCCTCAATTGAATACTGAACGAATGCTAAAATATACGTATTTAAGTATTTCTATGCAAAACTTGTTGATTTAAGAAATTATTTGACGCAACGAAAACTGTATTAATCACTGCTTGCAAAGTTTTGGAACAACTGCACCATCATACATCATGCAAGAGAACAATTTACACAATGAATAATTTTGTAAGTATAGTTTTAGAATGTTTTAACAACAAAAAAATGCGAATGGACGTTTTCCTACCCCAAACGCTATTAAGTTTTTAAGTATTAACCGATAAAATTATTGCTGAGCTTCGGGCTATATATACTAAGTGAACAGTTTGGCCCAAAAACTAATGTAATATACGCTGCCAGAGGCTCAATAGAAAAGCTTTTTGGTGCGTGCAACCCGAAAAACCATTATATTCCTTCTTATTGTATTATAGATTCCAGCAGTGGTATGGTAAATCATTTACTGAGGGTGCTTAAAAATTCAGAAACGCTGAAGCATTAAATGTATTTCTTTACAAATATTATCAAATCATTTGAGTTTACAGAAATGGTTTCCAACAAAGGCAACATTATAATTTTCTGGAACTCTGGCTTTCCAATGAGACATTGCGGTATCTAAGCTAAATTTTTCCCATATGTGCGAAACTTTGTAACTATTTTACTTTATTTCAAAAACAAAATAAAATCTTTTAACATTTTCTCCGATTGTTTTACATGTTTACATGCGGTGAATGTTTAAATTAAACCCATTGATGTATTCTTAAAGAAAGCTCGTATTACTGTGAACAGTGTTATAGCAAATGTTGACATGTCCGTTTTGTCATATTGGGTTTATTTTTAGAGTAAAATATTTGTTAGCATTCAGTATGCTAGTCATTATCCAAGAAGAACATTCATTGCATAAGTATATTATTAATTTAAATTTTTGATAACTTACCAAGGTTCATATTTCGTGTCCTCTAAGATAGAATAAGAGTGACGTATCAATGTCTGCCACAATGCCAACGTTTCTATGTGTTATAATCTTTAGGCGTTAAACGTATATGGCGTAATTTAATATTTTTTATAATTCCGTATTTAAATTAAATTTGACATGCTTACCTTAATCAGTGTTTTAAAATTATAAATTATGTATTATTAACTGATATTTAAAAAAATTTCTTAACGTTTGAATACTATTATTTTTACTTCCATTCGTTAGTATAATGAACGTCACTGGATTGAAATAAAACTGCCATAAGAATTGATGGTTTACTAATCCGATGTTTCCGTGTTTGAGTCCACATACATGTTTTAAGAAAAAGATTCACATTATAAAAAACAGAATGTTTAGTAAACGTTTATCTCGCACAATAGTCCATTTAACAAAAAAACGATCTGGCATAGTTAAAAAAATGTAACTATATTATTTAATAAGTTTGTTGGTTTAAAAGATTTATACTACAATAACTTAAGAATGCATACCTTCATATATTATGATTCGGGTACTTAAAGATGTTGAAAAATAACATTTGTGTATTCTAAGGAATTAAAATAAAATACCATGTCCGCTGGATGTATCTCAACATAAGTTTTTCTACGAGAACTGCTCGTTACTCAGTTTCTCAACCTTTTTTTTCGAAGAGAGTTGGGATATAAGGATACGGATAAGGCATGACCTGTGGTAATCTAATTGCACTCGCTACGCCCAGCTTATAGGGTCGTCAAATGAGTGGGAGGTAATTATGGACATCACAAACGTCCATGTCTACGAACAGAAATCCATAAATCGTTTGGAAAATCAATTTATGAAACTGTACGTACCGGGATTTGATCGGAGACATCCGTAGCTGAAGACCGACGTTGATCACTGCACTAATAATTATTAAAAAATGATTAACAATTAATTTAAAAAAAACAACCTTCGTAGATTCAATAGGTTTTAAAAACTACAAAATAATGTTGTTTTATTTTACAAAAATATAATGCTTTTCAACCAAGAATTGACAATTGACACCTTAAAGTGATACAATCAAAAATATAATCACATAAATTTGACTATGTCATATAGCGGTAAATTGTGATAACGTCTATGGTTCTGAAATTAGCTACTGAGTTCACTTTTTTAAAGATATTCCGCTACCAATGTGGAGCATATCAACTAACTCTAATGGAGCGCATGTCGACTGACATCGTTTGACGAAAATGTTTATCGGTTATAAATAATTGCGTGTTAGATAGTATAAAGTTAGTACACTCAAACATTGATTTTAATAGTTTCCACTTAACCACGGATTCTTTTAACAAAGTGAGTTAAGTTGTACTAGACTATGTTAGGGTTGGTCTGATTTGATTTTTGTAATGTATTCTAATGCGTGGAGCAAAGACAATATAGGCGGCCTAATATAGGGTAGAAGAATTAGTGAAATTTCATTACACCATCGTGCAACTATCGTTTTCATATTGAGTGAAAATTATTTTGTCTATGTGAAAATATTTTTTCTTAAGTGTAATATATTTCTTCAATGTTAAAATATATTTTATTATGTAGGATCACTTTAATTTTAGTGAAATTTATTTGTTATAAGTGAAAACTATTTTTTATTTAAGTGAATATGAACTAAACAAAAGTGCATTTAATTGTAAGAAAATGTTTATTCGTATAATATGTGGTTATATGTTCGCTCTCACAACGCCCTGTTTTAGGAAAAAAATAAGAAAAAAATCAGAAACAATTTTTTAACACCTTGTAGAAAAGTCTTCGTCTCATTTTTCAATATGGAGTTGTCTTGTTATGTGATGTACAATTTGTGTGGAGACTGGAGTTAGACTAATAGTACGTATGATTGTAATAATTTGGGACCTATGCCACTAGAATGCTACCTTTTCAGATGTTATGTGACGGCGAATACCCTGTTATTATTTTCCATGATCGTTGATTGAAAATCATCTTCACACATTGAACCCTTTTCAATTCCAATAAATGTATCATGGAACCGTTACAGTAATCAAAACAAAAAACATGTGTTTAAAGGTTGATAATATTATATACTTATAGTTTTTATAATGGGATAACAGAAGTCTCACCTGGATCTTAATCCATTATATTCATCCGTTTAAGATTTCTATATTGATGTTCGGAATCTGTTTTCTGATGGAATAATAATTTATAAATTTGATGATTTATGAGGTCAACCCATTTCTCTCACAAAACCAAGCCAACATTTGTGATACATATTGAGTTTATTTTAGGAAGCATTTTCAGAATTAATTTATCGAAGTTTTTCAATTCAATTCTTTAACTATTAAACATTCTAGAAATAAAGTGTGTGAAGGAATTTCACCACACGAATAAATGACATATTACTTTAATTAAGATTATTAACAACTCGCTCAGAGCAGCAGAGTGCAGGAGTGAGTGGGGAATGATTGTCAAAGGAAACGAGTTGTTGCGAAAGGAGAAGGTCGTGACTCTCACCAGTGAGGAATGCGACTAAAGAAGAAGAATTTGCAGTAATAATTTATCTCATAACAATGGAGTTTTATTAAGCAAATATCATTAACATCAATACCACCTCTCTTGTGAAGACTGTCAAGCTTCTTATGTAGGACAGACAAGTAGAAATTTTAATATTGGAATTAAAGAACATTAAGATGTCTCAATATAAATATTTTTTTGAAAGTAATCATAATTTTAATAAAAATAATAACGTAGAAATAATACTCCATCGAATAAAAAAAATTGAAATGAATGGTTTAGTTTTTAGAAATTAATAAAACCATCAACAATAATCGATTATTGGTAAATAACATTCTAAAAAGGACAGGTGGATCACGACTAGAAAATTTATTTCTTTTGAGATTTTCACCTCCAAGCACTAGTAATCGATTTTATTATTAGTAGTGTTATGGTAATTAGTACTATAATCGTTTGTGTCCCAATCCCTTCCCACACCAAGTGAAAGGAAATAATCCCACCGCATCCTTCATTTTTATGTTGAGAATTTGAATCATTGTTTACCTTAGAAATAAATAACCTTGCGATATAGTTAGTCTGAAGATGCTTCTTAAAGAGGCGAAACGTGTTACGTTACTAACAAATCCAGTGGAATAACTAAGTTACCAATATTAATTTTATATTTATAATACACTTATTACTAATTCAATTATAAATTATGATCACGATCAATTTTGCGCAACGAGGTAGCAGTTTCAATTGATCTCATTACTTAAATAACATCGTCTTAAAGCTATAATAAAAAATGATTGCTGATCCTCCCAGACGATCTTTACTCGATGGCAATACAGCATCATATTGAGAATTTGAAGCCGTGAGGGTTATACCATATGATCGTTCTCTGGCAGGTGTCCAGCCCGTTACTGTTATAGAAAAGATGTTTCCTTTATTGAAAAATGTGCATTGCCATTTCGTTCTTATAATGAGTAGTCCGATCTTTCTGACATGAAGTCATCTTCTTACTGACTTGTAGTTGGTTAATAATAAAAATACTGTGTCTACTGACTTTTATTATTAACTAACTACAAGATCTTTTAATTCTCTATAGTAATATAAAATTATGCACTATTTAGAGTACATCTATTTTGTTGAATGAATTGGAATTTACTTGCCTATTATAATATTTTATTTTACATATACACTGCGAACGCTCAGGTCATGAAAAAAATTTATACCTACATGTGATATGTGACAATGATAAAACGTCTACAGAGCGGTCTGGACTATTATATATAAGAGAACCCACTAAGTCACACAGAGAATCACATCTAGGTATGAAATTTTATCATGATCTAAGCACTCGCGGTGTATATAAAAATAAAATGTTATGGAATGCACACACAATTTCGACGTACTAGCTACTTTAGACATTCAGTATTTCAAATTCAATACCGCCATCTATGACGGGTACGGTTATACTAGTTTAATAGTACTGCATAAGTTCCTTTTCCAAAAACACTATTAGTACATTACATTTTTTAATTTTATATGAAAGATATGATGTTGGAGTAAATGAGATGACATTGTGTTGTCTATCTCTTATATACAGTATAAGTATATAGCTAAGCTGACATAAGTTTAAGCATGGTTCTGACGATAGCGTTAGGCCAAAATAGATATCAACTAACAAATAAAATCATGTAGAACTAAATATTTTGATAGTTTTTCTATTATGTATATTTTCTTTAAAGTCAAAAGCATTGAAATTTAATACCTATGGCGTGTACGATTATAAGATTAAAACTCTTCCGAAAAACGTTTGCTAAAATTACTGCAAAACTGCTGGACACGTTATACGAGCTTTAGAAGAAGGTTTAAATATTTTTTGTTGGTGCATTCAAAATATCTTCACTAAGCCGGAGGAAATGAACAAAAGCTTGCGCACGCGAGCTTTACCAGGGCGCTTAAGCTCACTAGATAGAACCTCTTCACAAATATTATTTTTACGTGTAATGTTTAGCACAGAAAATACGACTTAATTGATTTAATGAAGGAATTTTTAAAAATAAACTTTAATTTAAATGTTTTAATGATGTTTCTTATTATTTACTACTAGCTATTTAATAGTTTGTGAAATTGGTCAGTAAGAATTTTATGAAACACAAAAACAGCTTTTTCAAGTTATATTTTAAAAGTGTAGAATAATTTATGCAACATTTATTTCGTTTTATTTGTAGGTTTAGGTATTGGTTTATGATTATCACTTTTACTATCGATTTTATTATCAAGTTGAGAAACTTTTGAATTAAAACTAACAGTACGATACTTGTTGATCGTCGTAAAACTAATTGTATCTAAATAAGTTGTGACTTTTGTGTAATAACTGCCAAGTCGAATATTTCGACCATAGAACTTGAAGTTTTAATATTAGAATAAATGACCATCAAATATCATATCAGTAGTATTTTTCAGAACTTTCTTAAAAGAGTCTAAAAGATTAATTACCAATAAAAATAACTACTTAAATAAATCATAAAATGAGTAAATTTCAAGTAATTACCTGGTAGCTGCTATTAATAGAATTTACCCTCTCCGCAAGTAATTTGACAAGTAATAAATACTTCCTATATCCTTAACAATATAAAAATAACATCTAAATTTATGGCACGTTTTGTCTGACGATGCTTCTTAGCAAGACGAAGCACGTGGCTTACATGCTTACACAGTAAGTGAAATAACGAATTGATCAATTTAAATTGAAAGGCTTTTTAACATAACCTATGTGCCATAAAATTAGTAAAATTAACTAATAATGCAGATTTGTAGATGTAATTGGTGAGCATATTTCTACAATCACAGATATTAGATAGAATATCATATGACTGGAATATAAGGATATGAAAAAACATTGATTCCGACAAAATACCACTTTACCGGTAAATATCGTTTTGACATCTGGGGTTGTGTTGTAGACCTAAAAAAATATTGTCAGTCGTTTAATGGTCAAGATCTAAACAATTATTCTCGTAAGAATGGTTTTTGCCTTTCCTGAAAATTCAATAAATTTTACAAATTAGGCTTAATTAAAAAGGCTCTTTAATTATATTTTTTTTAGTATCTAACAATCCATACTAAATATTGATAGTGTTATTTTTAAAACCACGTTTTTTATTATAATATAGCTTTTTTGTACTGAAATTTGTTGTTTTTTGGTAGCAAACTAATCTAAAGATACCTCCCGCAATACTGGCATATAACCAATTTCATAGGAAACCATCTTCGCCGAACGTTAATTTCCATGCGTCATAAAAGTTTTCGTCGAGGTTTGGAGTGTATGTTAATTTAGAAAGCGACTCAACAGGAAATTGATAATTAATCTTCAGCCAAAGAAGACGGAAAACGTTAACTAGTTTTGACATGTTTAATAAATAAGTTTGGGAAACCTAACCAACAATAACGAACTTCATCTAAATTCTTGTTTATTTACACGCCTGCATTGCACAATATATATTATGAACATTGTAACAATAAAAAATTGTGATGTATGTCAAAAATAGAAATATATTTAAATCTTGAACAACCGTGACAAATATATTATGTTGACATATATTTTGGATTCAAGCAATTGTTAGATCAATCGTAAGTTACAGTAAAATTGAAGAGAATCGTTATATCCATTATGAGTTATAAAATAAAAATAAAAAAGATACACCAATAATTTATTATAGGAAATTTAAAGAATAGTTTAATTAAATTTTAAAATTTATTTCTGTACTTAGTTCTTGGTGTCAATACAATTATTTATAATGCGTCTTCTTCTTCGGGCGGAGCTTATAATTCTGACATTTTCAAGACTATTTTTACTAATTATCTACGTGGCCGAAACCATAATCAAACAT
Organism: Himalopsyche phryganea; assembly: GCA_022494535.1. Taxonomy (NCBI): domain Eukaryota; kingdom Metazoa; phylum Arthropoda; class Insecta; order Trichoptera; family Rhyacophilidae; genus Himalopsyche; species Himalopsyche phryganea. The sequence continues at coordinate 153,454 of JAGVSL010000164.1, forward strand.
ATTTTTTTTCTTATAATTAGTTCTTCACGTCGGTCATATGAGTCACCAGTTGCAAGGACCGTTCGGCTGATCAATACATTAGAGATGTGGACATTTTCAGCACATAACTTTATACTATATCGTATTTTAGATATTTTGTTTAAATGATAGTTTTTATTATTATTATTTGTTATATATGTATTGTCTAAATGCATAATGCGTTGGCGTCAGCTGTCATGTCATATATTGTAGTTTTTCATTTACAAATAAATAAAATATTTACATAAAAATAATCACAGTATTTCATAGAATAACATTAACCACTTAAATTCGTGTAGAAACCTTTCTCGTTAGTCAATTTTTGGTAACAATACACAAAAACTCGACTCGTCATATCTTCTCGGAATTATAGCATCGCTAAACGTTTGGGTCCGGTCCTCCTAATTCAAAAATAATAGCCAAACATGATCGCTCAAAGCCTAGCCGATTATGAACGATTAAAAACATGAAAAGCAAAAGGTGTAAGCACGATTGGTCAGGCAAACAGGCAGGTAAGTGTGGTAGGTAGTAATTGTTTCGCAGAATAAACATATTATTCAGATATAATTGACTGCAATTTGAGACAAAATCGAAAACGACCGCGGTCATTTTGCTTTTGTTTTTTTACCATCGCTTACATGAAACATTCCACTGGCTCTCATTTTAATTGAAATAAATATTTTATTTCAAAGATGTATATTTCATCTATTCAATAAACTCCTCTCTAGCATTATGACATATAGTCTGATTTATTTTTACGTTGCCGAAATCATAAAGAAACAATTTTTATTCTTAACAAACTTATTATTCACTTCGGTGATATGAGTCACCAAGGGCCGTTTGGCTGATCAATGCATTATGAGAGGTGGACATTCTCAGCAACGAACTCTGGGTATTATCTTCTACTTTTTTTCTTGTATAAATGTGTATGTTACTTTTTACTATTTTCTAAATTTTAAAATTGTTTGTTTATTATTATTATTGTACTGTATAAATGTGTCTTGCATTGACGTCAGCTGCAATACCATGTATTTTAATTTTTAAATTACATATAAATGACTAAATGAAAAGATATGTTGGGCAACTGAGTAACAAGCAGTTCTTGTAGGAAAATTTTCTGTTGAGATACTTGCATTAGGGTATCTCTTCATGCTTCACACTGGGAGCGGACATGGTAGGAAAAAAGATTTATGCGTTTAAAATTAAGTCAGGTCTGAATTATCCATATGGAGATAGAACTTCAGAGCCTTTCTTTTGCATTGCCCAATTATGTATATTGAAAGTTAAAGAAGATATCCTGTTTTTGTCTTGTAGAAATAGTCGTGATGGTTCTATCAGACAACCTCTTTTGGAGGAAAAGTTAACCATCCCTGACCCTCATCATTTAGTCTGCATCAAACTGAATTTTTTTTGGTTTGGTTCCATCTTTTATTCCGACAAAAAAACGGTTTTTCCGGTTTTGCGTTCAGTTCTGGTTCGAAACTCCGACATAAAATGACGATTATTATAATAAAAAACGACGCTTTCTAGTCAGAGTTTATTTGTCGTGTTATGTAGATCGATTTTATAAAGGAAGTAATAGCATAATTTGCGAGGACGCATTATTTTTCTGTTTACCGAAGGCTACTAAGCTTGTAGTCTCACACTGATTGCGAGACACAGTTAAAGTATTCCTGAAGCATTTCTCGTCGGTATCCATGAGGCAATAAATCAGCGAAGGGCACCCGTAATTGTGCTCAATCAAAATTTCAAAAACGAGTCGATTTATGAGTTGAGGGTTGCGCCCCATTTGATCAACCTCCTAGGTAAGCAGTTACAGTACATGTTCTGATGGAATACAATCGTTGCATTGCTGAACAAGGAATAAATATTTTCGATTGCGGTAACTTTGTAAAAATTCATTTTTAATTTAAAATAAAAATTCTGGGAAGCAATCAATATATTTAGAGCATGACAATTCCGCTCGCTAAGTAATTATAAAGGTTAACGGCCTGTCAAAGCAGTTAGCAATTCATGTGATGAGCGATTCAGAATCTGCGAGAACTAATCAATATAGACAAAACAAATTCTGCATATGTAATTTTAAAGGTGAACGCCCGGAAAAACAGTCATTAATTCAAGTACAATTCAAGTAATGATTGATGTAGAAAACTATACATCCCGACAACGGATGGACAGTATAAAAGAGCAGGTATTCTGTCGTTGCGCCCCGAACTGCAACACCTCTCCGGAACCCTATAATCGTCACTTTACTATCACCATATTTCTAAAGTTAATTATACTTCTCTTTAATCATACAAAATTAAGAAACCAATTCCTAAAAAATTGCTATTTTTGCGTAGGATTTTCGCCTCGAAATACTAGCAATTAGTAGTGCTATCAGTAATAATATCTAATGTTAGTAATCACTACTATTATCGATTGAGTCTTACCTCTGTAGAAGGAAACAAACCTACCGTACCCTTCATTTCTATGTTGAGAATCATCAGTTGATAATGCTCGTGATGAGCGGAACCTGTCCTGATCATTATAAATATGTGGAAGTAGTACAAATGAATTGTGTTTTATTTTTTGAAATATAATGTCTTTCCGCCAAGAATTGACAGTTAGCACCTTAAAAGTGACGTTTCTTTTGTTGAATTGTGACAGATTGTGGGGAATACTTGAAAATTGCATGTTAAAAAATAGACAAATTTTATGTGCGAAGCATATTACATTATTTATAACTAGTGGAATAACAAATGAATGAAATTTTTGCTACAAAGCTTTCACCGAATCCGTTGAAAATATTAAATAATTAATATTTTCGGGTCAGTTACGATAATACATAAATGTATCTAAAGTCAGAAGCATTTTTGATATTATTTTAATTCTTCGCTCAAATGATTTGCTGTAGCCGCAATGAGAAAAATAACGCGTTTTGTATACCAGAACCTCACCGCTCTCCATATAACCTTGACTATCTTATCTGTTCATAATTCATTGATGTCAGTACTCTTTGCTATATTGACGGATAAAATTGGATGGTGGTTTTTGATCGATGAACGCGCGTGACTCAGTCAAAAAGATGTATAATATTTACCCAATGATTTTGATGACTACTCAATAATCAAGAAATTACATGAGTAATAAACACACTTTAATGGTAAACTTTTATGCTTTATTTCAATTGCATTATTTCTTTCAATAATAATGATGATTAAAAGCGCTGTGTACGCAATTAAAGACAGAATTTTATCGTTGAAATTCAGTAGATTGATTTGGAAATAAATAATACGTATTCAAATTTTGTACATTTCCATTTACTTTCTCCAACAAGAAGGACGCCTGCAACTACCAAGTCCAATGAGTTTGTAATTGTTTATGCGACTATTTTCCCGATTACGGTTTAAGGTAATTATTATCATATCAATATTACAATTAATTTAATTATCAAAGTAGTTCCTTGACTTGATTATGTTTTTCTTAATTTATCTTATATCATCGTTTTCCTGGAAGAAGACACTTAGTGAAAAATATTAATTGGACTCTTTGGTATTTTCAAATGATAGTAAATACTATATCTTTAAGTATGTGTGTTCTTCCGTAGGGTAAAGTACGAAATAAGGAGCATGTTGTTATAACTAACACGATATCTAAAAAAAGTATCCAAGAAATTAACAGATTGATGACGGAAATTATCATCAAATATTTTAGTTAGTGAGACATTACAGAAAAAAAATAATATACTGCAGTACTGTGATTTTTAAAAATTAGCAAAATAGCAACGAATTTAGTGCAATAATTTTTCTCAATAAATTCTAGAGCTATTGCAGTATCATGCCATCGTCAGAACTCAAGTTCTGACGGTCACGTCAATAATGAAGTGAAATAAACATTTATTCTAAAAGACGTTTGACATCTTAACCAAATATTATCACATCATTTGACAAACCTATTTATGAATAATATAATATTAAGTATTAGTTCACAGGAAGTTGACCAACACGTTTTTTAGAAATCCATTAAAATAGGCTTCTATCAAAGTTTTATATAAAACGTCAAAGTCATGTTAGATACTTTTTTTCACTTATATCGCAATGTCATACTTAAAAAAGACCCAATTGAATATGCTGGCATCAATTCAGTGTTTTTATTTACATTTACGAAAAAAATCAAGCGGCGAGAATGTGCGAGCGTGAAAAAAAGCTGAGATTCAATACCTTCAAACAATGAAAAAGTGTAGCTGGTATTTTTTATATGGCGAGTTACCGCCCTGCAAGAAGATAAAAATCAAACGTAATAGCTTCTGGTGGTTCTATTGAAAAATCGGATAAAAAAATGATTGCTACTGATGTGGTAAAGCCACAGATGTTGGGAACCATTGGAGTTTACACCGCAACTAATTCCTAAACTATTTATTGCGATTTTAATGCCTATATATGAAATAAAATTTTTCGTGGATATTTCTCAGTTTTCCTTTGTTTTATCATATTAAATTAATGTCACCACATAACAAGCAGTGGAATAACAAAATTATAAATTTTAATTTGATATAAAAACAATTCAGTCGGATACGTGGTGCGTTGGTTAATGTCATTGGCTACGGTTATGGGTGTCTCAGGTGTAAGTCTCGGGACGAACAGTTTCATAAATTGATTTTACAATCGATTCGGGAATTTCTGTTCGTAGGCATGAATGTTTGTGATTTCTAAAATTCACTCCCATCCATCCGGCCTTAAAAACGGGCCTTCGCGAGAGCGATAAGCTTACCACTAGTCGTTCCCAATCCTTCTAACCCTACTCTCTTCTTAAAATAGAGCTTGAACAACTGAGTAGTTCTCGTAGAAAAAACTTCTTTTGATATAGATCCGTTAGGAGGCCATATTCTCAACACTCAAAAAATGATTTATAAATTAATATAAAACGTCGTACTTATTCCAGATTCTTATATTATTATCAGGAACAATTTCTCAGAGAGCATTTTCCGCTGTTAATCAATTCTTGATGAAAAGAAATTATATTATATTTATAAAAATAAAATACTTAGAACTCGACAATGTCATACTTTGCCATATTAAATTAAATTCATATAGCTTCGTAATAAATACAAAGCATTCTGTTATTCATTTTTATGTTTTAATTAAAAAGCACATTTTCTTTATTAAACTATACTACTTTATAACTTAATGGACAAAGATTATTTTTCCTGGTATTTTGTATTTTGTAAATGTTTTGGTAGGGGTCTCCAAACTACGGCCCGCTAGCACCACTAATCTGGTCTACGGTAGATGGCCAGACATACCTGATACCAGACCCGCCAAATTTTTTTCACACAGATAAGTAGTACCGAAAACGGAAAAATAGTCACAAGCAAATTTATGCAGCTGACAGCTGGAAATTTGTAGTCCAAAGGACTTAATATGAGTGTATAAATCAAACAAAGAAGCTGGTTTTATCCTTGTCTGTTATAGGCTATCTCCGTCGTAATGAAATGTCTTTGACACTGGCCCGTAAATACCAAACCTACAGTATATTGTTATGATCTGTTAGCTTGGTCTTGACCCTTGGGATTTAGTGGAGGAGTCAGTGTGACCCTTAGGCTTAAAAGAAACCCCTGGTTTAAGGAATAAGTTTACACTACCTGAACCTCGCCCCCTATATACTACTTGTATTTTTAATCAGCTTCATCAGGGATAGATCGTGCTGAAATTAAGACGTTATTTTTAACATTACGCGTTATTTTGGTGCAAGATAATTAATATTGACGCTTAATACTAACAAAACATAGTCCATAATATTGAATGTTGAAAATATGATGACTGCCCGTACCTTAAGTAGTCAATTAATTAATAAAAATGTTGAAAGTTGAAAGTTGAAAATAGCTAGAAATGGCAACCAGAAAGACAATTTCATGTTGCTACTTTCCGCCGTTTGGGAGGAGTTCTTATGACCAACAGACAGATTTATACATGTAATATCTGTTATATAGTAGAGATACTGAAGATTATATACATATTTATGATTTTTTTTAAATATTTTTCAAAAATCATACTAGAAAAGAATTTTTATAAGTCACATATGTTCAAGATCATAAATGTAAATTGAAAAAATATAAATTTGATATTGACCATGCGAAGACTTGAACCAGGACCTACCCGATTGCTAGGGAAAGCTCTGACCACTGGACCACAAAGGCCGACAAATAATTATTGTTTGAATGATATTAAAACACAATAAAATGTTATTTACCCCTATATAAAACGGGATATGAGTTTGAGATATGAAATTTTATACACCGATTCGCTTGGATAGTTTTCAATTCAGAAATTATGTTAAAAAAGTGATTTTTGTATCACCGAGGCGAAGCGGTGTTATTATTTTGGTTTGTGGATACTCCAATTATATCATAAAAGCTCGCGGTAGAACGGTTAAGCATTTTTGGTCATTCGAAAAAAACACAAACATTTTATTTTATCTCAACCTTGGATTGCGGATACTGGTTCAATTTCAATTATCTTGTAATTCAAATTTAAAGCGTGGTTATTACTCAAAACGAGTAACAGGTAAGTGTACTAAGACTATATTATTTAGAATAATATTCTGTATCTTCGATGGAATTGGAGGAAACTTTGCAAAAAAATATTTATTAAAGTAAATAGCCCACTGATCCAGGTCTTCATTCCATTTCACTGGTTCGAGTCCCAGTAAGGACTGTGTTAATAAATCGTGAATTCATTGAATTCATGAATTTGTCTTCAAAGTCATGGATGTATGCAGCTGCCTCCCTCACCTATACAATTATCAAAACGTGGCGTAGCTAGAGCCACTCACAACTAGTCCTGTCCTTATCACTTCCTCCTATCCTTGTTTTACCATGACCACTACAAATGTGGACCATTTGGACTCCCAATGGCGGTATCTCAACAGAAGTTTTCTACTGCTTGTTACTCAATTGCTCAACCTCTCTTTTTCGGAGAGAGTAGGGATAGGAGGATAGTACTAGGAAAGTACTGGTGCTCGTGGCGCAGTTGGTAGCGTCGTTGGCGAGGACGGTTTTCATAAATTGATCTTTCAATCGATTTATGGACTTCTGTTCGTAGTCTGAATGTTTATGATATCTAAATATCATCCCACCCATCTGATCTTCACGGGACGTAGTGAGAGAGATTAACTAACCACTAGTCCTCTCCTAGCCCTATCCTTCTATTCCTACTCTCTTCTAAAAAAGAAAGGTTGAGCAACTAAGTAACAAGCAGTTCTCATAGAAATATTCTGTTGACATACTTCCATTAGAAGACCATATGCTCCACATTGGGAGCGGACATGTAAAAAGGACTGGTAGTTAGTTAATTACTTTTTATGATCGGATTGTTGGGAGGGATTTTTAGACATCACAAATATCCATGACTACGACTATGCCTCCATAAATCGATCAAAAAATCAATTTATGAAACTGTCCATAATGGGATTTCAGCCTGAGACGTCCGTAACCGAAACCAACGACGTTGAACACTGCACCGCGGACCCGACGTCCTATCCTTACTCTCTTGGTCGAGCGACTGATTAACATACATTTTTTTTTATATGCGATTGAAAGTAAAAAATTTTCTCCATTCTCTATTTCTTATTATATATTATGTCACCTACTTCGCTAGATAGAAAGATTTTATGTGTACCTACACAGACACGACATATTTTCAATAGCTGAATGTAGGCACGGAAAAAAAATATTCTGATGTGATTTTTTAAGTTATAAATTTAAAAGAGTCCGATATTCTTGGTTAGCATCGTTCAATAATCAAAAAACCCTGGCAACGCGTATGTTTATAATTTGTGATGTTAAACAAATAGATTAAAAATTAATTAAAACATGTATCCTTTCGCGCCACATTACTTAATTTCCATTGAAAAGAAAGCTGCACAGTTAAATAATAAAAGCGTTGAAAAGAAAACGTATTAAAATTAATAACCATTTAAATTGTTACGGTCAACACTTCCTGTCTGTGAGAGAATAATTTTTTTAAAAACAATGATCGTATCTCGCCATTGCCAGACGTTAATAATTATATTTTTCTCCGAAGCATGTCGCCAAAAAAACATTGAATGTTTTTTAGCAGTTAAAATTAAAATTATTAGTTTTGTGCGAAAAAAATGAAAAAAGTCAGCTTTCACGCACGCCATCGACAAACTTTTTGAACTGTCGCAGTGGTAGTGAATAAAATAAAAGGTGCCATAATTAAAAAAAACTGTCATCAAATAACTATCTACAACAACTGCTGTTGATCAAATTTAAATGAGCTGTTTTATAACTACGGTATATATTAGTGCTTCCCAAACTATGTGCCATTGCCTACAGGGGGGGGGGGGGTAGTTTTTCTACCCATTGCACAACATTGCATACATTTTAACATATATTTTTCCCTTTTACATATTATTATGTACATATTTGTTGTACAATAATGCATTATTCGTGATTTCATTAAAATGCTGTATTTGAGGCGATTGTAGAATGCATGCAAATAAACCTTTCATAACTAAATTAATTCAATTGTTTGGGGAGGGGGCGTGGTTTATTTCTTGAAAATTTTGTGGGCCATGTAATGAAAAAGTTTGAGAAGCACTTGTCTATATTATCAAAAAGTAAGAATTTGCGATCATTTTATCTTTGGCAATTTTATTATATGGTCACTCATTTCTCACTCAACACTTAGAAAAGTAAATTGAATACCAAAAATACCTTTTATTATCCAACGTGCAAGACTAAGGATATTAATTTGCCACTAATTATTTGGTCAGTAACTAATTACATAAATGGTTAGTATTTAAATCGATAAATGGTCAGTTATAACTAATAAATAGTAGGTTAATAATTATATTTGTTCAGTAAATAATTATCGAATAAAGAAAGGTGAGATTAGGTTTTGGCTTAATTAAAAAAACTGACTGTTTTATATAAATATCTAACCATTTAATTTAATAACTGACTATTGTATATAAATTAGCTCACCACGCGTATACTGATCATTTATCTAATTGGTTACTAACCATTTTGATTAATTACTGACCATATATTATTTCTTACTCACCAAAAATTGAAATAGTTACTGAGTCTATAAATGCAAGCCATATTAATTACACAGGAAACATAATTAAATCGAGATAATAGAAAATAAAATAAGCTTTTATACTTCAGCTCCTTCCTATAAAATTACTTGAAAATTGGCATACTATAAGTAATGTAATAACAACAATTCTGTACTTAGAGGTAATAATTTTCTGTATGTTTCATAGAGTCAGTTTGCTCAGGTGTTTCGATCGCTAGATATCTTTTATGAAGGCGAGTTAATAGTGATGGTCAGGTGATGCCATGTTACGGCCATAATTATTGCTTCAGATAGATTTTTTATGGATCCACTTGCGGTTGTACTACCGTCTATACCAGCTATTCGCAACCTTTAGTTCATTTCTTTTGTGGCAATCGTATTGAAAGATATAGAAAATTACAGTCGTTCTATCAAAACCTGAATATTTTTTTACCGCTATTTTTTTTAAATAGAAACGCTTCCACTAATAAGAGGTTAATGTAATTTTTGATGACTCTTCGTATCTCTACATATGATTTAAGAAACATGGTTTAAGGTGTTATATATATGAACATTCTTTTATTACGTTATCTTGTTTAGATAAAGTAGTTCTCAAACTATGGGCCGTAGGGCTCCTGCCAGGGGGGGGGGCTCAAAATGTTCCAGTAGGGCTACAAGTATTTAATTATGCATTTTCTTCCTTTTACGTAATGGATTCATTATAGAAGAACACATTATTCGTGATTTTGTGTATGAGACGATTATTTTTTGCAAGTTTTATGTGCTGTGGAATGAAAAAAATTGAGAAGCACTGGTTTTGAAGATTAAAATTGTTAAAAATAAAACAATTTAAATTTACCGTTTTTATGATATCATGGTTTAAGAAAATAATGCAGTAAATTAGGTCTCGTAACATTTGGTCTATTAAAAAATTGTCGGCGTCATGGCGCAGTTAGTAGCGTCGTTGGCTACAGCTACGGATTCAATTCCCAGTGCGGACAGTTTCATAAATTGATATTTAAACCGATTTATGGATTTCTGTTCGTAGTCTGATTGTTTATGATGTCCAAAACTCCCTCCCAAGCATCTGATCCTCACTGGGCATAGCGAGAGCGATTAGCTAACCAGTAGTCCTGTCCTAGCTCTATCCTTCTATCCCTACTCTCTTCTAAAAAAGATAGGTTGAGCAACTGTACTCAGTAATGTAGAACAGAATTTTTCTATGAGAAACCTCCATTAGGAGATCATATATTAATAAAATATTAAAATTTAAAAATAACATATTAAAAAAACTTCATTTTTATAAAATGTCCAGGATAAGCACACAATTACGGCATTGTTACACTTAATAGTAATATAATCTGTCTTGCCAGCTTACCGCGAAAAGGTTTCACATCACTGGCGATCACAGCTCACTTGCCGTTCTTAGTCGTTCAATACGAGTAGTTGATCGCCTATCGTAACCGTAGCCGTAGTGCGCATTTACTGGGTAATAGACTCACGTGAAATTCGTTACCTCAGACTAGTGAGGCAGGTTTATGATGGTGCTTAGCGTGAAGTGTAAATCTTGATTATAATAATATTACATTAACTGGAATATTGAATCAAACATTTGAAATTATGCATGCATATTTCATACGATTTGGCTCCAACTAGAATAATTAATTTTTCATGAAAAGATTAAGAAATATAAATGATGCATAGAAAAACTTGCCCCTTAACATTAAAAAAAAATGAAACTTTTATAAATAAATGGTTGGTCTCAAGTCCTTAAAAGCATTACGCTTGCTCTCTTTACCAACCTATTTCGAAAAAGAGGTTTTATCAATCTTTTACCAATTTTCTTCTCGAGTTGAGATAGCAAATCCCAATATTTGTATTTTAATAAATAAACGGCTTCAAGCATTTTTGAAACGATGACCACCTCCAATTTGGAGCATATGGCATTCTAATGGAGGTATCTAAACTGAAGTTTTATTTTCTACGACAACTTTACTATTTTTTATTCAGTTACACAATATCTCTTTTTACCAAGTGAATAGGGATAAAAAATCGGTCTAGGATAAAACTAGGGGTTAGCTAATTACTCTCTCTATACCATATTTTTGGATTCGATGGGTGGGAAGGAATTTTTAGACCTCACAAACATCCAAACCTTTGAACGGAAATTCATCAATCGATTAAAAAGTTTATGAAACTGTTTGAACTCGTTCGAATTTTTATTGGTCAAACTCCAAGTCTTCGATCTCTTGTTGCTGAATTCGCCATCACCATGACTATTATATTCGCAGTGCTACGGTCTTGGTAAGTGAGTTACAGCTTGTTCTGTAATTTTGGACAATCCCAATAATCATTCGGCTTGGACAAACGCACTGTCACTTTTAAAACATACTCGACTCCAATAGTCCGTATATGTGTTGTCTGATATCAAAAGCCGTCAAATCGATTTTTATAGAGAATTAGATAAATAGATAAAACGTTCATAAATGAATCCAAGTTTTATTTATATATTCTTCAACATTTTAAGACATTATTATTTACACGTAAACTGATTTAATTTTGGATTCGACCATTTCTGATATGGAATTGAGGATTTGACCAGTTTTGAAACAAAGTCGTGAGGATTTGTTTCAGTTTAATACAAAGTTTTTACTCGTCCACTACAAGTCATCAAATATAACTGTTGATTACTATGAACTAAACCTAGGTCATGTGACACCGTTGATGAATGTACTTGGGCGATTCGGAATTGACTAGATTTGAAATAATTATTTATCTTGCGTTTTTCATTAAATAATATTGGATTTGTTCAAGTTTGTTAAATTATTTCTGTAGATTGTATAAAAGAGTTCCATATTGCATACTCAGTTGAAAAAAAGCTAAATATGGATTTGACCAATTATGATACTAGACAACACATATGTGGGGACATGAATAAATACGATTCTCAACACGGACGAGCTTACAACACTTAACTAAACCAGAGATACCTACAGAACGCGTCATACCGGACACCGAGACGGGCGATAGACCGAACGCGATCGAACTTCATAAAAGCCGCACTACCTAACTCTTCTGAAAAAGGCAACAATTATTTCTCGACGTATTTAAATGATTATGGTACTAGATTACTTAGACTGAACGTATCCATTAGTGTGTATCCACTTGACGACGCATTATTGAAAGCCTGACCTCGCTCTCGACGTTCATCGATTTAGCTAAATCAAAATAGAAACCATAAACCAAAACCGCTTACTCGAAACCGGATGCGGTTTCGGCTGTGTAACGTCTAGAACCAAATTATTATCACTCCCGGAATACCGCAACGTATTCATGCATCTACCTACACATCTTAGAAAACAGCCAAATACGGAAATATTACAAGTATAGATAATTACATTGAAAACAGGGCATCCGATTACGAACCGTACCACTTTTATGATCCCGGAATTCAGGGATTAATAATTTTTAAATCCCGGGATCGGTTATTAAGCATAAATTTATGCTTTAAATTAAATATTTAAAATTCAATTTGTGTCTCTCTTTCTTTTCAGAGAGAGTATAAAGATGATATTAAATACATAGCTGGATACTAGAGTATACGCCGTATAAATTTGCAATCCGGCTCTAAGGTCTGGATATAGGATCACTGGATCCATACATGGCTCTAGAATCACCGGATCCATACATAATAATACACTGACACGCTCTGTGTTTTATACTGAAAGCGTATCAGTGTAGTAAAAACTGCAAAGTTATACTCTAGCTGCTCGCTTTTTATAAATCATAATTCTGCATTGGATATGTTAAGACACTCATTACATGGTTTTAACATACCTATTCGTAGACTCTGACCACCAAAGAGATAAGGGTTGAAGCCCTACACCATGACGCAAACTTTTGACTGAATCCAGATCTTTCATTTAATTGTTTTCATTCATGTACAAAATAATATACATATATTTTATTAAGATTGCAGATAAACGAATGACGCCTTTCTACATTAAAAGGTTCCCCACTCCTGTATTAGACTGTTAACACTCGATCTTGGCAACCGATACACTGGTGAACTAATAAAGCTTATCATGTAATGTTGAAATTCTGCGCCATTACAAGTAATTGTTAAGTTGTAAAAATTAGACATGATAGTATTGGATACTAACTATATTTTCCAATAGTATTAGTACTTTTCAATATACCTTATGATTAATCATCCACAATTAGTAGAAAAGGTTCAGTTAAATTTAGTTAAGAGTTGAAAGTGTTATCATGATGTTGACCGTATTCTAAAATTGTTGAATAGGGTATAATGTTACTAATTATGTTTAACTTTCATAGATATGATATCATTACGCTAAACATTTACAATCCACACGATTCTAGTTACTAATTGTAAAATATGTAGAACACTTATGTTGTTAAGGACGGTCGTTGTTGTCCACTGAAAAATTGTAAATCTGCATATTATGCGTTTTCGACTTTTTGTATTATTAAGTAAACAAATTATTTGGTGAGTAACTAATTTTATAAATGGTCAGGTTAAATTACCAGTGATTTTACAATTATAACATCATTGTGGGTTTCGACGGGATGCAATTCGACGAAAGGATAAATATATACAATCATTCCACATTTAGTGGCTTCTGTTAGGTGACCACGAGATGAATCTATTAATATGGGAATATCAATATCTATAAATATATTTTAACGAAATCATTCACGTATAGGAAACAGCAACGGGGAGTTTGGAAGATTCAGCTGTTCGCTTAGAATTGGCAAGGAATATAAATGGGCTCTATTGATTTCAAACATTTCTTGATAAAATAATTTATGATCCCCCATGTTTTGATGCAACAGTTTAACCCCATAATCCGCATACAACGTATGGTTCTCCAATAACATGTATAATAACATACATCTCCATAAAGTATGTTCTGATACCCTTGAAATTTTAACTCGGGAATCAGTGTGGATCCTAATTCTTATCTCGTAAATAATATTTGTCGAATTTGTATCTTCAATCGATTCATGTATTTCTGGTTGTAAACCTGAATATTTTTGAAGTCTAGAATTACCTCCTACTCATCCCATCCTAAAAACGGGGCGTAGCGAGAGTGATTAGTTAGCCGCCAGTCCTGTCCTGGCCCTGGTCTTCTATCCATAATCTATTAAAAAAAGCGAGGTTGAACAACTAAGCAACAAACAGTTCTCGTAGAAAAACTTCTGTTGAGTTACCCCCATAAGAAGTCCATTATGTGTTGACTGATATCGAATGTCGTTAAGTCCACGAAATGTCAAACTGAGAAAAATGTGATTTTATCATACCTTGGAAAATGTAATGAATCTTATACATTCCTTTGATGCGACATTAAAAATATAAATGTTTATTAAGTGATATAGATAACACACTGCATAAAAAAATAGTGTACAAGTAAACATAAGATTTCTATTGATTTGAAGTATATCATCATATGCAGTTTTCAATACTTTATTAAAGTGCTCCGTAAACGGTGTGCCGCGGCGCAGTGCGTCCAAAATGAGAAATAATCGTGAATCTTTATATGAAAAAAAAAATTGAAGGCATTCGGTTACTAAGATATCCGATCAAATTATTTACTTTGAAATAAATACTATATCATTTTTGATATTTAATGGAATGATATTGTATTACTGTTAGCATGGATAGTGCTAACACAACATTTTTTCTCTTTAAATCTTTTCTTTTCGTAAGCACACTAGTGCGTGGTTAAAAGATCGCTCTGCATCGGGTCAAGAATATGAGGAGTAAATTCGTTTCTTTTCTTAAACGTTATTGCGTTATGGAAGGTGGCCGTGAAACAGCGGCTACATACACAAAACGGGTGAAGGTGGGGCAACTAACTTGTATTATTAAACTGTTATTTTTATCGATATGTGGACTTAACGAGGTTTAAATATAATTAACATCATTCTAGTTCCTTATTGTTAAATATTATGTAGAATACACATGTTGATAAAGTAAAGCAGATAAAGTGTGCAATGAAAGTTTATTCTGTTGAATGCCAAAAGCCTGGATATGCTTATCATCATTGAAGCTAGTTTCAGTTGGGCGAGTGCTTTGTTCTAGTCGAAGTGATCAGACAGCAAGCCCGCCAAAGTTTAGCTGCAGTGTTGTGGCCATTTTCCTTAAATTGGTGACCGCTGGGGAGCGATTTCGTCAGACTGTTCGGACCCCACAAAAGCAACAGTTTCTGCAGTAGCAATGCCTTTATTGCAACGCTCTGAACAATAAAATTGTATCGTAGAGTATACGCCGCGTAACTTTACCGCACTATTTACTACACTGATATACTTTCTTTGTAATACCCAGGGCGTGTCAGTGTATTAGTATGTACGGATCATGTGATCCTAGAGCAGTGTATGGATCTCGTGTGTGTATCAGTATGGATCCCATGATACTAAATCTGACCCTTAGAACAGAAGTTCAAAGTTATACAGCGTATGTCTATCAATGATTAAATTAAATAACAAAACAATTTTATCGATTAAGTTCGCAAAGTATTTAATAGCTGTAAATTGAATGCTGGTTAGAAAAGAAAAAAAATAGTACGCTTGGTTACGAAGAGTTTACACGTAATTTGATTTGGAAGAACATATTAGAGTCGTCGCAAATTGCTTGCTATCTCACTCTAATACTGCTTTGTGATAACAAGCAGAACGGGAACACTAATGACTCTCGGAGAATCCAACAGGAATTCAACCGTGATGAATATGTTTTTGATACGCTACGATGAGACTCGAATGAACGATTGTAATGTAGGCACGTGGCGCAGTCGTTTCGTTGTCGTGCCGGCACAGATTTCTGCGTTACCGGAGCAGGTTTGGACAAATTGATTGATTGTAAAGCGAAACAAAATTCGGATTCCACCATTTTGATGATTACTCAACAGATATCAGTGTGGCACTGGTTACTGTCTGTATAATCTGTGTCATGTCTGATTCGCCTGCTCAACCCTGTCAATTCTGTGTTATGCTTTTCTGGGTCGTCGCTTAACATCTTAGAAATTTTCAAAATTGTATCTAGCTAGACTTTATCAATTGTTAATCAAGGCGTATGTTTAGAAAAAAGTCTTTTACCAATTTTGTTATTAATATACATCACACGCACAGTAATGAAAATTTTACGTCAGCCTTAAGATAAATAGTTAAGCCAAAAATGAATGCCTATGATTGATACTCAAATTTAATTAATTTACATGTCAAATTTGAGTTGCTGAGATTTTGTACACTTCCATGTATTTTGTCACTAACGACCCGGCGCACGAATATACTCGAACTGACCATTCGTGCGCTCGAATGACTGAAGACGCCGAAAGGCGAAACCCGGGTCGTTAGTGACAAAATACATTGAAGTGTACAAAATCTCAATAACTCATATTTGACATTGAAATTCCATCAAGCACCCTCAGTCAATGTCTAAAATTATATAATTTACATGTTGCAAGAAGAGCAGTTGCAAATAATATATTACATAATATTGTACGGCAGAAAATCAGTTAAATAAAAGATGTTCGGTATAATTTAATCGCCCATTGAAATCACTTATCGAAGCACCAGGCACTGGATCTGGATGCCCTCGCGTTCACTCTTCAATCCTCATCCAATCGTCTTGGATAGATTACATCTGAGTCTCATTCCTGATCGATCACGTCGATATTCAATAAAATTGGTCGGGCCGTTTAGCGTCGGCTCCTTCTATTATAATAACGAAACAGTTCGTCCAAAGAAGATATTTTAATTCGATCACATTTCATGTAATTTTGTATCGATATCTGACTTACATACATTTGGAATACATTTTTCGATTAAGATTTTTTTCTGTATTATTTATGCATTTTTTTTACATATTTTTATGTATTATTATAGGCCAAGTCACACATTTTATTCTTATACGTGCGACTGTAAGGTATCAGTTATTGGTTGATAGGCAAAGGCAGACTGTTACTTTTTTAAAAACCATGTCCGCTTCCCAATGAAGGTATCTTTACAGAAATCGCTTGATAATCATAAGTCATTTTGCACAATATCTTATGATAAATAACTTGTCAAAGCCTGAAAAAAACGTACGGAACAAAATATTCAAACTTTTAATGTCAAACTTTTAAGGTGGTCAACTGTCAATTCTTTATGAAAACGTATTACATTTTAAAGATAAAACACAATTTGTTTTTACTACTTCCACATGTTTATAATGATCAGGACCGGTTTCGCTTGTCACGAGCATTATCAACTGATTCATCAGTTGATAATACTCACACTGCTAATGTGAGGAGTGAAACCGGTCCTGATCATTATAAACATGCGGAAGTATTACAAACGAATTGCGTTTTATTTTTAAAATTTCAATGTCATGCAGAATCCAATAAGTTTTATAGTTACAATAAAATGCCGAGAGGTCCAATTTTATTTTGTTTTTATGTATTGCAATTAGCCGTTGACTGAAAACATACACTTTTCGAAAAAAGTACGATGGAATAAAAACTCGTCCAATTTTTTTTTGTTGCTTGAAACACAAAACATCGCTAACACTAATATTGCTACACGGAAATATCGGTTTTTGTTTTTAAACGCCTTATATATAATAAATGTAACTTTTTAACTCATAAATTGTCACAATCTTACACTACGGATTGGTTTATTATGAATAACGTTTAAAATTAAAATGATTATCTTCCGCCGACGATTTGTTGGCGTGACTAAAGAAAGCCGGTATAAGGAAGACAGAAAGGTCGGCGTAATTTGACTGCTGACGAATGTGATGAGACGTCTCTTGGAGTCAATTGACTGCAACTACTCCTTCTCGTTCCCATTGCATTATCATCATCGTCGTCATCACGGGCTCCGTAATGGGTATCATCAACCGGCGAAGACTACCGCGTACACCGTGCTTGCTTAATTCAATTTTAAATATTTAACAGCGTGGAGACCTTGGCCAGAATTGCAAATACTACTAGCCGATATAATAGTCATATTACACACTTTTCCTTTCGGTTGGTGCAGTGTATTTTTGTTTCTATTTCAGATAAAAAGCGAAGAAAGCCGTTGTAGGTTGCATATTTAATTTTTAACAAATCAATAACAATATTGAATTTTATTAATTTAAGATATCACCTTGATGGATTTCATTATCAAATTTGTATCAAATGTACACAATTCGAAAGATTTATTGTTTTGAAATGGCATTTATTATAATAAAAAAACCAGTCAAGCATTCAGTAGTACAAGAATTTTATCAGTTTGTTGATAGCTCTTTCGACTACACATCATTACCAGAACAATGTTTAAACTTCATTTAGCTTAGCTATATATAATATTTAAAAATAAATAGACAATATTATATCATGCGATTTTGTCGAATTTCTTCCAACTTTTAAATAAAATTAAAATATTTGACGTACGCACTAATATGTTTTTTAATAATAAATCGCGTTGTGTGAATATTGATATGTGGCATTGCCACCTAGTAATTTTTAGTTATCTAATTCAATTTTTCACCAGAAGCTGAAAACTCCGCAAATTTAATTTGAAAGCAGAATGTTCGCAAGCAGAACCGCTGAGTTTGCAAGTTTCAATTTAGTATTACTTTGCGAAATTTTAAATATCAAATTAACACATATTTATAATATGTATTAATTTATATGTGAATTAATAATTACAATACATGGCATTACAGCTGATGTCAATGCACCGTGAATTTATGCAGTACATATAACAAAAATAAATATCATAATAAAATATTATTAAAAATTTAGAAAACCGAAAGGAGAAAAAAAATCTTTTAAAGAATAATACACAGAATTCGCTGCTGAACATGTCCACCTTTCTGGGAAATGCATTGAGCAATCAAATGGCCCTTGCAACTGGTGACTCATATGATCGTAGTGAGAAGATCAAGTTTTAAGACGAAAAATAGTTTGTTTATGGTTTCGGCAGCGTATATAAAAATTGAGAGCATGTAAGTTAATAGTCTTGAGGATTTCAGGACTATACTTGTCGCCGAATATTAGGTGTATTTTTTATGGCAGGATAAAACAATAAATAACTTTCCACACATTATTACAATAACATTTTTAGTTATTATAGTAACCGATGCTTAAATTCCCAGCTCACAGGGAAACAAAGTATTTAGATATCGAGAGGTAGCGAGCTTTGAAAATGGCATAAAACAGCAATCGCGGTTTACCTCATCACGTACCCGGGTAAGGTGAGCTAACTCCGAGGAGGAAGGACGTAGACCACTTTGAAACGTGCGAGAGAACGGAAGATACCGTGAGAGGCGTGCGAGATCATTTGACAGGCGGAGGGTTAAGTCAGATATTTATTTATTTTCATCTTTAATTCCAAGGGAAGCTGATAAAAAATTGCTTTTCTTCGAATGTAATTTGGTTTATATTGAAATATGAAAGTAATTCGTTTTCATTTGGCTAAACAGTAAAAAAAATAGTGATTTGATTTCTAGAACTTTTATAGAGCCGGTCCTTTATTCGGTACGGCCCGTGGGCCAGGTTTGGGTGCGTAAAGACAATTAAGATTCAGGCTCGGGCCGGGACCGTGTAAGGAAGTTAATTTTCAGAAAAATATTTCGGACTATGTCAGTTATAAGGAGATTACTACTCATATTTTGAATAATTTATTTCACATGTCTTATGAATACCGTTGGAAATATAGAAACAATAACAAATATGGTTTTGAAAATAAATTTCTATATTGCAAAAAATCGGGCTTTTATCGGATGAGAAAAATAAATCTGGGTTTCGGTTCGGTTTCGCGCAAAAATTGTGATATTGAGACTCAGGTTCAGGATGAGGCGGGCCAGAACATGTCGGGCATGTACCTGGTATTTTTAAAAAAATCGGCCCTTGCAAGATTACACCCCCTCCCCTACACGCTGTAGACCAGTCTCAGGCAACCATGGCTGCCAGCAACCAGAAAGTAAGCGACCAAAGACGAGAGACTAATAGGGCAACCACATAAGAAAAAATTTGTCAGTATCACGACGGCTGAGTCTCGAGATGAGCGTGGAAGATATTGTTGCAGTAGCTGTTTTCTTAAGGGAATCTGGAAAAGTAAGACAATATCCAGATACACATAAGAGCGGTCGCTGTTCTACTTTATATATACGCACAAACGAATCTATCATGAATGAATAGTTATAGGACGCCTGCTAGGCATCTTTAGCTATATCGCCTTCACCGACAATCTTGAGAGGCTTATTCTTCACAGAAAAGGTCGAAAGCAGAAGAGGACGCGGAAGTGTGCCAACTCACTGGAGTGATCAGGTGAAGGATGTCACGGTACTCACCTTACCGATGGTCTCCAGAGCAGCAGAGTGCAGAAGCGAGTGGCGAAGGATCGTCAAACGAAATGAAGTTGTTGTAATAAATGGAGGTTGCGACTATTACCAGAGAGTAAAGCGACAAAAAAGAAACTTTATTCTCCAAGAAGCAGAGGAATAAGCAAAAGAAATATTGAGTGCACTGTTCGGTGGCGAACAGTTCCACAACTTCTTTGCATTCGTTTTTTTTTATTTCGCGATTAGAATACTCTGCAGATGAATTATATTTTACTAGTTGATAATGACGAAGTACAAAAAATGTGTTTTATTTTAATGCCTTTCCACCAAGAATTGACAGTATACAACACATTAAAAGTGATTAATAAAGCATGTACGGCGAAACTTACTGTCTGATACTATTATATATGGTCCACCACTGTTTGATAATAGCGCCTAACAGTTCTCGTTGCAAAGTATAAAATAAAAGCCGCAAATGTAGCTCCGTGAGATGTTAAAAACGTTCATTAGGGTGGAGTACCTATAACTCATATTTTTATTCCACTATAAAATATAATACATTATATATCAGGTACTCAATGGTTAATGACATTTTTCTTCTGTATAGCTATATATTGTAGTACAAAAATATATTTGAAGATAGTATTAAAACGTGGACGCTTCATGCTCTACGTACTCGACATGGAAAATGAATACTTTGGCTCGATCACAATCTAAGATTCGTTTCACTGCATAACGAAAAAAAATACTTGCTATTCAATTAAAATTGGACTCTCCGCGTATCATTCGGTTTCCACTCAGTCTGATAAAGATAAAGCATTGTAAACAAAGGAAAAAATACTCGGAGTTCAAGCTTACTGGATTCTCCAGTGCTATTTTTTCTCGCTCACTCTTTGATTGACAAATACATGTTAGAATTAGTAAACAAATGACTAGGATTTCAATTCTAAATGAATTATCTGGGGTTTATTTTTTTTCTATTAACAAAATCAGTGTCAGAGCGGAAAAGTGGGAATTCCAGTGATTTGCGACAATTCTTGTATTTCCATACAGTTTTTCAACATAAATATACTTTTCGATTACTGATTACTTCAAATCTAGACGTAAATATATATTCCTCTTTACGCAAATTGTGTTGTATCAAACGTAAATGGTAGGACAGTATGTCTTGTGATGTGTATTTTTTATCGGTATAGATTTGTCATGAATTGTTTTTAAGATATATCATCGACATAGTAGCAGAAGGCAATAAGTTGAAAGTCGGCTGTTTTGAGTCATGAAATGTTGTACGATAGATTTTAAGAGACTCTATCATACTATATTCATAAACCGGAATAAACAAGTATACAAACATATTTCATATTTTTTTACGTAATTATAAAAAATCAATATAAACTTAGTTAATTTCGTTTACAGTTATTAGTGGCAAAAACTGTAGTACTATTTGTAGTCTGTCAGTTCAAGTTCGTTCGTGTACTCGAATGCATGAAGATGCCGAAAGGCGAAACCCAGGTCGTTAGTGACTAAATACATGGAAATTCAAAAATTAAAATTTGATGTTGAAATTCCATCATGCACTCTCAGTCGATATTTTAAATTAAATAATGCTTGAGCTATTTAAATAGAAAAATTTAAATTTTTTAAACATCAGTCTTTTTACTAAACGCCTTTTGCCACTATACCGACAATATAATATATACAATTGCTAAATATATCCTGAAGAAGGAGAGATAATTCAGCTGCGCCACTCCACCCTGTATAATGTCGATATCTAAAGGATCATGAAAGTTGCTGAGCCTTTTAGTTTTTCTCTCCTCTCTTCCACGAAGTCGTGTTCAGGCCCAGTTGTAGCTTGTAATGTATCTACACTTCTTCTGCTTCTTCCTTCTAGAAGCTTATCGATTCACGAGGATCAAAGTGTCTGATAACTTACTTCTTGACAGGATTCGACAGACGAAACTTGGCTGTACAAACTTGCCGAATTATCTCGGCTGCGATGTATCCAGAATAACATTATCTTTTCTTACTATCAAAAGAAACTGTAATAGGTTGACTTTCATTGAAGGTGAAAAACGAGTACATATAAATTACACACATAATGAAAGGGATATAATTTTATTATATTGACATTACAAAAATGAATAGATATTGTATCCGACCATTCGTTTAAATTGGAAAAACGTTTTAGCTAAACGTATTTCATATTTACGAGATGTAAAGTAATTGTGTATTCGCTCAGAGTAATTTATAAAAATAATATTATTGCGGTTAAATACCTCGAGACTATTAAAATTGTGAGAATAATTTTTTGTGCAAAAGGAAGAGGGTGTTAAGTCTAAAATTGGTACTTTTCAGGTAGTCTAATATCAAAATTGGTAGCCTTAAAGATCTTTCTGAAAGTTTCACCGATATTTAATTATGTCGTCGGTCGAGTGCATTATGTAGGTATTTTCATGTTTTTCGATTCTTGGTGAGTTCAGTGTTGAATTGGTCAAACTGTACATGTTGAATGTATATTGTGACTAAATAAGTTATTACGTACAAAATTAAATGTTACGGGAATGATACACCATAAAAGTAAAAGGTACCAAGGCTTAAAAATGCTCTAGTGCAGGGGTGACGAACTAGCCATGCGCTAGCCAATTATCCCCAAATAATATATATCGACTATCTGACGTGCCGAGCAGTTTATTGTAAATTTATTTATTTGCGTAATTACAATTAGAAATTATGCTATTATCAGTTTTTTCTTTCTTAAAAACATAACGCGAAGACCGTGGCATCATTTAACAGCATGGTCCGATAAGATAGAATGGGTTCATTCACCCTTTCAAGCAATTTAATAGGGGAAAATGAAAAAAAAATTTTTTTGTGAAAGTGGAATTTAATATCAACAAGATATTAGTTGGACAAACTTGTCTACATTAAGACTTTTAACGGCAAACGTCAGCTGAGCTTGGTAGCGAAAAACAAACATAACCTTAAATGTTTACAAATGTCAATAACAGTATTGTCAGTATATTAATATTATATATCTGTCTACGAACAAATTAAGTAAAAAATAAAGTCCTGATAAGTAGTCCATAAGTAATCTATCTTTTAAAAATTTGATAATTTTACGTGCAAACAAAATTTTTGAACGTGCCATCTCTGGCGCGCGTGCTCTAGGTTCGCCACCCCTGCTCTAGTGAAAAGTTATGAAATTGCCGTCAGTACAATTGAGCACTCCACCGACGATGTGTTAGTTTAGCACAACAAATAAAATAATTCATATTCTCCACGTTGTGAGTAGAATGACTGACTAGTTATTTTTATTTGATAATTTACAAAAACCACGAGCGAATTCTAGTACAATATCGCCATTATGCATGAAGCCATTGAAGTAAATAACTCCGTGAGAATCGATTAAATCTCTTTCGCAATAATTCCGCTCAACATATTAAATAATAATAAAACTCAACGGTGAAGTTGCCGTGGAAGACTTTTGTTTTATTATTCTCGTTTAGTGAGAGTTTTTGTGGTATCGAGATTTGAACCGGCCGATTTGTATGCAGAGAAACCTTTCGACATAATAATAAAACCAGCAAGTATTTTCAATCAGTTTCAATTTACTAGAGGCCAGCTCTTTTATAATATATAAATTGTGCCCTTTAAAATATTGTGATGAGGCAGTTAAAGGTCAACCGCGATAATGTTAAAACTATAAATTGGAATTAAAACGTAAGCGAAATGAAAGTTCTTTTTTTTGTCCGCTGCCAATGTCGAGCATTTCAATTGAAGATGTTTGATAGTAACTGGTTGTATCTAATAGGATGTAAACTAAAAACCTTGGTCTAAAAACAACAAATTTCCACCATTTTATATTTTTTAATTCAAGATATCGACTGAGGAATTGCTTGATGGAATTTCAATTGTTGAGATTTTGTACATTTCCATGTATTTCGTCACTAACGACCCGGGTTTCGTCTTTCGGCATCTTCAGGAATTCGAGAACACCAATGAACTGTCAATTCAATTTCATTCGTGTGCTCGAATGCCTTAAGATGCTGAAAAGCGAAACCCAGGTCGTTAGTGACGAAATAAATTGAAATGTACAAAATCTCAATAATTCAAATCTTCATTCTATTATATTTCTCGATTTCCTATTGACTCTATACAACTGTGCAAAGACATAAAAAAAAATCTTAAGCACTTCATCAGCTCTCAAAAATATTCCGCTTTTCTAAAAACATATTTGCAGTAGTCGAGGCCATTTCTTATGGAAACAGTAAAAGTCTTTTACAACCAAGATATTATGTTTTTGCCCTCTTTTGAACAAAATGAGTTTTGTGACATTTTTTATTTGTAGGCCAAGACCTTCAATTTTAAAGTATTCAGTTTTAAAAAAAAATCAGTTAATTGATAGCTATTTTCGACGTATTCGGCGGAAACTTTGAGGAAATTCATTTTATAATAAAAAATTTAAATTGATTAATTAGTTATTCGATATTAGATATAGTTAGTCTGAAGATGTTTCTTAAAGAAGCGAAACGCGTTACATTAGTAACACAGCCAGTGGAATAACTCAATTTTTATTTTATATTAGTTGATAGCTGATAGTTGATAACAATCGACAGTTAACACCTAAAAAGTTTTTAACATTATTTTTAATTGATTGATAGTATATTATTGCGTAGGTGTTACATGAGGTAAGGTCCAGGGATTCCACGGTGATATTTTCAACATTCAAAATTAGCTTGCACCAAAATAACGGCAACGTCTAAATTTTAGCGCACTGTATCCCTGGCAATGCTGTGTAATAAATGCTAGTTATTGCATAAAACTTAACTTCCTTGATTTTAGTAATTCAACCTTCAGTTCAAAAAAAAAAAAAATTTTATGGTAGTTTGTCATTAGGTAGTATTTCCCAGAATCTGAAAATGACGTATTCTTTTTAAAATAATTTATACAAAACGCCGTTCTTTGGGGTAGTAATTCACTTTTGATATGAAATTTTATGTATGTAATGCAGGTATATTTTTGACAAATACTATGCACAATTAGTGTTCTTACTAGGAACGCGTGACCAAGAAGTCTTTGTGACAACTATATTCATTATAGCTTTATCGCACAGCAGTCTCACGAAACTCCTTCTCCGTGGCAAATATCCGGCGGAAGTTAGTTAGCGGGTAGTGTGAAGGCTACGCGCGCGAAACACTACCCCGGAAACCTCCTCGAGATTTCGGCACAACAAAGTGTTGGCAAAACGTGATAAATGGGTGCATTAGTTGTACTGGCAGGCCGGCTACGAGAGCCACCACCACCAAGCGGCAGGATGTGAATTGCATTTTGCATATGCAGGCCCTCCTCCAAGATATTATGACCCTCTGGGGAAATAAAAATCTTTCAGTATTATATTTTTGAAAAAAACGCATACCTACCTAATAAACAATCGACCCAGTACCATAAGTCGCGTAATGCAGCCGCTACACTATAGCTACACATTGATCTATTAAAAAATGGTCTTTTCATTGGTTAAATTGGCTTGTTATTGGTAGAACTCCATTATAATAGGATAAAATGTCAAAGTAATAATTTAACGATTAATTGATAATGCCAGGTAGGCTTCTTTTCCAAAAACACAATTAGTACATTAAATATTCTAATTTTAAATAAATGTTATGATGTTTCAGTAAGTGAGATGACAGTATATTCCCTATCTCTTCGCATAGTTCTGACGATGGCGTTAAGCCGAAATAGGTATCAACTAAATAATGAAATTTTATTGAACTGAATAAAGTGTTATTTTATCATAGTATGATCCCTTTACTTTAATTTTACTTTGATTCTTAGTATTTACTATAATCATTAAAGAAAACAATGAACTCGCTATAGTAAACTGCACATAGCCTTTTATTATTAAAAACCAGAATCGGTTTCGATAAGTAAGTAGGTGAGAATTGTACTCTTAAAATAATAGTATAGTTGAAATCAGTTGGTTTAGCCGTTCGCTCTTTATTCAAAAAATCAAGATGCGCATAGTAAAAAATAGGTATTATTGAAAACATCACAATTATTCGAACCTTGTATTACCAGATTAATTACATACATTTTATGAAATACCGGTAGTCCAGTTTCTAGTTAATATCAAAAAACTTATAAAGCACAAAAAAATAAAAATTCATGCAAAGGAATAAAATTAAAATTAAATTGAAAAACAATTAATAAAAATCATCGCTGAATATGCCCACCACTGCTTGATGAAAATGTAGTAGTCAAATTAACCGTTTCATTTTCGATCCATGGATATGGACGTGTATGTGCTAAGGTCGTATATAACTATTTCATCAAAACAGCTATATTTAATTAAACTTGTAGAGTAAAATTAATATATGTAAATTAAAAAATTGTATTTGCTAATCTAAGTGTAACTGATCATTATTTTAAATTGAAAATATTAATAAAATATTGCAAGAATTGGAGTCACTCAATTATTATTGCTCGCCTTATTAGATTGATTTAAATGAATTGACTTTCACTTTGGATAAATAATTCCTGTTTAAGTGGAACGAATGAAATAAAGTTGTTTATTGTGAGCAAATTTACATTTACAAACAATACAGAAGTTTGTTATTTAGCATTCTGTATACAATTATATTTCGCAAAAAGCACCGCTCCTTAATTATTGAAATACAAATATTTTTAATTATATTAAAATTGCGAATGCAGCGTAAATAACAACAAACTCTCCTTTTCCTATAAATAAGTAGAAAAAAATGATTATCCTTAATACGGAAAAGATACTCGAAAGGCGATATCTACAAGACAAATATTAGAAAGAATAGTTTAGTCAGATATTATTTATCCCTCATGAGTGAGTGTATTATATAATAATAGTATACAGCAGAAAATTCAAGTACACATCTGTTCGTTTGTCTATCACAAGAACTCCTCCCAAACGGTGTACAATAGTGACGTTTAATTTACACTCGTCATTCTGGCTGCCATTTCTAGGTCAACAATGTTTGACTTTTATGGTTCATGGTGATATTTTCAACTTTTGACTTTCGACTTTTGTAAGGGAAACAATGATTAAAATTCTTAAGTTAAAAATGAAAAGTGAGGTGGGATTATTTCCTTCTAATGAACGTAGCAAGGGGATTAGACACATTCAGTAACTCAACCAGTGGAAGAACAAAGTTATTAATTTTAGCTTCATATTATGTTCAAAATTTTATTTTCAAAATAAAACACAATTTGTTTGTACTACTTCTGCATGTTTATAATGGTCAGGAGAGGTTCCGTTCATCGCGAGCATTATCGACTGATGCAATTTTATTTAAAAAACTAGTTTAACCGTACCCATCATAGATGACGGTATTGAAATTGAAATATTGAACGTCTAAAGTAGCTAGTCCGTCGGAACTGTGTGTGCATTGCATAACATTTTATTTTATATACACCTCGGATGCTTAAGTCATGAGAAAATTTCATATCTTCATGTGATATGTGATAATAATAAAACGTCTACAGTGCGGTCTGGGCTGTTATATATAAGATACAACTCCTTTCCACCAAGGATTGACATTGACCACCTTAAAAGTGTTTTTTTTTTTTAATTTGAGTTTAAAATCGTTGTTACTTAACGGGGCAGTTACTCTCCTGAGTGCGCTCATGTCCATGCGGAAGTGCAGCGTGGCAAACTACACAACAGAGTAAGCAATTGGAGAGTGAGAGGCAGGGGTGTTAGTTAGTGAGAAGATGGGTGAGGAAAGGAGTGAAGAGGACGTCTTAATTATGCCTGACTCGGTAAGATGCAACGGTTTGAGGTGTAGTACATTAATTATTGAGATGTTGCGCCCTGATTACACAAACTTACGTGTTTGTATCTTTGAGTTTAGTTGCAACAAGGTAATTTTATGACAGGATTTTTTCTGCTATTCTCCGCTGATGAACGTTTTTACATTGCTTGATGTTAGCTGCAAACTATCACCGAGAATTATCCCGAGACGAGGAGATCCGTGTATTAATTTTTTAATAAAGATTGCTCTCTATAAAATATATTTCGTTTCAGGATCGTGGTGCAGTGGTCAACGACGTTGGCTTCGATAGATTTATGGCTTTGTGTTCGAAGGTATGTTTGTTTGTGATGTCCCTCCACACATTCGATCCTAAAAATGGAGTGTAGCGACAGCGATTAGCTAATCACTAGTTCTGTCCTAGTCCTATCCTTCTATCTAAAGAGTGAGGTTGAGCAACTGATTGACAAAACTTCTGTTATGATACCTCCATTAGGAGGCGACATGCTCCACATTGAGAGCAAACACGGTAAAAATATGTATAAATATAGATATATTTTATTTTTAATTTACGCAGATAAATAGTTTATTTCATTTATCGTTGATGTCAATTGATATTGGTTAACATGGTATAAATGTACTCAGCAGTATGTATGTACATTTGGAAAAACTTATAAATAGTAACTTTGTTTAATGACAAAAATATGATTCCATGACGTATAAAAAAAAAACACAAGCTAAAAAGTACACATCAAGTTTTGTCGTTAACGACCCTCAATTCGCTTGTCGGCAACTTTATTCATTCAAGTGCACATATGAATTTTCTTCTCTCAGTTAGTAAATAAATTTTTAACTAATGTGACAGAGCTTATGAAGTTCCATCAAGTACCTTAAGTCTATACTTAAACATTATAAATAAGCTCCGAAAGTTTATTTGCAAATAATTCAATTCCAATGTTTAATCGAAAGTGAAAATTAACTTTATATCATGACAGTTCTGAGTAAATATCAAAATAAAATTATAACTCGTAGGATAAAGTCTTCAGCTTAGGTATTTTATGTTACATTCATAATTATTATATCAAAATAAAAATGGATTTATACATATCTAACACTAATCAAGTTATGGATCAATAGTCAGGGACAATTGCTAGTCTAGAAATCTGGATTAATATACTTATTGATAAAGTAAATTGCTGTGTTTTTACAAACTGGTATAATCAATGGACCTACTGAGTTATTGCAGACAAAGAATTGAAATCGAAAAATCTCACTGTGCACTAACCTAATTTTCGTTAATTTAATTAGTCGCCAACTTCTGTCAGAACGGTGACGATGTGTTTGCACGTAAACTGCTATCTTATATAAAATAGCCCAGACCGGTCTGTAGGCGAAAATGTAGACGTTGTATTGTTGTCACATTATACATGTAGATATAAAATTTTTATTACGGTGTATATAAACAATGTACACAGTTCCGACGAGACGCAAATACCGAGGCAAACAAACAACAATCAGTCCTTCAATATGGAAACTAAAGAACTAAACAGTTACCTAAGACATTCAGTATTTCAATTTCAATACTGTCATCTATGACGGGCGTTCCCACTACAATCTAATATTAAAGATTCATATGATATCAACACATATGTGAATTCATAAAAATATTACTGAAAAATTGAAGCAATAATAATATTATACCGGTCAAGCGGCTATAAATACCTATCACGCCCCACATTAAGCCACCGGCTCCAATTGTTTAGCGCTCCTGCAGGGCCAATCCGTTAGTTACGGAATATCATTAGCCCTAATGAAGTAACGGCCACTATTTCCCACTAACAATGGGTTATAAATTATTTATCGTACAATTGTTACCTCGAACTATAAACAATAGTTAATAATGACGAGATTGCTACATATCTTTAGCAAAGTTTGTGTATTTTAATTAAAAGGGATATACACATTGCTTAATTTAATCAAGTCCTATATATATCAATTTATTCAACATTTATTTGTAAACATCTTGAAAATTCGCAACGGTATTTTTAATGGAATATTCCTAAAAAAATTCTGTAACTAAATAAAAAGCAAATTTGAATTCTTGAAATTTTGAATTTCGTCGCTAACGATCCGGGTTTTGCCTTTCGGCATCTACAGGCATTCTAGCACACGAATGAACTCGAACTGACAGTAAATAGTTTATATCTATATATATCTATGTATATAAAAATGAATATTTGATTGTTTGTCTTCTATGCATTCCTTTAACATTCATCCGATTCGATAAAACTTTGGTGAATTGTTGTGTACACACCTGTGAAGGTTTCTGAAGAAAAAAATTAAAATTTAAAGTCTTAAAAAAAACCTAAAAGAATCAAAATACGTACTACTAGCGACATCTCTGAACCAGACAAAAAACAAATTTAAGAAAAATATTTCGTACTTTGTTTGGGTCATGAGCCATAGGGCAATAGTTTTTATAACTTAAATAATTTATTTGACATGTACTATGAATAACGTTGAAAATATGGAAACAACGACATATATTGTTTGAAAAGTATAAAGGAATTACTATATTAAATCGGGCTGAGAAAAATAAATCTGAGCTTCAGGTCGGGTTCGAGTAACAAGTGTACTATTAAGACTCTGGCTCGGCCAGGAACGGGCCTGAAGATGACGGGCTCGGACTGGGTAATTTTATGAAATTTAAGTCCATGCAAACCGCTAATCCAAAAGCACTTCAATTAACAGAATTAAATCACAAATCCTTTCTTTCTTAGAGTGGCATTGTAATGCATGCCGAGTACTCACTAGTATAAGATAAAACACGACAAATAATCATCACTAAGTCTAGGAACTACATTGACACCTTGATTAATCCCAACACCAACCCGACAATAATGACCGTTAATTCTAGTTGGGAAAACAAACGCATTATGGGAGGAATGGAGGGTTTTAAAATGAGGGTTCTTTATACAAGAACACACTATTCGTGATTCTATTAAAATTTTGTGTTTGAGGTGATTGTAGAAAACGTAGAATGCAGCTGTATGTAATAAGTACCATATTATATAATGTAATGTCAAATAAAGCTTTTTATAACTAAATTGATTTTATTTTCGCGGTAGGGGGGCATGGTATATTTTTTGCAAATTTCGTGGGTCATGGAATGAAAACGTTTGTGAAGCAGTGACCTAATCCAGAAATTTGTCCAAATAATGAACATCAGAGTCTTGACGAAGCAACCGAGCAAGGTAAAAGTGTTTGCACGTTAACAACTCAGTTATATTGTTTTTCTCAGCTTAAAATTATTTTAAATATCATCATTTATTTTTATTTTTCACTGAGCAATAATAATTAGGAATTATGTAATAATACATTATGTTGTTTGTTTACGTGAAATGAGAGTAAGTTAAGTGTTGCTAATTTACATTAAATAAATGCATCCATATTTCATTTAAATGGTTTTGTTTTAATACAGCGTGTCCCATAAACTTTAATGTTGTTTACTCAGACATTAACCCCTGAATGGCGTCCGGCTAAATGCAACCCCATCAAACGTTAATGTGTCTGGCTCAAAACACTTAGCCGCCCTGTACCTATTCATGTTATTTTACTGTCCATTCGTGTTACAATCTCTTTGGGGGTTGCAAATTATAGGGATACTTCGGCTAATGTGTCGTTAGTGCGTGTTTTGTTTGGCATTTAGTTATATTGATAAGGAATTTTCATAAACCGCCTGAAAACAAGTATTTATACTGCGCTGCATTCATAGTTCAACTAGCATTATATCGTCGCTCTCCTGGAGCAAACCACTACATCGAAAAAATGACATATTGAGTTAGTTATACCAAATTGTTCCTTATTTCAAACTCTGTCGTATGGAAGAACATACTTAATTTTGTAAATTATGCTATTACTTAAAAACACTTTTGTACAAATAAACAAATTGAAAAAATGTATAAAGCTTTTAAGAGCAATTACTAAAAACTAGTATTTTTCAGTTAGATTCTTCTTCCAGAACATCCATTGATCAAAAAAAAATGTAGCGCATCTCGTCTGTCCCATGTACAATGCATTGCACATTCCACAAGACACATTTTGACTAACCATATCTATGTATCAATGGAAAATACATTGGTCGTCAACCTTTTTATACCTACCACCCGTTTTTGCATATTTTTTACAATAAAATTTCCTTACCACCCACCAATATAGTTGTAATTCAATCCAGTGTAAAGATACAATAATTTCTATAAGAAGGATTTGGAAAAAAATCTTTTAAATCTAACTTTTTATCTGTAGAAAGAATATATTGACATATTAAAGAAATAGGATGAATTGAAAAACCAGAACACTATTTTTATCATTTTTTAAATTATATTTAATGGTTAATGAGAACCTTGAGCCTGATGCTGTGAGACTAAATATTTGATGTACACTATTTTTACACAATTCATTTAATATACGATACAACGCAATTTCACGAGTGACGTTTACTCTCACAAATTTGAATAGGTACTGTGTTTACAAACAAACAAGTCGAAAGTCGTCAAGAGTAGAACAAATATTTGGTTTTATTCGGACAGGTATAAGCGAGAAAGGTAGAGAAAAGTACAAA
Source organism: Himalopsyche phryganea (assembly GCA_022494535.1). Taxonomy (NCBI): domain Eukaryota; kingdom Metazoa; phylum Arthropoda; class Insecta; order Trichoptera; family Rhyacophilidae; genus Himalopsyche; species Himalopsyche phryganea. The sequence goes on from JAGVSL010000164.1 coordinate 186,268, forward strand.
AAGCCTCCATCCCTATACACCCATATCCTAGTCCATAGGGTTAGCTAAGCGAATTGTCTTCAAGTAAACTTAGCCACGAATCAATTTTAACAGATGGTTTCGGTGAAAACAGACAAAAAAAAACTAAACTACCCACCGCCCACAATGGACCAGGTTGATGACCACTGCCCTACTGTATCAATAAAAATTGGTCCTAATACTAAAATAACGAGTAGAATTTGTATTAAATAACTTCTTGTTATCTTGTATAATGTTCCTTGTTATACCAAATTACGAATTTTTCATCTGCATAAGTACCATTGAGGGTTCCTATTCCCAAAAGGATTAGATGTTCGATGTTTTGGGCTGTTCCTGAAGAACAGTTTATATCCGTTCGCTCCTCCTAATGACGTCACAATTATTTACGATGTACGGAAAGAATCGATTCCGTCTTTACGGCTGAATAAGTAAATGCTCCGCAGTTCACAGTTTTAATGATACCAAATAAAAGATTGATTCTATTACTCTATTATCTAGAGTGCAAAATAGATAAAGAAACATTTTTCTTTTATGTACGTCATAATTAAGTCTCCATTCGAATTGTGATTGGTTTAGTTTCCTGCCATACATTTAGTAACAAAACATCATTGCCCAACTCACTTTTCATTGGAAAACTATTAAAACAGTCACTTGCCTACTTTACTCGTTTATAAAATAGCGGAATTTATATACAGGCGCTTCCACTCGCGATCGGATGATTTGTTGACTTTAAAACAAGAAGTCGATTTAAAACGAGAACATCACTCAAACTTTTTCTCATTTAAGAGCACACAAACTACCCGATTATGCGGGGAAGCGTCCGTGAATAAGCTAGCTAATGTCTACTCTCATTGTCAACAATTAAGATTCATTGAATATGTACATATATCTTTGAAGGAAAGAAAGATGAAGTCAATATACTAAAATTAGTAAACTAATCGCTCTCTCTGTCCCATTTTAAGAATCGTGTTGGTGATCGATGGGTAAGTGCGAGAATATAGCTGACATCTATGTTTTCAATAAAAAACACCCGTATAGTAGAAACACTATATCGACCAAGAGGGCTTGATGGAATTTAAATATTAAATTTGAATCGATGAACTCGAACTGACGGTTAGTACATAATTTATATCGTTTATATTTAAGACAAATTATTAATATTGCTAGTACTTTTATGTGGGGAATAATTTTGCTGCTTTTAGATTAAAAAATGATACATCGACATTTGTAAACAATCGACTGTCGGAGAATCACTTATTCAACGCGGTAAAATGTTATATCAAAAAATTGGGGATCATAAATTACTAAGATCAGTCAGAAAATTTTATAAATATAGAGGGTACAGCTAAACAGGTTACAAATTTTGAAGGGAAATATTAATCTCCGTAACCTTATAAATAATCATAAATTACTCTATAAATCAAAATAGTTTAATTTTTACAATTATTTACCTCAAAATTTAATTATTTAATTCAAAATCCAATTATTTAATTCAAAATCAGTAGGCTATGTCATGTTGATTGAAAATTACATTTTAATGATAATTGTTTTTTATGACCACCCGTAATTTCTTCAAAATCTTATAAGTTTGTAATTGTTTATGCGACTATTTTCTCAAGTCCAAACCCAGGTCGTTAGTGACAAAACTTATGGAAATGTAAACGTTGGAATGATTCAAATTTTATTAAATAATAGATAACAATTTGCCTTTTGAATAACGATTAAATTAATATGTTTTATTAGTGAAAAGGAAACTGAATGATGAATTGGTTGCGAGATTGAAAAAAACGAGTTAAACATTGCCATTCAAATTAATTGAATTTATATAGTCCAATTAATCATTGAAAGCGCAATTTTTTTGATAGGTGAGCATTGCTGCAGAGATTTGATTATTTTTATTATGATTGGATCGAAATGTATGTAATTTTAAATTTATCTACGCATTAAATAAAAGAAAGTTTCGAATAATATTTATTCTCAGATAACATTTTCGTAATTCGCAGCTGTTTAATGAATTCGAGCCTTCACTGCCAAAGAGTAACAAGTCGAAAACGTGCAGATTCGAGTAAAGTATGAAAAAATCCTTAGAATACCGATATCCTTTTTTTATTAAGCATTTCTGCTCCCAATGTGGAGAATATAGCCTCCTAAGAGACGTATATCAACAGAAAAAATGTCTACGTGAACTGTTTGTTACTCAGATTTCCAACCCCCCTTTACAAAGAGAATAGAAGTGTAAGAATAAAGCTAGGAAATGAATAGTGGTTGGCTAATCGCTGTCGCTACGCCCCGTTTTTAGAAGCAAATGGGTGGTAGGGAATTTTTAGATATTAAACACATCCATGCCTACGAACAGAAATCCATAAATCAATTTATAACACTGCCCGTACTTGGACACGAACTCGTGAGAGCCGCAACCGAAATCAACGACGCTGACCACTGCACCACGACGATATCTAGCGGTTCCTAAGTGTAGTGAGTGGTTATTATTACTTTAGAATCAAATTGTAATAACTGTGAAAACTATGTTTATAATATTATAAGTATAATTATTTTTATAATATATTATTTAAATAATCCTAGCATTTAATTAAAATCTATAAAAATTAGATGTGCCGTAGAAGATTAAGCATGTCCAAAATCTTGATAACTATTTAAGTTGTTACACTTTGGAACTGAGGTATCGAATTGATTTTTAACATTTGTTCCTGCGAAATATTATTATACTACTTTACTATGTACAGAAAGTTTATTTTAATTATAAATAAAATCTGTCAGATTTAAAAAAATAATTGGTAATAACTTTACTATCGAAAAAAATAATATATGATTTTTTTGCAAGCCTAAAAGTGAAATCGGTGCAAATTGATTTATTCATACAGCTTACGTCATGCCTTTTTAGTAAATGAAATTTGTTGTGAATTTTAGTATTCAAAATTAATTGTTTTGACAGAATAAGGTTATGCTTATTAATATGTACTTTGCCAAACAGCCATAAATTGTTGATCTTGCCAAATAATGTACCAGAAAAAAATAATTTGCCGATGTTCTAGTGATTAAAAAAAAAAGTTGGTATATATCATTTATTTCCAATACGGAAAGTATCATAAATTGATCTATCAATATATTTATGGATTTATGTTCAAAGGCATGGATGTCTGTAATCTAAAATTGCCATCCTAAACATAGGGAGTAACGAGAGAGATTAGCTAGCCCCCAGTTCTATTCTAGCACTATCCTTCTATCACTACTCTCTTCAAAAACGAAAGGTTGAGCAACTGAGATACGTGCAGTTCTCGTAGAAAAAAACTTCTGATGTGAAGGGAAAGCACGTGTCACACCAACAGAACCAGTGGAATAACAAAGTTATCCACTTTTGTATTAAACTAATCTTTGAGGTTTCTTTTATTTTTGTTACCATGTCCGCTCCCAGTTTAGAGCATATGACTTATATAATGGAGGTATCTAAGCAGAAGTTTTTTTCTACGAAAACTGCATGTTACTCAGTTGCTCAACTCCTCTTATTCGATGAGTGTAGAGATAGAAGGATAGATCTAGGACACAACTAGTGGTTAGCTAATCGCTCTCGATATGCCCCGTTGTTAGGATCGGATGGGTGTGACGGAATTTAAGGGATGTCTCGGGTTCAAATCCCGGTACGGACAGTTTCATAAATTGATTTTTCAATCGATTTATTGATTTCTGTGCGTAGGTATGGATGTTCGTGATGTCTGAAATTCCCTTCTCACCGATCCAATTTAAAAAACGGGGTGTAACGAGATCGATTAGCTAACCACTATTCCGTTTCTAGCCCTATAATTCTATCGCTACTCTCTTCGAAAGAGAGGTTGAGCAACTTAGTAACAAGCAGCTCTCTTAGAAAACTTATTTTGCAATTTTCTCATTAGGAAGTCATATGCTCCAAATTGGAAGCGGATATGGAAAAAACAATATACAGTACTGGCGACTACATATTCTTCTCTCATGCCTACTATTCTGTGTCATTCAGCTATATCACTTGCCCTGCTCTGCTCTGCCAATTCTGTGCTGTTCTGCGTCGTCTTCGCTTCAGCATACGCTTACCCTTATAGTATGTGTTAAAAATTAATCCATCTCGGCGCAAACATTAAAAAATCATTGAATATACATAATGAAATTCATACATTATATTTAATATTCGAAAATTCGAAATCGATGAAGTTTTAATATTCTATATTCAAATATTTGGAAATCCCTATTGTCCTGGTTACATTTTGATTTTAAAATCTGGACTGCAGTAGTAGACACTAAAAAAGATGAACATTGGTAAATAAATAAGTAATTCTTCTGTACATTGATGCACGCATTTATTTATACGCATGACTGAATATATTAGATATGTAAGTACTGGTATAAAATCTTTTCCTCCCAAAACTATCTCCTTAATGATTGTCAGGCAGATTTATGTTTGGTTTCATTTAATTTGCTTTATTGTCTGAAATTTTATTGCTCGCTTCAATGTGTTGATCAGATGTTTACAACATTTTAGTGGAGTGGGTGAGGCAGTTAATGTCAATAATAAAATATTTTTTAGTGTAATAAAAGTAAAATAAAACTATTGAGTAATTAATAAGTCGAATCTACATATTATTTATCTATATATGGTTATTAGCATCGAATAGTAGTGACAAACATTTTTTATTTATAGCTTTCAATTTTTATATCACTAAAATAATGATAGTAGTGCGAACAGAAATTATAATTGAGTAGAGATATGTTTTTCCTGGCCTATAGCCATGTGCTCATTTCCTTTTCCAGTTATTGCCCACCACCAAACTTTCATTAATCGATTTATGGATTTTTATTTGAAGGCATGGATGTATGTGATTAAAAATTATTGTAACTAAGATTAATAAAATTCCTTTCAGCTCATCCAATCCTACATGAATGGAGAAAGTTTAGCTTACCACTAGTCATGTTTTATTTTTGAAAAAATAAATAAATTATTTAATTTTCCTGAAAATCAATTATTATGGCCATTTTTCACATTGTTACAGGATAAAATATAGCTCAACCTCTCTTCCTTTCCAAGAAAGTAGGTACAGAAAGATATAGCTAAGACAGGAATAGTGGTTAGCTAATCACTCTTGCTACGCCCAGTTGTTAGGATCGGGTAGGCCTATGAACGGAAACCCATAAATCGATTGAAAAAAAAAACAATTTATAAAACTAAATTTGAATTTTTCGGATTTTGTACATCTCCGTGTATTTTGTCACTAGCAAATGGACTTGAATTGTCGATTCAAGTCTATTCGTGTGCTCGAATGCCTGAAGATGCCGAAAGGCGAAGCCCGGGTCGTTAGTGACAAAATACATGGAAATGTTCAAATTCTCAACAATTCGAATTTAATATTGAAATTCCATCAAGCACACTCAGTCGATGTCTTAAATTATCTTGAATTTATAAAACTGTTCAAATTGAGATTCGAACCCGTAAAATATAATTCGAAAATAGCTCTTTTTATTATTATTCTTAATGAAGACGTTGATTCGGCATTTTCAGCATTCAAACGGGCGACCGATTTAATTAAAAAGCTTTTACCACTCGGTTACGAAACCAAAATTTTCTAGTCACGATCACTTATTCTTATAGAATTAAATTATATGCCGACGTATCTAAGTTTAGTATCACAGATTACTAACGTTAAAATATGGTATTGCCAATACGTCATATATCTGTCACTCTCTATCTTCGATTGTTTTATAAATCACTGTTCAAAAAAAATCGAGAGCTGAAAGGTTTATAATCACTGATATATGATGCAAGTAAAAATCAACTTTCGCGTTGGCCGACCCCACTTCAACTGCCACGCTATTAAACTTGTCAAGGAAATGGGCCATAATAAAAACGTTTGATAGAAATTTATTGATCTTAATAAATTGTTTTACAAGCATGTTTTTGTAACAGTCTATATCCCGAACTGAGATGAGCTAAGAGATATTCATATATACATAATTTAAATCGGATCTCATGTTTAAATAAAGACATCCACGGGCTGAGTGTAGTGTCGAAAACACTAGGCATGAACCGGTTTACCATAATTGACATTATTAAAATTAATTATTTATTCATTAGGTCAAAAAGTTGCCAATAATTTTAGACGAAGAGAACTTAATTTAAAATAAAAAAAAACCAACAATATGCAGGAAAAATAATATACGTTACCAGTGGCATTCTTCAGTTGGCATAGTCACCCGAAAGTCTTAGTCATAGTAAATCACATGTTGAGGTGGCAAAAGTCGCAGTGTCTAGGCTGGAGAGAATTTAGAGAAGTAAGGAAATTACCAGACACATCAAAATGCGTCTAGAACGGTCGCTGATCTACTCCATATGTCTTTAGGGCATGAAGACATTTACTCTAAAAGCGAAAGACAAAAAACAGCTAGCAAATTGGAAATTTTGTACAGAAGAAGGATGCTCCGTACACCATATAGACGGTCACAAACGTATCTATCCTAAACGAGCTACAAATCCAGGAAAGCCCATTGCCCGCAAGCCTATCGACAATCTGGAGATGCTCGTTTTCACAGGAAAGATATTAGGCATAAAGGGACGCTGAAGGGCCTCAACTCACTGGAGTGACATAGTGAAGAACGCCACAGGTATCTCTTTACCAATGGCCTTTAGAGCAGTGAAGTGCAGGGGCCAGTGGCAAAGGACTGTCAAAGGAAATGAAGTTGTTGCGATAGGTAGAGGTCGCGGCCCTCACCATTGAGGAATACGACTAAAAAAGAAGAAAGCTCAGTACAATACTACGAAAAAGTGTGTGTGAGCTTGAGTGTTGAGAAAATTTGACTGGAACTGGAAGTGGAACTGGCATCTGGTATAACATATATTTCAAAACCAAGTAGAGCATATAATGGAGCTATCTCAACAGAAGTTTTTTATACGAAAACCACTAGTTACTTAGTTGGTCAAGCTGTACCTTTTTAGAAAATAGTGGAGGTCGAAGGATGGGGCTAAGAAATGACTAGCGGCTAACTTATTGTACTCTCAATACGGCGTTTTTTTTAGATCGGATGGGTGGGAGATAATTTTAGACATCACAAAAATCCATGCCTTTCTAACAGAATTCGATTGAAAAATCAATTCATTGAATTGTCTGTACTGGGATTTTAACTCGTGAAATCTGTTACCGAGGAAAACGTCGTTGACCACTGCACCCACAGACCCAGCATTATTGCTAGTACAATACTAAAAAGTTGGTGACCAAGGCACGTTTGGTATAATTTTACTCCTTGTAGATAATATTACTTGTTTACTATTTAAAAATATAGAAGTGCAAAGTTAACTGAAGGCTACCATATTGTTCAGGAAGTTGGGCAATGGAGTTGTTACCAACTCCTTGAAATCTTACCAAGTCGACGTTAACCACTCCACCACGGAACCGAAAATAATAAGCGATCTTTTTTTTTCAAAATTCGCATGTCGATCAGTTTTTATGTCGGATTTATACTGTGTCGTATATAAATAGAATGTAAATTTATTAAAATAACTTCCAAAAGCCAAAACTATGTGAAACACATTCCAAGTATTACAATTTAATTTGATTTTGGGCTCAAAAGAAAATTTTCATTGAAACTTCTCGACGAAGCTTTGAAAGGTTTTGTTCGCATTCCTACTCACTTAGATTTGCTTTCTTTAGTATACCTACGTTCAGTGGTGGGCTGCCAATACGTTAACAAGGGGCTCGCTTAATCTCAAAGCTATTTGCGCTGTTCCGAGGAAGGGGCGAATTTCTTTTAACACTCTTATACAATTATACACAATAGTACATTATTTACGCAATCGAATGGCACTTAATTTACTTATAGCTTGTAACAATACCTAACATATACCGTAAAATAATTATCAGATCAAGTGAAAAATAAATTAGCGCTATTATGAACCACAGCAAACTGAGCTTACTGAGAAAACGAAAGAACACTCGATTAAAACTGAAGTTCTCCTTCGTCAAAGATAATACAAAGTATTAAATATTAGGAACATAACTCAACGCTGTGCACAATTACGGTACAGGGGAAAAATGTGAACTTGTGAAGAATGAAAGATAATCGTTCAAATATCGTTCAAAAAAATGTTGCGTGAACACGAAGAACAACTGGAAGCAATAAATATTACATCAAATATAAAAGCACATTGTAAGATTATAAATAACAAATCGGCTAGTTCTCTTTTATTATGCACCCGAAATATTTTTTTTCACGAGAAATTTTAAAAGGCAACAAACTCGTACCATCAATTTGGGTAAGTTTGCCCATAGGTCTAATATTGGCCTACTACATGGAAAAAGGTTTGTCATTATGCTGTTATAATATCATGATAATACTAATGCCATATGGATATTTTTTAGTTAAGCAAAGGTATTGAGTATCTCCTGGTGGTAAAAAATATGAATTAATAAACATAATTTGTTTTATTGTTGAATTTGTGAAATGTTAGTTTGGAATGCTAAAAAAAAATTTAAAATCTTACCTTGAAATAAATTGGATAAGTCCAATTTGTATTACTAATCTGTAAACCAAATGCTGTACATTTTTTCCCATCTCAATAATGTACAGAATATATGAAAGCATAAAGAAAAGTTGCCATGACTTTAAAATTACTGAATTTATAGTAATTACAGTGTTTATTTGTATGGTTGGCCAAAGTTACCTGATTTGAATGTAAACTTTGGCCAACCTTGTTTTATTTATTTTCGTATGTCAATTATAACAATAGATCTATTTATTTTAATTAAATTTTATCTTAATACATTTCTACGTAGAACAATACCACAAATAAATGCAATGGTGAACCATACAAATACAAAAAACACTCAGAACTAAGGCAAAGTTACCCATATTGACCGTAACATATTTATAATATCTACAGTCTACATAAATTGCAGCTAAGGTTTTAGTAGTTGGTTTGATCTTCCAGTAAAGTTTTTTCTTAATTTAACACAGGGCTCGCCAAGCCTTAGTCAAACATGAGGCTCGCCCCTCGAGCCCCTTCCAGCCCACGTTCATTTTAAAGTGTATTTGGGAGTTTTCGATGAAAATTCTTTGAATTTTTGTTGAAATCTTTTGAATTGTTTCTTTTCGTACGCAAACTAATCTTTGTACAATGTACATTTATACTTTTGTTTATAATTTAACGTAATTGAATGAAAATTAACTCGATGAAATGGCTTTCAAGATTAAAATTATTCTATTATTTTGTCATGTATTGTATCAACATTTTTGTTATGTTACAACTTTCATTGTTAATTGAAAGCTTTTCACAAATTTCACTCAACCAGTGAAAGAGTGAAGAAAATATTTTTATAGAAAATTCAGATACAAATATTTTCTAGACTAAACTTATTTATATTGTGACTAGTAGTTATAAGAGTTGCCACTTTATATATTTTGAAATTTATATTTTGATTTTTAGCAGAGCCATTGAAGGAATACAGGACAATCCTTAAAAAAACACCAATTCTGTGTTTCTTTATTACCTTCACATGCAGTTGGTTAGTTTACAAAGAAGTTACAATTATTTACAGTATACAAGTTATACAAAAACAAATTTAAAACGGCAACGTAGCCAAAAAAAAATAGACCAGTCGTCTGTTTGGATAAGAGTGCAGCGCTTCAACCCCGCCCTTGATGTGACGAACAAGCATTTATGGATTAATGTTTGTGATGTCTAAAATTCCTTCTTGAACACCATATACAAAAAAACAGGGCGTATGAAGAGCGATTAGCTAATCAATAGTCCTGTCCTAATTCTATCCTTCTATCCCTAATCTCTTCGAAAAAGAGTGATTGAGCAATTGATTAACAAGCAGTTCTTTTAAAAAGTTTCTTTTGAGATACTTCTATTAGGAAGCCATATGCTACACATTGAGAGCGGACAAAAATATGAATATATGAATTTCCTTTAATCGGCATTTCAACAGTTATTGTTTTAAAGATGCTGGAACATTATATGATTGTTTAATCATTTATTACTGATCTGCATAAAATAAGTGTTTACGGTTCAACGTTTAGTGCGTAAGTGAAATATAATATTAAATAAAAATGAAACGATTGCCCTCTAATTCTTTTCATATTTTTAAAGACAATATAGTTTATTTAAATATTGTTCATTAGCTAAAAATATAACAATGGATAAACGAAATTTCCTTGTATAATTAAAGTTTTTGAAGATTAAAACGATGTTCGAGGGGTTGGCCGTAGAAGCCTCAAATAGAAACGTTAAACGATATTCCGCTGAGGGTAGAGCGCGTGTCGCTCCAGGGCACAATTTCAAAGAATAATCATGTTTCTAAAGACAAAGCAATGTTATTCCTTCTAAAACCAGATATATTATCATTCTTGTCTGCCTTATTTGCCAGCGCTATATAAATATGCAAAGAAATTGCGGTGTTTTCAGTTACTCTTCCTAGAATCCGCACACCAATTGAATACTTGTTTATTTAAGATATAATTTAATAAAATTCGCCGAGATGAACCGAAATTTCGATATTATAAAATAATTTCATATTTTAATAATAAAGAAATTACTATTTTCTTTGAAGTAATTTTAATAATACAAGACTTTCTACTGTTTTTTTACGATATCAAAAGCACATTTACTGTTCACTAAATCTTTCAAAGAAAAGTGAAAGTCTATCAGAATCTTAATACAAAATACAGTAGTTCATTAATCTTACGAAATTCATACTTCTACCACAAATCATTATTATATTTATTTTACAAAGTAATAAAATAACAAATTTCATTGCGTTGGTTCAGGGGTGGGCTGGAAGGGGCTGGAAGAGGCTCGGATGGGTTCACGCAAACTCTTTGTTAAATTAAGAAAAAACAATATTCTCAGATCAAATCAGTACATAACTGCAATTTCTGTAGGTCGTTTAAATTGAATTTTGAAATTTATCGTAAAATACATTCATTTTGGGTGCATAATTCAGGTGAAATATTTAGTCAGTTAATTAAAGATTCGATTGATTGGGTCGAACTAATTACAAAACTTTGACAATATATATGTAACAAATGAATGTTTGTTTGTTTGTCGTGTATGCGTTCCTATACTATTAATCTGATTGCGATGAAATCTTTGTCAGTTGTTGTGCCCAAACCCGCAAAGGTCTCTGAAAAAAACCTAAAATCAAAAAAACTAAAAAAATCTAAAAAAACAACCACATTTCAGTTCATGTGTGACATAACAAGTGGTGTTAATTGTTATATTCCAATTACCCGTATTAAATGGAAAATTTAAACGAAATACATCTTTTCGTTTACTGTTGCCACGTCTTCCAATGATTCCAACAGATGCCAGTTGAATTCAAACGTCTGCAGTTTCCGGTGCGACTCGCATTTGCAATGACCATCAACAAAGCACACAGACAATCGTTATAATGTGTGCACTAAATTTGGAAAATCGATGCTTCTTACATAGAAAGCTGTATGTGGCCTGCTCACGCGTCGGATAACCTTCTGATTTGTTCGTGTACGCACCAGATTGTGAAAACAAAATATATTGTGTATCCAAAAGAATTTCAAGAGAATTAAAACACTTTCTTTCTTTGAGTGGCATTGCAACGCATGCCGGGTACTCGCTAGTACTTTTTAATATTTTACATCTATGAAGCAAATGCCAATTATGTCAATCAATAAAATACATTTAAAATTCATATGATTATTACATTTTAAATTATTGAATATTCTAGGAACTTGCGGTATCGTTAGCGAAGTTTGAAGCATATATTATATGTTTTACTTAACTTTACTATTACTTTTAAGCCACGAAAAACTCAAAGTGCTCTTTTTACTGTAGTAAAAAAAGGATAACTGTTTCACTAAAACCACATAAATCCAATAATAGGAAACTGTTTCTAAAAATCAAGCACAATTTGTTTTGTAGTACATACACTTTTGTTATAATCAGGAGAAGTTTTGTTTATCGCGAACGTTATCAACTTACTGATGAAATATACATTTTTACAAGGTAATTTATACAAAATTGAATCGAAATAATTATCTGGTATATGAAATTGATTCAAGAACTATGAAAAGAATTTACAGATATTCATATAAATTATACAGCATCTGCAAACGTCCAGAGATGGACAATGTAAAAGAAGAATTATTACTGAAATCCGACCTCAGACAACTTTTAGAATTAAACTCATCCATTAAAAATACCCCAATTCAAATATCATTAATATCTTTTATGAGTATTTATACATATTCGAAATTATTCGAAACGAAGCAATGAAAGTCCTTTCCTCCAAAGATACTTAAAGTGGATGACTTACAACTTATAACCAGTTCGTGTTACATATAACCTACATTGAGCACATGGTAGGCAAAAATAATCTATAATATGATTTGAAGGGCTTATATTACTTTTAGCGTAAAAAAAATTAAAAAAGTTGTTTATAAACAAAAGATAAAGTGCTGACGTTTCATTTTGATATTCTTTAAAGCAGGTTACAAGAATTTCGTTCAAATATTCATGATAAATTTATTTTGTCACGGTTTTGTCTATTCATTATGTTTAATTCTACCTAAGTTAACGCCATTGCCAAGAAGCGGAACCATTTTAAAAAACAATTTTCTTTGGAAATATAATAATAAAATAAAAACTTAAGGGATTTTTAATTTCCGCTCCATTTCGACAGAGGGCGACATTGTCAGCCAACAGGGCTGCCACCCTAAGCGTTTTCCAAAACTTCCCTTTGATGGACTTAAAAAGTTTTTTTTTATTTTGATACTTTTTGTCAGAGCAGTTATTACGATATTTAACGTTCTTTGTAATGTATGTGTAAATTATTTTCGGCATTTTTCGTTTGTATAGGAGTTTATTGTTAGACAAATATAAGGTATATATATATATATGTTCACAAATTAAAGTTGATAACTTTGTTGTTCCACTGGCTGCGTTACTAAATGTGACACGTGTTTCGCTTCTTTAAGAAGAATCTTCAAACTAACTATATCGCAATGTTATTTAAATATATAGGTATCATTTGATAAATAATTTACTCTATAAATTTTTCGTTTTTCAAATTCTGGCTACTTGAATATTTTCAATGAATTCGGTGGTAACTCATTTTCATTTTTAATATATTTACAATTAAAGTTGATGAGAGTAGCCAGAATTAGAAAAACTAGAATTTTAAAGAGTAAATTATTTATCAAATGATACCCATATCAAATTTGGATTATTGAGATTTTGTACACTTCCATGTATGTAACCCGGGTCGTTAGTGACAAAAAACATTTCCATGTTTGTGTACAAAATCTCAATAATCCAAATTTGATATAGGTATCATTTGATAAATAATTTACTCTTTAAAATTCTAGTTTTTCTAATTCTGGCTACTTGAATATTTTCAATGAATTCGGCGGTAGCTCATTTTCATTTTTAATATATTTACAATTAAAATTGATTTCTTTGTTATTTCATTGGCTGTTTTACTAAATGTGACATGTGTTTCGCTTCTTGAAGAAGCATATATAGTATATTAAAGTCTTAAGCGATATTTTTTGAATGTACATCTGTGAGGTTTTGGTTGTTTTCAGTACCCTTAAATTTTTAAATATTGATAATTTTCCGGTCTGTATTTTCAGTTGAGGAACATATAAATTTGATGCATAAATACTAACGAAATTCACTCGTGTGGTATATTATTTGTGATATTTAAATTATAATAATACGCTCAGTTGTTAAGCGACTTCAACATAATTTTAGTTTTTATGCCATCACTTAGATGCCATATCAGCTTTAATATGGTTACATGTAATGCAATTAACCATCTTTGTGGTTTCCCTTATACGAATCAGCCTCCATTCATCTGACAGTGATCTCAAAGTCCAGTTTGAGAGGCTTAAGTTTCCAGTTTGACTATGATTATAAAAAAAATGTGAATAGATGTATGAAATGTGATGCCTTAGGGAGCAGTACCGGACAGCTAGTATTATTATAAATCAGCGTCGATTTAATCGATACAATTATAAGAACGTATCATTTTAGGTGAGTTACAGTTTGAAAATACAGCCAATCTATTGAGCCTTCGAAAGTTTGATGGATGCGCTCTTTCAGTCGAGTTTTATGATGGATATAAAAGTTGCATCGTCTTGGTTTTGGCACGTGCGGGGAAAGAACTTTGTAGCGAGGGAAAATATTACATTCCCCCACTTTGGTAGGAAACACAATGCACTATCGCTCTATGACAATAGTATCTGAGGCAAGTTTAACGCGTTTTGCAGTGAAGTTTGAAATTCTTGATGCATTTTCACATTATTTGCTGCAAGTATTTACGTACGCGAGTGGTTTATTGTGACATGGCGCGAGTTACACAATGTCGTTATGATGTGTTTAAGTAATAAATTAAATTTAACGAGAGAATTTCAGATCTATAACGTCATCATCATAAATTATTATCACTGAATTTGAAGAAGAATCTTTTTATGTGCAGATGTTAAATTTATATTACTGACGATTCATAAATATGTAACAATACAATTTATACGTGAAGTATTGACAAATAGGCAATATTCGAAAACAATTACATCGCATGGTTTTCAGCATTTGGGTTTCTAACCAACTATTGAAATTGGTAATAAAACCTCTTCTCATTATTTCTTTATCCCACTGAGACCCAGTATTTACTTGCGTAAAACATAAATTTAATATGTTTATAATAAGGTCGATTGTGTAGTTAAATTTTCAACGTCGTTGGCTTCAGTTGAGTTGTTCACAGGTTCTAATACCAATATGAATAGGTTGGGAAACTGATTTTTCAATCGATTTTTGGATTTCTCTTCGAAGGCACGGATGTGTGTGATATATAAAATTCTCTCCCACCTATCCAATCTTATAAATAGGGAGTAGTGAGAGCGATTGGATTACCACGAGTTCTGTATTAGACGTAACCTACTTGAGATCTTGTCTTACTCAAGCTCCCCTGCCAGAATCGTTCGTTTCACATAATATCAAATGGTATTGATAGGGGCTTGCGGATTTAAACCTATTAATTATACATAAGTACACCAAAACAGTCCATGAGATAACCAAAATACCTGTTCTTTAACCCTTACAGCGCAAACCGTTTTCGCGCGAATTTATTTTCAGTCTAATTTCTCTACGTAAAGGTTTGAACTATTTTTTAAGGCATATATCCACAAGATTCTCCTTCTAGTTTGGCTGGAAATACGAGATAAAGTCTTGGACATGTAAAAATGACCAGCGCATTCATCGGGTAAAACTTGTCCTTACTGATGATGAGGAATATATTCACGACTTGCAATGTAACTGAAATGAAATGATATTGTATTTTCAAACTAAACAATGTGTGCGCCCGGGAAAGTAATGCGCCAAAAAGTTTATTGATAACAGAAGCATTAATTGAAAAGTTTCAGTTTGTCTCTTGTACACAAGTTTTACAACTTTCTTTGGCTGTTGGTTGCGAGTGTTTGGAAAGCGGACTTTATAACAAAATCGAACTTTGCTTATTTCTCTTTATCGAGATCTTCCCGATAACTTCTTTACATTTTAAAACTTTTAAAATAAACATTTTACAAATTAAAAGTAATTTCCGCTTAATTTACTTTGTTATAATTTTGTACCTTTATTATAACGGTCGCCAACCTTTCGGACCTCACTTGCTACTAACGTCAAATTTTTGAATCCCACCAACCACTTATATGTTACCATTTATATGGATCGTAAATGTATAAAATTATGATCATTCAAGTTAATGCTTTTATTGTGAAATAACAAAATAATTTGTTTGATATTAAATTTGTTGCTGCGTGTTTGAAATAAGCTTATGGACTCTTGGCTCGAATGACGTTACTACAATAACTTTGCGGACTACCGGTTGGTAACATCTGTTTTAATGCATATACATTAAATCATGCTCGCTCCCAATTTGAAGCGTGTGACCTCCAAATGGACGTGTTTCTACGAGAACTGTTTTTATTCAATTCCAAAATCCTTTTTTTGGAAAGGCCACTTAAGAACCGTTGTTTAAAGAAAAACCATTTTTGTAGTTTTTTAATGTAAACAATAATTTACAAAAAAAAAAAACACTGAATACCGTTCAATAAAATGTTTCTGTGTTGAAAAAAATATTTGAAAAATTAAATTCACGATGGTCGGGACAAAGATGAAATAGATAAAATTTTAGCATATTATGTACATTAGTGCTTAAAGGTATATCCTTAATATTATAAATTTATTCTAAAGATCAAGTTCAGATAGCAGCATGGATGTTTTTGATTGACAGTCGAATGGGAACGAATCACCCCTAAATGCCTTGGAGACCTTTTGTACCAGGGTGTCACGTTCACACAGGAGGTGTAAAAACTCCCTTTAATGCAATTTTATGCTCTGATCTACGCCAATGTGACATAAGTGATGCACAGGGTCACCATGAAGTAATGATGTATATCGTTATACTTTTCAAGCCCAAGCGTTACACGTCTTAATTAAATTTTATAATGTTATACGAGCTGCCCGGTACAGCTCCTTCCGAGATCACGGGACATCCTTCAACTGTCCATATCAAACTGAGAACGGTCACCAATGTAAACAGACTCGGAGATCACTTTGTGATGACTGGAAGATACTTAAATTTGTGACACGATCGTCGGTAAAAATGCTGTGTTTGATATTATAAATCGATACTTCAGTTCCAAAGTGTAACAACTCAAAAAGCATAGTTCTGATATAATTAGGACACAGTATTTTGAGGAGGCTTAATATTCTGCTGTAAATATAGTTTTTGTTGATTTAATGATTTTTATTATCTAAAAAGTATATTTATAATATCATAGAGATAATTTTACTTTTTTTACAATATTATTAATAACTTTTTTCACAGGTTTTCACAGGTTTTTACAGGATTTTCGTAGTTATTCAAGTTTGGATCTAAAGTAATAATAATCATAGATTACTTCTTTGTTACATTTTGGTACTGGTAGATATCGGTATTTTAAGCACCTCATCATACTTAAATCAAAACTTCAAATTTTTGACTTGTTAAACTTGGAACTGAGGTATTGATATGGTAAGAGAATATCTGGCGTATTTTTAATTAAGAAGATGTGCTACCAAACATAAATTAATTTATGGTCTAAATATCAGGTTAAATAAATCATGTAGCATAGGTCAGGCAAATCAAACTTATTTATTGTATTGTAATCAACAAAAAATTCTCTTTGGTGAAATTACATAGTTTTCAGCGAAGTAGATTAGATATGACATTTTTTCAGGTAAGACAATTCTTAAACACCCTGTTCGGATAAATCTTTGTTACCCATTACATATCTACATGCACATCCAAATAGCTAAGCCGCTCTTTGTCAGACAGTTATTAGGGGTGGAAAAAATGAAAAAAATGTGGACAGAGGAAACGAGGTTGAATGAAAATAATGAGAACAAGAAATATAAACATTCCAAACAACTGCACCCTAAAATTCGCATAATGCCCCGCAAACTTAGGCGGAGTTCGCTCTATAATAGAATTCCTCGTGTGATCGATTTCTTTAGAATTTGTTCATTCCTTTTTGAAGCGGAGGTTCCTTTTAACATATTTAAGCAGCTTTCAAAGGCAGCTTTATCGTGGTTTACACTTATTGGCATTACCGAAGAATGGAGATGCCGTGAATGTATTCCAGATATTCACTTTGTGATTTCTTCATGAGCTGCAAAGCCATGCTTAAGAAATTTTATGGGCAATGTTCTCTAATATAAATGTATTTTTGAGACAAAATAAATATAACAGCAGCAAACATGGCAGTTCCATGTGGGGGGAAGAATTTGATATACAAAATACAGACTCATTCGATACCAAATTTAAATTGATATGCACACTTTTTTTCCCCACCTCCACCCGTTATGTGAATGCAGCCGTTGTTTCATGTCCATCTTGCATAACGCAATAATGATCAAGATAGGAAACAAATCTCATGTTCTTGACTGATCTTTTAACCACGCACTATTGTGGTTAAGAAACAAATAATTGAGAGAGAAAAAAAAAGAAAATGTGACTTACTCAGCCGCTTAGTATAAGTAATATTAAGCAGTGGCGGCCGGTGACAAGAATTTAAGGGGGTGCAAAAAAAGATTCACCTATTTGTGTAAGAAATCCATCCTCCTCTTCTTGGATGTTGCTAACCTTAAATTCCGACATTGGATTGTACGATTTTATTCGTGAAAGATTAATTCTACCATGAAATCGTATTTTTAAGTTGACATTAAAGTCTGCAATTGGAAAAATTCTGTGTTAACCCGGAAATTTTTCACTGAAAGTCAATTTAACTTTAATTAAATAACCTTGGCAAATGAAATGGTTTTTCGTTTGATCCAATATATTATCGCTTACTATATTACATAGTGGATAATATAATGGGGTAAGTAATTTGTAGAATTCATTATTGAATTATATAAATATTAGAAGAATGTATATTATAAGACCGAGCCAAATACACAGTTGAACATTATGAAATACCTGTAGCCAGCTCTTAAAAACATTTTAAGCTGTCTTATCTTAAATATTGAAAAAAAAACTCCTTAACTGTGAAACACAATCATAGCTATTATGTTATAAATATTATTGATCAATCAGAAAGTTATCATTGTAGGTATATATTATTATTATTGTACGTGTAGTTAGGGAATTATATTGAAATCAAAGGTAAAAATCCGTACAACTACCTATTGCAAGCATGTCGATAACTCATCGTAACGCTCGTTTCGTTAATTTCATTCGTTCTTTCGGTCCCAAAATTTTAGCTTATAGGGAGTGCAATGCTCCAACGTCGACCAACTTTTGCATACAAAATTTATGTGTCACGTGGTTCATACTGGCATGACGTCACAAATACCATACTAAATTTAACCGTCTGTGTCTCGGTTGGGGGTGCACAGCGTGTTATGCTCTCCTTACGCGTCATCAACCGACTTTCATGCGTATTCTGAATTGGCGCGGAATAATTTCTTTTTTTGCAATATTTTCCTATCGGGAACACGCGGGAAATTTAAAATGAGTGAATTAGTATAATTATTATGTTTGAATATCATTTATTAATAGAATATGTACATGGGACTCATTGGAGTGCAGTGCACAATTTGCTCCTTTGCAAAAGCCGTCCCTGATATTAAGTATCCTGTGTATCCGTATACTGAGAATCCGCCGCAGCGCTAGAGTTTAATCTACTCCGCGTTGAATCTAAAGAGGAATCGAGAATATTCCGCTCCCCATTTGATGTTGTAAAGTTATCAAATGTTTCAAAGTTGGCCTTGGTTGAGACAAGTCAGCGTGGTCTGTTTGGCCCGTATGAGGACGGACCATAGCAATCATCTCTGCTCGTTCAGCATTCATCTGTTCCACAGAACGTGATTAGCGTCCTGATGGTTGTATCCACAAGTGCAATCCGGCCTTTCAACCAACTTGCACAGCCCAAATAGTTTACCGTTGAACTTGCCATGGCCGGTTATAAGCTGGCAAGCCTCCAGGTCACGTCCGGGAAGAATATATATGTTTGGCGCTTTTTGGGGAATGCAGACCGCCTAGTTTAAATAGATACAACAGTAATACTTAGGGAAGTGGACTAGTTGCAAGACTATAATAGAGTTTTACCAAGTACATGGCTATTCAATCAATAATGTTGTTAAAGTGTTTTATCCAGAAAAAAATTTACTTCCAGAAAAAGCTATTACAGAGTTCATAGAAAATTTCATTCCCTTGAATGGCAAACTTCGTTTTTAGATAATCTGTATAGGTTTGTACGGAATCAAAACAATTTTTTTTAATGTAACATTATAGTTTGAAATGCTGGGGTTGCATTTTGTTTGATACCAATATATAGTACATTGCAAACCATTAAAAATGTGTACCTGCCCAAAATCACCTATCCAGGACAATTTGTCAGCAATAAATGCGACCTCCCCCACCCTTTATACTGGCCTGTTTGTATCGGAATCACGTTCGGGGTATTAGGCGTGCATAAATGCTCAGCAGGTAAACGATATTATGCTATGAGCGTGGACTGAGATCCTTTGTATCAGGAGATTAGGACAGCTTAGCTAATGAGAAGAGGTGTGTGGGTGTATTCATAAGTGAATATTAGCAGTAATGCAATATCCATTTAAATTTAACAATATGCCATGACCATGGTATTATTATTAATTATTTGTTAGCGGGCGATACATTCAAATATGCATGGCCATAGAATATGTAAATTTATAATTTCGATATTAAAATGGAATCTTTATTATTAAACGAAATGAAAAGATAAATTATTTTATTCTTTGTTAGATCAGGAACAAGTATGGCGTTTTACGTACCTGTTCATTTGTATATTTATAATGACATGCACATAATTATAGTAAGGTTTTAATCCGTAAATTTTGAGTATCATGTCGGGTCCGAGGTACAATGGTCAACATCGTTTTCTTCGGTTACGTTACGGATCTCACGGGTTCGAATCCAAGTACGGACGGTTATGTTAATTTATTTTACAATCGTTTTATGGTTTTCGATTTAATTACAGAATAATCTTAAGAATCTAGCCTCATGAAAAAATACTACAATTATACCTCCATATATAGTCTGGGTCCATGGTGCAGTTGTCAACGTAGTTGGCTTCGGTTACGGATGTCTTAGGTTTAAATGACAGTTTCATAAACTGATTGTTCAATTGATTTATAGTTTTCTGTTCGAAGGGGTGTATTTTTGTGATGTCTAACATTCCCCCCTACCCATCCGAACATAAAAGCGGAGCGTAGCGAGAACGGTTAGCTAACCACTAGTCATTTTCTTTTCATATCCTCTTATCCCCACTCTTTTCGAAAAAGATACTTTGAGCAAAAGAGTAACAAGTAGTTCCTGTAGAAAAACTTATGTTAAGATATAAAGTGAAAGTGTAACCGAAGCCAACAACCTTGACCACCGCACCACGGACTCGAAAAATATAGATTTTTAAAAAATATTCAATCAACTTCATTTGTCTTTTCGATACCACAGAAAAATATTGTATATTTTTGATCAGTTTGATTCGCAAAGTCAATACATTTTCACGCTATTATGATGAAAAACATAAAGTCTACCAGGGTTGAATACCATCGCTGTGTTCGGATACCAGGGCGGTATAATAGTGAGAGGGTAGAAAATAGAAATGAGAAGGCCCTCACATAAAGAACCGCATTCGTGCGGATTGATTAAACCCCAAGGCAGAGTCTTCCACCTCGCAAACTCGCTCACTCCTCCCCATTCTGCGGTCCTGCGATCGGACGCAGGATGCATACGAAATGCACTCTGCCACATTACATTTCCTAGTATCCTGATAGTTTTCCAATGGAAATATCGGGAATTTTGTCGATTGGAAAAAGAGTAAGTGATATAAATTATTTAATATGGTTTTAATCAACTTTTTAAATGTACATCGTTTCACTAAATTTATTTGCATATCAATAAAGCAGGGTTAACCAAAATAGCTAATAAAAACGGTGCTCTATTTATTATAATGGAAAACACGCTTAAAATATATAATAACAATTAATAATTCAAGGTTACGACCGGTTTTGCTGCGTAGGCTAAGGTCGTTAACTGATCTTGTCTGATTACAACCAGGTGAAACCATTTCTAATATTTGATGACAAGCTATGAAACATTTTAAAAATAAAACACGGCTTGTTTGTACTACTTCTACATGTTTATAATGCTTAGGACCGGTTTCGCTCATCGCGAGCATTATCAATTGATATTGAAACAAATTGAGTTTTTTTTAAATATAAGCCTTTCCACCAAGAATTGGCAGTTAACAGATTAAAAGTGAAGTTATGAAATATATATATCAGGCACATGCGGTAGCTTTATCTCTTTCTCGCTCAATCACATGAAAAGTGAAGGTGCAAGCGAGATACAAGGGCATGCGGCGCTTGCTTTTGTATCCTTCTTGCTCATACTCAAATTAGATTGTGCAAAGGATATAGTGATAAGTCCACCGCACGCCGATGATGTATATCTATTTTTAAATCATTTTTATGATGATTGCTATCAATTCTTGCTGTTTTACACAATTTAATCAAATGATAAGAGAGGAGAAATCTTTTTTTAAGCTAATCGCTCTCTGTACACGTCATTTTTCAGACTCCGGTATAGGAATATATAAGTATAATTTAAGAGAAATCAGGGTCGTTAGTGACATAATACATGGAAGTATGCAAAATCTCAATAATTCAAATTTGAACATATAAGTAATGGAAGTATTACATAAATAAATGAAAACGATTTTTTTCAATCTTTGTTTCACTTTGAAATTGTCCTAATAATCAGAAGACTTAAATTTGCAATGGAAAAAACAGAAGTTCATACTTTTATTAATATTTTTAGATTCACTAGGGTACTCAACTTTTTACCCGTAACCACCTGTTACTGCTTCACACTGTTCTTACAAGGTGTATTCCGCAACTTAACAACGCTATGCATGTTTCAAATCTTTGCCGGAAATTTCCGAGGAGTAAATTCCTCAAGACTCGGTTACGCGTACTCTAGTGTGCAGGAAATTAAGAAACAAAATAATAATACAAAATTCATACTTGAGTACAAGTCATTAAAAGGAATTAGTAGGTTTTTCTATCAATTCTCGAAAATCGTTAATGATTTTCCGTCGCTTAAATAATATGAAACATCGAAATATTTTTTTCTTTTAATAATTGCACTGTCAAAGTATTTGTTTACACTATTGCACTTTTATTTAAATGGAAATAGTAAAGTTTTCAAGCCTGTCTAGAAAAAGTTGACACCTGTTTTTTAGAAATGATTTTATTCGTTTTACGTCGTGAGTATATAAAGGTTTATTGTAGGTTATCGAGATTCTATGTATGAGACAAAATCGTAGAACAAATTATTTTTAAGAATTACTTTTAAGGTGTTAACTGTCAATTCTTGGTGGAAAGACATTATATTTTAAAAAATAAAACACAATTTGTTTGTACTACTTCCGTATATTTATAATGATCAGGACCGGTTTCGCTCATCACGAGCATCAGTTGATAATGCTCGTGATGAGCGAAACCGGTCCTGATCATTATAAATATGTGGAAGTAGTACAAACAAATTGTGTTTTATTTTTTAAAATATTTTTAAGAAAGTGATGGGAACGGAATGTACAATTTATTGACTATAACGATTCTATAAAGATTTTTGAAATGTACCAAAGAGTACGTTTTCTCTCAATTTTTCTGACTGATATTTAAAGTAGAATTATACCGAATATATTTAAAAAAAAAATAGAGCAACAAGAAAAACCTACTAATTCCTCTTAAAGCGATTGAGATATCTATAAATGAATAGATTTGAATTATTGTTAACTGAGCCAATACTCCAATAATATAATTAATTAACTCAATTATTATAAACAAAACGGTAAGGTGATTTTTAGTAAATAGTATTATACTTTTTTATTTATTTAAAGTTCTGCACACTACTGTTCATGCATCCAGTCTTGAAGCCGTAACGGGTGATGGTGCGTAGTACATTGAGTATCCTAGGAAATACATAAATATTGTCATGTACTTTTTCTATAGTTGATATGCTTGGAGTGAATGTTGCACGTCGATATAATCGGGTAGAGTTCTTCCATTTCACTGATTATCTAATTGGTATTCATTAAGCTCAGTCTGCTTGGTCATTTCCAAATAGCAATACCGATTCAAAATACACACCTATTCCGTTGCAGATAGATAGGTGTGTACTAACTCTAGAGAGCGAAGTAGTCATCTTTTAGCGGTGGTACAGGATATTGGTTTCCGACGGATTGCAGCGCCAGCTGACCGGAATGCCTAAGCAGTGACATCTAGGAATTTTGCATTTCAACGGTAGATTGTCAAATGTTTCCGCTGTACGAGTGACCGTGACTTCGATATTTCAAAAAAATGGTCTGAACATTATTATAACATAGGATTTTTAATTATAAACTCACTCTGTGATAAACACAATGAGTTGTAGACGAAACTGTTTATTCAAAATGCAATTTACTATTATTATTTATTTGAATATACACCTGAAAAAACAAATCTCGTTTTAAAGTGTAATTGAATGAAACACTACTCTAGGAAATCACAATTTTGAGAACATTATTTCTGTGTTTTATTCATATATTGTTAAACATTTAAATTTATTGGTTGATTGAAAAGGGCGTTTTAAAATGTAATAACTTAATATATCTCAGATTCAAATTCCGGTACGGAGAGTTTCATAAATAGATTTTTTGGCCAATTAACGGATTTCTGTTCGTAGGTATGAATGTTTGTGATGTCTAAAATTTCCTCCCACCCATCCGATCCTAAAAACGTGGTTTAGCGATAACGATTAGCTAGCCACTAATCCTGTCTTAGCCCTATCCTTCTTTCCGAGGTTAAGATACTAAGTAACAAGCAGTTATCTTGGAAACGTTCTGTTGAGATATCTCAATTAAGAGTCCATATGCTCCATATTGGGAGCCGACATGATAAAAAAAACAACTTAATCCACAATGAAAACTAAGTAATTTTTATACTTAGTACAAAATCTACTTATAATGGAAATTAAAAAATAAATATATTTTTATGATGACGTAAATGTGGTATTGGGAAAATAGAATCATGGTCAATAGCCCAATGCAACTAGTTTTCCGTAAAATATGAACGTGTACTTAGAAAAATCGTCAAACATGCTTGGTTGAAATCTAAAAAATTAAATCTAGCAATAAAGATTGGGAAGTCCTGCAAAGTGATAGCTCGACCTGCATAGAGCGACTGACGCATTTACGGCAGGTTCCTGAATCGAGGATTTAAATGCGCTTTCGGAATGCATCCTACTCTTGGCGCGTGATTAAGCCCTCATTGTCGACCGGGACATACTTTACTGCATATCTAGTTATTTTATTCTTGACAATACACATTTTTAAAACGATGAATACTCAATTAGTGGGACTGTTGAATGAAATAAAGCCTGAATGAGTTTGAATGAGGTGTGAAAAAAATGCAATAGGTTTTAAATCTAAAAGAAACATTGAATGGTTTATATGAAATTACTGTCTTTTCTTCACTTGACTAGAGTCAGTTACAGATTTTTTTAAAATTATCCGCTCCCAATGTGGACCTTTTAAAATCCTTATGAGACATCCCATCACGAGTTTTTTCGATAACTATTTGTTAGTGAGTCTCTAACTCATATTCTCTAATGCCCTATAATTTTCTACACTTTTAATCTCCGTTCCAGCCAATGAGAGTGCAGCATTGTAATATCATGGCCACCCGTGTTTGTTTACAAATCAACTGTGGAAAGAGAAAAAGGACGTAACCCACACACGAAAAATATTGTATATAGCCCAAACAAAGCGTACATTCAATAGTATGATTATCGAAAAAAAAATATTTTGAAAAGACGGAGGGATAAGTCTTTTCTACAGGCGATATATTATATATTTATATATATAAATATTGTGTACAACCGGTGTGCCGCGAGACGATCCCAGGTGTGCCGGGACGCAGTGCGTCCAAAATGAGAAAAATCGAGTATTTTGATAGTGTAAAAAAATTGAAAACGTTCGGTTGCTAACATCTCCGTTGATATTATTCTTATTGAAACAAATATTGTATTAAATGCCTGAAAATCATCAATCATTACGGATGTTAAGTCACGGTAAGCACAAATCTACTGAGTGTCTTGTTCTAAATTGATTCACAATTTTTTATTCGTTTTTGGTACAATATTTTGTAGATAAAAACTAAGTAATTAATGTATCGTACATAGGTAATGTTGTATTTCCATAATAATAATAAACACAAAATTTATTTTAATGATTTATAGATATTTTTATATATTTGAAAAACAAACTATGGGGACTAAATGACAAGATTGTAAAAATGAAAATATTTAAAAATATATGTAGTAGATATTTTGCAAGAAATTTTATTTATATAGAAAAAAAATTTGCCTGCGGCGCAATCCTCTGCTACGCGGTGATTTATGATTAAAAAAGATGAGTGTGAAATTTAAAAAAAGCTTTAACTCAACACTATTGTAAATATATAATCATGATTTTTTGAGAAAAAAATTGAAGGTGAGGAGGGGCAGCAAATTCAAGGACTGCCTCGGATGGCACCAGCCTTGCTATGCGACTGCTTTCCACCCACCTGATCCTAAAAACGGGCAGTAGCGAGATCGATTAACTAACCACGAGTACTGTCATTCCTTTCTTCCCTAGTTTCTTCAAAAAAAAATATACATACAGTCCTAGCTCTATCCTCACTCTTTTCGAAAAAAAGAGGTTGACCAACTGAGTAACAAGCAGTTAACTTCTGTTCTGTTCCATATGTTCGTCATCGGAAGTGAACATGGTTGAAAAGAAATGGTAGTTTTTTATGAAATTAGCATATTTTGGCGTGTGGTGTGCCGCGAAATATTAATGAGTGCTTAGGTGCGCCGTGGGTGACAAAAGATTGCGGAGCGCCGGTATAAGCGGCTGGTCTACAGTTTTACTTGTATGAAACATATCGACGAAGAAATAACGAAGTAACCCACACCAAAAAATATTGTGTATAACTCACACAAAACGTACTAATACACTGTATTTATATATAAAAATACAATATATCAACTGTATAACGGCAAAAGTACTTATCCCTCTGTCTTTTCAAAGTATTTTTTTTCGATAATCTTAATCTATACAATTTAATACACGTTTGTTTTGGGCTATAAACAACATTTTTTGTGTGTGGGTTACGTGCTTTTTCCTTTCCACAGTCGATATGCATAAGTATGCTTTTGTTACTGTAGCATGAAAAAGGTTTTTCTTGATATACCAAAAATAAGCATTGATGGATATTTTCAGTTACGATATTACAGCCCTCATTTATTAAATAATAGAATATGGAGAATAAAGCGATAAAAACCAATGTAAAAAATTCCACATGTGATGAGCCTGGTGGTTGAGCCTACAAATTCCTTTTCGTGAAAGTCAAAAAACATATGACTCAAAAACTTACGATGCTTTAAACTTTTGAAAAGTTTAAATCCTCCGAGAGCTCAAAATGTGTCAATTTTATAAACTGGGGTTTTGAAAGTTTTTATTTTCAAATGTTAACTGTATGAGATGGAAGTTAGAAAAAAAGTTTACGAAAGAGGTTTCAAATCTACTAAAGAATCTCAAATGAGAGAAGTTTTGAGATATGTATCAGACTTTCTATATAAACATATATACTAAATGGAAACAAAAATTCGACTTACATACTTTTCAAGAAACTAGGACAAAAAGAGATAGTGGACTCTTTTAGAAACACAATTTCAACTGTTTGTTTATTTCTTAAAGATGGCAAATTTTTGAATAAATGAACCAAGAAGAAATGAAGTGAGCCAACTGATATTTTCGAAAAAAATGGCTTAGGTGCGTTTTAGTATTCTACATGTCATAAAGTATCGTAAAAGTGATAGTAATATAGGTAAATACAGGCTACAAAAGAATTGTAAATTAATGTAAGAAGATAATTTACCAAAACTAAAACTTACAATAAACAAGTTTCATCGTTTTATCACTTGGCTCACTTCTCTTCTCGAGGGTTCAAATAAAATATCGGTTGAGAAATTATACTTACGATAGTCTCCAGAATTGAACTGATTGATATCTGATTCTTTACCAGCATCTTTGAGCAGTGGTAGACTGGTCATACAAGTCAGGTTTCCTGATGGCATATAGGCCGCGTTGTATGTTAGGGGCCCTCAGTAAAATCAAATTAATTTTTTAAACATTTAATTTACGTGTTAAAAATATACAGGATAAAGGACACTTTGGGTATTTCATCAATACAAATAAATACGTTTTCTTACGATATACACAATGAACTAATACCTGATCATTATTACATGCTTATTATTATTAACATGTGAATTTATGTAATTACCAAATAATTATTAGTACAGTACATAGGAATTAGTATATAAGGTACGAGTCTCATCCCATTTTTGGGTGGGCCCCCATTGACGCCTGTCAAGCAATATTTTTAGAGCCAGTTCGCAATTGTCGTTGAGCGCTGTCGCCAGTTCGGATGATTCCCAAGAGTTTGTTAGGAGTAACCAAAATTTTGGTAACTTTGCAATAAAGATTGCTTGAAAAATATACTTCATAACGGAAATCTCAAGTTGAGATACGTCGGTCTCCGTAACGCGATGTAAAGTTTGTAAAATTTATTTAGTATGGCTTTGTGGACATCAAGTCAGCGTCATTCAAATACTTATACCGAAATACTTAATATGTAGTTCTATTTTAGAATGAAGGGAGCTGATTTAATATATGGGGTGTACTTACATTCGATTTTACTAAATGAGAAAAGGAAATAACATAATGCGCTTAGTAATAAATTTTAATAAACTTATAGTTGGTCAATTTTTAAACAGACCCTTCAATTTTAAAAATATTTTTTGATAAATTAACACCGCGTATTAGTTAAATGATTGTTAAGCAAAATTTCCCCATACAAAGTGCCATTTGGTATTGTAACTTATTTTATCTCTACCTACCGCACAGCAGAAACCATAAATTCAAACACACATTTTATTTGTTCTCGATTGCTTGCTAATTCACAGTGGCATACACATTTTGCGATAATTTTGAATGATGGTTTAAAAACTTTTCAATTGTAAATGATTTAATAGAAACAATTATACAATGTTTTCGTACAAGCATCCAAAATAAAATTCATTTTTAGTGTCTTATATACTTATCAAAATAGTTAAAACAAGTTGTTATGTATAATTCAATGATTTTTAATTCATTGATAAAATATAGGTCAGCAGATATTATACTTTTGTCCGGTTCTGTGGGCGAGTGGACCCTAAAAACAAGGTGAAAGCGAAAGCGTTTAGTTAGCCACTAGTCATGTCCAAGCCCTAGCTTTCTATCGCTATTGTCTTCGAAAAAAAAGAGAGGTTGATTGATTGATTGATTGGTAACAAGCAATTTTCGTAGAAAAAATTCTGTTGAGATACCTCCATATATGGCTCCGCTACAAATGCGGACATAGTAAAAAAAGTGAAGCCGAAATAGCCATCAACTAACTATCTTTTTCGATTATTACAGAATTAAATACCTTCCATTAGGTCAATAAAATAACATTAATTATGTTTATTTTTATAGCCGTAATAATAAGCTCATATTGACTGGTTACGCTCATCACGAGGATTATCAACTGATTATCATAAAAATGTGAAGGTATTACAAAACAAATTGTGTTTTTTTTTATTTACTTTTTTAATATATAAGCCTTTCCACTAAAAATTGACACCTAACACTTTAAAAGTAAACATATATGTTATTAAAAATTCGGTTAATTTGAAACTGTGACAATCATCTTATATTTGAGTACCGTAGTGCATTTACTTTTATATTTACTGCCCATAAAAAGAAAAACAAACAAAAAATAATAAATCCAGCTAGACTTCACACACGCCACGCAGGAGACGAAATTTTAAATACCAGGCTCGCAGAAACATGTTCGGGTCTGAAGCAATTAATGTCTCATTAGTTGGCAGACGCGTCGAATGGCAGGGAAGACCTCCTAACATAATTCTTTTGACAGCTCATACGTTCTGCTCTCCTGTTCCCCTTTTTCATACGGATATTAATAAAATGCTTTCGTCGAATTTGTCACTTGGGTTGCCTAGATGACGGTTGCGTGAACATGGTGTTTTTTTAAAAGATATTTTTAAATTTGATTTGATAACCCTTTTTTATAGATAAGATGAGTCGCTGAGTCACTAAACTGGTGATCTTTCACAAAGTATGTTTTTAATGTACGTATGTGTTCTCTTTTTGCTCTTTGTTCTTTTTTTCAGTTGCAAGTCTAAAATTTCTTCCTATTTTTCCCCCTTATTTTTCAAAAATTTTGCAAACTTAAAAATGTCATTTTTTCACGGTCTCGATCCTAGTTTTACACGGTTGACGCGTTCCAAAAACAGACTATGTAAGAGAATGCTTTAATTTTTATTATACACCGTAAGACACAAAATAACTCAAATTATTCTTAAAACTATCATACTGCCCAATACAGTTTTTCGTGGTTAACTCAGAACTCTAAAAATCTTCGGGAACGTTTTGTGTCATTTGACTTTTGAATTTTTTTACATGTTTGCTCCTAATGTGGAGCATAATATGGCCTCTTAATACCTCCATTAGGAGACCATATCACATAAATAGAAGTTTTCTACGAGAGCTGCTTGTTAATCAGTTGCTCAACCTCTCTTAGTATTGGGCTTGGAATGAACTAGTGGTTAGCTGATCGCTCTCGCTTCGCTTTCTTTTTTAGGATCGGAAGAGAATTTTAGACATTTTACAAAGAATTTAACAAAAATTGGTGTCTATGAACAGAAATTCACAAATCGATTGTAAAATCAATTTATGAATATATCCTTACCGGGACTTGAGCCTGAGACATCCGTAACCGTAGACAATGACGTTAACCACTGCACTACAGAGCCGACAAGTCTCATATATTTTTTATAAATACACTTGCTCACTAGCTAAACGAAACCGGTCCCTTCAAGTCTGTGATAAAACAACAGAGTGACAAAACAACTCAGGGGAAAATAAAACTCATGTTTTGCTACTTTTATTATTTACTAGTGAGTACCCGGCATGCGTTGCAATGCCACTCAAAGAAAGAAAGGGGTTATGTTTTAATTCTGTTTATTTAAGTGCTTTTGGATTAGAGGTCTGCACGTTATACTTTTCAAACAATAAATCTCATTGTTTTCATATTTCCAACGATATTCATAGCACATGTGACATAATTTATTTAAGTTATGAAAACTATTGCCTTATCCGGGGCCCGTGTATACCTCTATTCTGGATATACAATATTTATTGTTTTTCCGTTCAGCCACGTCGCTAGTCGTACGTATTTGATTCTTTTTATAGGTTTTTTTCCTCATAACACTTCACCAAAGTTTGACGACAAACAAACAAAGAAATCTTAATTTTTATATATATAGATTTAAGCCATGTCCGCTCCCAAGGTAGATCATATGGAGTGTTGTTGAATCATCTTAACTGAAGTTGTTTTGTAAGAATTGGTTGCTATTAGTTGCACAGACACTCTTTTACCGAGAGGCTAAGGATATAGGCATAGGGCTAGGAAGGAATTATAGTTAACTGATCACTCTTGTGATGGATAAGTTTTTCAGCTTGAAAAAATGTTAAAATCAGATTTTTAGTATTAATTAATATCAAAAAACAATTTTTAGAAACTCTGAACGTCCGACGACGAAAGATTCATTTATTGCGTTCTATTTTTGTTTGAAAGTGTGGGTTGAAAGTTGAAAGGTTGTACGGTTTTTTTCCTAGAACCATGAAAAACATATTTAAAAAATATTCTAATTATACTTCCACATATACGTCAGGTCCGTGGTGCAGTGGTCAACGTCGTTGGTTTAAGGAGTGTATCGCGTTCTGTTCGTAGGCATGGATATTTGTGATGTCTAGTATTCCCTCCATCCATCCAATCCTAAAAACGAAACGTAGCGAGAAGGATAGGTTGACCACTAGTCCCAGCCCTATTATTTTATTTCCACTTTCTTCAAAAAAGAGAGGTTGAGCCACTGTGTGACAAGCAGTTTTCGTAGAAAAACTTCTGTTGGGATACCTCCATTAGGAGTCCAATTGCTACACATTGGGAGCTGGCATGGTAAAAAGAATATAGGTATGACTTTTTATTATATTTATTATAAATGCAGTAGTATTTTAATTCATGAAGAGCTTCTTAAGGCGAAGTCCTTTGTTTCTCAAAAGAATTTTGCTTTAATTCGCTGAAGTACGAAAAGTCAGCAACTTTCTTTTGAGAAATACTACTTAACAACTTTGTTAAGGAGAAAAAATTATTTTATGCGTCCACATAAATTCCATTAATGACACCTTCAACTTCAAAAGAAGTTTGTGAAGTCTTTTGCCGCTGACTAGTTGACTAGTTGACGAGAATCGAAAGAAGATAGTAGCGTCGCCACGCTGTCTAAAGTTAGTTTTTCCCATAAACCAGACGATGTGCCCGAAAACGTTACATTAAAGAGAACTTCCAAGAAAATCAGTCGATTTGGAGAATATCTATGTCACAAATGGTCGCTTTAGTAAATTTATGTTAAGGATGTACCTGTATACCGTTTCTGTATTCATTTTAGACCCCAGGCCCAGGTGTGATATGAATAGGGTGGCTATGCTTTTTAAAATTAATGTATTTAAACAAATAAGTTTAGGTATAGCGAATTTTGTAAATTAATATATGGAGTCACTTTTATTTCATACTGAAATAGATGCAATTATTATTGTTATTTATGGGACCAGGTTATTTTATTCTCATGAAAGAATTTTGCACTAATTAATTACAAAACTGCATGATAGGATGATTATTTTTTATTTATTTAAACTTTTAAGCTACTATAGTAGGGGTGCGTATATTATTTATAAGGATAGTCGTAAATTAAGACTTCGTTGACTGCGAAAAAAATATATTTACACTAGGAATAACCATAATGATAATATCAATGAGTAAAGAACGATACAAAGGCTAAATCATATATATTTGAAAAAAATCCCTTTGACAATAAATAATATATTATTTATCGGAAGACATAAACGAATGTAGATTTTTATATTCGATGGATTCGGCAGCAGCTTTGAGAAGCTTCTTTAGGCTTACTCTTGAAAAATATAAATAATAATGCTTGCAGTACAGACAAAGGTTTTAGGATCCAGCTTATTATTTATAATAAATATTTGACATTTTGAAAAAGTTCCATTTTCAAGTAATGGTCCAAGAATTATTAATGTAAATGCTATTTAAATTCTATATTATATTGAGTTTGTCTTCTATGTTTACTCTATAATAAATATTTTCTGCATTTTTTAAAAAATATTCCACTTGCTATTTTATGATCTTCAGACAAAATTAATCAGAAACTTATCTGTCTAATAAACAAAAATATAAGATTATTAACAGAAATTCAGTATGCGAGCTGGCCACACTAGTTAATCAAAAAGGGTGAATGTTTGGCGTTTGCTCCTTCAATGGCGAGAAACTGAATAGAAAAGGAAGAAATAACAATAAAAACAAATTACCCAATAGCGCTGTCAGGCGAAGCGCAAAACATACAATAAACTAATAATTCTTTCAGATTTACATCTGGTGAGATACTCTCCCGGTTGAATTTATATCAAAATAGCGAATTCATTCACATTTATTTGTGAGATATTATTTGTCTCAACGAAGTAAGAATTTTCTTTTAAAAATCAATCTTTTTTTTTTGGTAAGTATTGATTTAATCAAAAAAATGAATTATCATCTTATTTTGTTGCTTCCTGAATGTTAAATGTACGTTTTATTTATTAATTTTCTTTATCTTCTTATTATCAAAGCACTTCATATATATATGGTGAATCATCAATATAGACGATGCAAATTCCGCATAATAGTTCTGAACGTTAACGCCAATGTACAGCAGTCAGAACATTCAAACAAACGCTGACCGATATAGACGACGTCAATTCTGCATACGTAATTATAAAGGTGAACGTCCGAGAAAAGCAGTCATAAATTCAAGTGATGAATAGTTCAGAAAACAATACGGCCGACTATTGTGTAAATGGACAACCATAGAAAATGACCGATATTCTGTCGTTGCACCCCGAACTGAAGACATCTCTCCGGATCCACATAATCGTCACTTAAAATTATGTTTTCGATTACAGCAAACTTAAATCAATTATACTTATTTTTCCCTTTGTCACTTTTTTAAATATCTTTTCCTCAAAATTATTTCCGTTAATTAAGTAAAGCACAAAAACCTCCCACTCGTCTCATTCTGGAAACTTTTTCCACAAAATGGTCATAAAGCATTTAAAAACAAACAATGTGAGGCGAACAATACATTATGGCTGACTTCAGAGACGCTATTCATCCTGAAATGAATTTGAAGAGTCGCAGTCACATCTATTCATCCATTCGCCACGTTGAATGAACGACTGATTCACCCCTGGAAGTTGAATGCAGCGTCCGGCCCAAAAAAAAACACATCTACGGACTTAGACAGGGCCGAAGCAATAACAATAACGCGACACGTCGTTATTATTTGTTAGTATCTACATGGGTTTCTCAATCTTTTTTTGAACAAAAATTCATTAACACTTCTTGAAATCGTTTTAGTTCAGTTCGGGCATTTTAACAGAAGCATAACACTGAAAACTTGTGGCGTTTTTTAAAAAAATCTGCTACCGTGGAGCATATATTATATTTACATCATTTATTATTTCTAACGAATGTTATCGAAACAATTTTTAAAAATTTTATCAACTCTTTTTATAATCATGCCCACTCCCCATATAGAGCATATGGTCTCCTAATAGAAGTATCTTACGAGAACTGCATAACATAGCTAAAATAAGTTTAAATATAGTTCTGACGATGGCGTTAAGCCAAAATAGCTGTCAACTATCTAATAAAATTTTGTTGAACTAAATACTTTTATATCTTATCCTATAAAAAGTTATGTGTCTCAACGCGCTATGGTAATTATCACATAAAATATTTAAATATCAACTTCGAGTTGATCCGTAAATATTAAACCTTCACACTGCATGTGGTTTTTTTTAACAAAAAAAATGTATGATTAAATAAATATCAAACTTTTGTGTCGTTAACCGAAAAAAACATTATTTTAAAGCGTGACTTTGCCATATCGACTTGCGCTTTTAAATAATAGCGCACAAATCAATTAATGAATGAATCTAAAAAATAATAACCTTACTCAGTAAAAAAAGACCAAGGTAGTCAGTCATGTTTTGTCTTATTAATTTTCTCGATCAGAAATGTTTGAGAAGGACTTGATACAAACCCTAAAGTGTAGTGTCCCCATTCATAAAAATGTTGGTGGGCCCTTTTGTTCCTCGCCGGAAGTAACGCTAAATGTTTCTTATTTTATATTATTCTCTCTTCACAGAGGGTGATTTGTAAGTTTTTATTTGTTTACTAACAAAACAATTTGTCAAGACGTAAAAAGTAATATTGATTTTTTTTCAACTCGATCAAAATTGTTGAATATTGATAATAATTTAGATACAGGATCTATGCGTTAAGTATAAAGAAGTATAACTCTTAAATTCATGGCTCTTTCTCAGAAAAAATAAAAAGTGCTACAAAGAGTAATTAGAACAGCGAGTTAAATGAAATTGATATGAAGTATCCTGTGAATAATTCGTATATCGAGAGTACGTCGTTTTAGACGAGTTTATTGACTCTAGTGAGGAATCAAGGTAATGGCGATCTCCAAATAAATTATCAATGTTTCAAATGCCGTGAAGTTAGCTTTGATTGCAATCAAGTCAGCGTGGCCTATTGGACCCGCGTGAGGATGGATCGCAGCAAACAGTGATGTTCTACTCGTTCAGAATTCGTCTCAGGACAGTTCCACAGAATGTGATTAGCGTCCTGTTCAACCACCAGTATAATCCAGCTTTAGAGTCAATTTTCCTAACGCGAAGAAGTGTTTTGCATTGAACTAGTCATGCCCGGTTAGAAACTGATAAACAAACCCAATAGAAGGATTTTAATGTCAATCAACAGCTGTGAGTGGTACGTGGGTTTGTGGTGCAGTGGTCAATACCGTAGGCTACGGTTACAGGTTCATGAATTAATTTTTCAATCAATTTATGAATTTCTGTTCGTAGGCGTGGATGTTTATGATGTCTAAAACTCCTTACCACAGTAGCGTGAACGATTCATCAACCACTAATCCTGTCCTAACCCTACTCTCTACGAAAAAGAGAGGTTGAGCAACTGAGTAACAAACGGTTCTTGTAGAAACCTCGACTAATAGTCCACATGCTCCACATTGGGAGCGGACATGGTAAAAATAAACAGTGGTAATACCGTTAAAGCTAAGAAATGTAATTCGACATTTGGGCAACTGATATAACTCTCAAAATTGAAATTGTTCAGGTGAAAAACTGTTTTTATCGAAAACAGTATATTGTCAGTTCGACTTCTTTTGTGTGCTCGAATTTCTGACGATGCCTGAAGATGCCAAAACCAGGGTCGTTATTGACGAAATACATGGAAACGTACAAAATCTCCGCAGTTCAAATTTGAAATTGAAATTCCATCAAACACCCTCAGCCGATATCTTAAATTATGGTGAGTTGCGTTATGAAATTTTGAAATGCACCCCTGTGAACTGTCATGTTTGCAGATACCTAAAACCAATATAAGATGTTTCCCTTCCAAAAAATGCTCAATTTATTTTTCTAATTTAGATCATTTGGTTGTGATCTGCTCTGTCGTCTTTAAAATGAGATTCAATCATTAACCGATTTTCATGCTTTTTTTGCTCAATTGGCCAAAACACTGTCGGTAATTTACTGTTAAAAAACACGCTCATCCTCTCTCAATTGATGTCTTCTTATCGGGGATGAACCAAATAAATCACTTTTAAGGTGTTAACTGTCAATTCTTGGTGGAAAGACATTATATTTTAAAAAATAAAACACAATTCATTTGTACTCAACTGATCAGTTGATAATGCTCGTGATGAGCGAAACCGGTCCTGATCATTATAAATATGTGGAAGAAGTACAAATGAATTGTGTTTTATTTAAAAAAAAAAAACCAAATAAATAAATATTTCGACACAAGTGGTGCCATCTAGCGGATAAAGTAGCTACCAAATTATCATTGCTTTATTTATACTATTGGACTAATCGTAATTTTGTATAGTATTATATTATACAAGATATAATTATTTATTATATTTATATATCGTGAACATAAAAAAAAATATTGTCTTTAGTCCATGGTGAAGATGTATAGGTGGGCTGGATAGTTAATTTTGTAAACATAGTAAATTGTAATTCGATAAACACGCAATAACGCCAACAGATACAAAAATGACGACTGTCGTTTTCTATGCAGCTCACTTATAATACTTCTTACGCCATAGGTTTAGCTCTTGCGCATTCAATATGATTATTCATTCGAACCGTCGCGGCCGAGTGGTAACGTTGTTACAAATCCAAGTCCTGACATAAGATTATTGTTACAATTCGGATCAATTGCACCACGGACTCGACCTACTTCTACTCTGTTGATTTTGTGTACACATTTATTTTTTGAATAGTAGGCATTCTAGAAACCTACACTGGATGTAGGTTTCTCCTTCAAAATCTCTCAACTTGCATCTCTTTTGTGCAACATATATCTAAATATCCATCGTTCAATTAAAGATGTGATTTGTATAGAGTCAATTTACTCTCTCATCAATTTTATCGCTTTAGGTTATACTCATACATATCGCCCTCATCTTCTCTTACCGATTGATGGATATATATAAATTGTAGTGGTTGATAATTGTATGAAAAACAATTAATACATGCGTTCTATACTGATATCCTATATTGAAAACAACAAACCTTACATTTTTTATTAAAATTTATCCACAGATCGCAGTTGCAGCTAAAAAATAAATTTATTCATTCCCTGCGAAATGCTATTTTAACTGTTTTAACAAGGACTGCATGATCACAAAAACGACCCTTCTAAATCCACCCCATCTTTCTCAAAATAATAATCATTATTATGCGCTCATCCTAAACAGAGTGAAAAAGCTTTGATGTATTTTCAAAACAAAATTTTTATGCGGTTTTTAAACGAAAAGAAAAGTAACCCTTTGATATATTTTAGTTTAAAACACTTTGTTCTCTTCCAACGATTGCGGTTCTTGTATAAATTTAATAACTCTAAATTGCAGCATAATAAAGGAAATTGAATATCAAATCGAATATTAGTTGAAGAGCTATTTTTTAATTAAATATTTTGTTAACTTAGAGATTGTAACTTATAGATTATAACGGCAAAGATCTAGCTAAAGCTTGAATCCCGCATGTAACATATTCCAACCGAATGCACTTCCATGGTCGTGAAAGGCTGCTAATGTTCTGAGTGGAGCTGCGTTATCATGTAGCAACCAGATTGACAGGTGACAAAGAATCTACGTATAAAATGAAAATAACTAACAATTCAAGGACTTTTGAAATATGCTTCTGTTTTTCTCGAAGTTTTTTGAAAAAGTCATAATGATCTACGACTTTTTCTCTTCTCGGTTTTGTGGTAAAGATTGTAATTTTTGAATGGAAATATTCAAAGATTCATTATGTATTCAATGAACTTATAGATCTGTATTTAAATTCGTGAAAATATGCAATGTGCTCAAAAACAGTCATTTAATCTGTGGCAACTTATCAATATAGACAATGTAAATTCCGCATAGTATTTATAAAGCTTGACGCCACTGCAAAGCAGTGATGACCGATGCAGAATCTGTGGGAACTAATCAATATAGACGAAACCAATTCTGCATACGTAATTATAAAGGTGAATGCCTTGAGAAAAGCGATCATCAATTCAAGTGATGACTAATGCAGAAAACAGTACAGCCCGACGAAAGCATAATTGGACAACCATAGAAAAGGATCTACATTCTTCCGTCGCGTCCCGAACTGAAAAAATCTCTCCAGGTACACATAATCGTCAATTTAAAATATCATCCTATACCTAAAGTAATCTCTATAATTATACAACATTTTGAATAGAATTCCTAAAAATCCTTTCAAGAAAAAATAATATATAATAATGAAATAGTGCACAAAAGGGCATTTAAACAAGTAACTTATATGTTGAAACTTTCTTAATTGGATTAATGTAAAATTTTATTAATCTCAGAAATAAAGTGGTTTTTGGGTGTATTAAGTAAAAAATCTATTTATTGTCAGTATCCAAAACGGTGCTTTGTGAATTTTGCATTGTGATCGCTCATCTGTGATAATCTATTTGAAAATTTATTGCCTTTTGTAATGCGACGTGTATTGTTTTTCGGCCATACAATGGCGAACTAAATAATAGTATGAACAATTTTAAAACATAGAACTGTTTCCTAGAAAAACGTAAAAAGCTTTTGTTGATGAAATTTTGTATATTATGGGTAACCTCCTGTTCGATCAATAGTAGTTTTAACGTTACAATTGTCAAGCTGACATGTTAACTTACCATAATGTGGAGTCAGTTGATATTTAATTTTACTGACCCCACGACACTTTTGGATCTCTCCTTTTCCAATCTATCATAATCAGCCTCTATTGATGTTGTTTTACATATGCATAACAATACTAGATTGTTTTCGATTCGAGGGGGTAGCTTTTTGGGAATCCATTTTTATTATAAAATTAAATTTGATAACTTTATTATTCCATTGGTTGTGTTACTAAATGTGACATGCGTTTTGCCACTTCAGACTATCTTACTATATCGCAATGTTTTTTTTAACAATTAAAAAAACGCCAAATTAAAAAAAAATTAATTACTTATGAAATTATTTTCAATTATTTCTTAAAGACAATTAGATTTGAGATAATTTGAAAAGACAAATTACAGTGTCGTGCAATAAAACTTTTTCTATCTCTGTGTACAATTAAGGTGCAACGCTAGATGTTTTATCTCACTACCACCCGTCACTTTACATGTGAGCGAGCGAGAACGATAATGATTCACGGCTTGCTTATTTTTTTTAAATTTGTTTGGAAAAAGGCACAATATTTCTTTGATGTATACTATGCGCGGAACGTCGGCGTCCGTGGCGCAGTTGGTAGCGTCGTTGGCTATGGTTACGGATGTCTCGGGTTCAATTCCCGGTGCGGAAAATTTTCGTAAATTGATCTTTCAATCGATTTATGGACTTCTGTTCGTAACCTGAGCGTTTGTGATGTCTAAAAACTCCTCCTTCCCACCCATTCGATCCTCACGGGGCTTAGCGAGAACGATTAGCTAACCACTAGTCCTGTCCTAGCCCTATCTATCCTTACTCTCTTCGGAAAGGTCGAGCAACTGAGTAATAAGCAGTTCTCATAGAAAAATCCTGTTCAGATACCTTGATTGGGAGAGCGCTGGCACGCTGCACGCTAGGAGCGGGCATAGGAAGTTAGCTATTTGTAGTATTATAATATATTATTTTTACAAAAGCGTTTCCCAATTATATTTAAACCCAGAACCTCTCATATATGATATATATATTTTTTTTACTTTCGCGCCATCACTGCACACATTAACAACATGGTCACCAAATTATATTGCGCGTATACATAAGCCCAGTGACACAACTTACGTTTTCACCAGTGGTATAAATTTGTAAGCAATTATTACTTTCTAAAAATTTGAATCACCATTAAAATCGCTTGGATTTAATTTTGACGTGTATGCCTGAAAATTTTAGCATCAATAAATAAATTGTTTTGGAAGCAAAATGTTCCAATCCGATCATAAATCAGCGATGACCACAAACTGCACTGCGTACAACTGTAGCGCTCGGTGACCTCTCATTATAAATGCAGTTTTATCGAGTGGAGATTATGATGATTATATAAACTACTTAAACACACTATAATAATTGTAAAGATATAATATGACAAAATTATTTCAAAATACTCACATTATAATATTTATAGAAATTGTTTATTGTTGGTACTTACCGGCTGAATTTTAGCTTGGTAAGTTGATACTTTGAATAGTGGGCGAATGAGAGCTACTGAGAAATGCGAAAAAATAAATAATATTTCACTAAAACCAACACATTGTATCTGTTCAAGGTATTTTTTATCATATTGGTGGTCTCTCAACAGAAGTTTTTCTACTCCTAGTTACTCAGTTGCTGTTCCTCTATTTATCGAAGAGAGTAGGGATGTAAAAATACTGCTAAGAAATGACTAATGCTTAGCTTATCGCTGTCGCTACGCCTTGTTTAAAGGATCAGGCGGGTGGGAGGGAATTTCGGACAACACAAGACATTCATGCCTTCGAACAGAATTCACCAATCGATTGAAAAGTCAATTTATAAAACTGTCCGCACCCGTGAGATCCGTAACTAAGATCAATGACATTCGCCACTACACTAAAATATCTTTAGCGATACAATATGACGCTGTAGATGTATGTAAAA
Organism: Himalopsyche phryganea; assembly: GCA_022494535.1. Lineage (NCBI taxonomy): Eukaryota > Metazoa > Arthropoda > Insecta > Trichoptera > Rhyacophilidae > Himalopsyche > Himalopsyche phryganea. The sequence goes on from JAGVSL010000164.1 coordinate 227,370, forward strand.
TTATGCATGTTGTTTATTATTCATCAGCAATATTGACGACGTTAATTGGCAAATAATATTTTATTTGACCAATATACAACACGGATTCTGCATACATTGCAATAAAAGTGAAAGTTCTTAAAAGGCAAGTCATGATGACTAAAGTAGGACACAGACAACGACAGTATTTATATATGAAAAAAGATGGAAAGACCGGATTCATTCTGTGATCGCCTGCCGAACGTGAATTCTGTCGCCACCCGTCGAACTGGAAATATCTCTCCTGAACTGAATAATCGTCATCAACATCATCGTCATTCCATTCAACACGTCACACTTCCTTATTTTTAAATACAAAAAGGAAATATATTCTTAAATATCTTTTCATTCTCCAATCCCACTCTACTCTTTGAAAACGGGGTCTAGAGTGCTTTTTAGCTCTCTTAACAATTTTTTAAAATGCTTCATTAGAAGTCCATATGATCAATATTGGAAGCGGATATTATTTGTTAAGCAATTGTTCGACTGTTATCTCTAGACAGAATAAAATATAAAAGCGGATAATAATAGCAAAAATAAATGATATAATATGTATAGTTAAGGAGTAAAAAATATTGAATGATCAGATGGAAATATATTTTACGGTTTGAATTTATTGTTATAGGCAAACTTCGGACCCAAATTTTATAAAAATATTTTACCAGTGATGTCATAAACACGCCAAAAACAGGGAAATATTTTCAAATCACCATTAAATTTTGGAATCCGATTGCAGGAAATGCAAGTCATGCGTGAAAATTTGTTGTAAACTGCAGTCGTCACATTTCTGGATTTGGGTTACGATTCTCAATCTGGGTGGACTCTTAGTGTCACTTCTCATCAAACTAAGACTGCAATTAAACATAAGCGGAAATAGTCTTCGTTTCACCAACGTTTTATAATGCGCATAATTAGTTAAATAAATATTGAAGGATTCAGCCAGTATTTACATGGTGCCGAATTCAGTTTAAATTATTTATAAAATCGCGGTGCGTCTCCCTGTTTTAGTTAACTCGAATCAAATCGCTTAAGTCTAGTCTAGGAGATTGAAAAATTAACGGATGTTAAATATTACAGAATGGTGGTCATCGACCAAAATGTTTGAACACAGCAGGTTGTTTAATATTATAGAATGATCTCGTAGAGCAGCGTTTTCCAGATAGTGATGAATATTGCTGCGCGGCCACACAGGTGCACACTTTTCTAAAGAAATATCATTACTACTTTTTAAAAAAATTCACAAATTTATTAAAAAGTATGCAGTTAAAATAATAATGTAATTTAATTTAAAAAAATATATATATATATATATATCAATTAGTTTAACAACGAGTTCTGTCCTAGTCATATCTTTCTATCTCTATTCTCTTCGAAAAAGAGAGGTTGAGCATCTGAGAAGCAAGCATTTTTTGTGAAAAACTTTTGTTGAGATACCTTCAGTAAGAATCTCAGAGTATGTTTCATATTGGAAACGGACATGGTAAAAGAAACGCGGTAAAAGCAAATTATAATTTCGTTTAAAAAACTATTAAACAATCAGAGGTTTTCGATTTTCGCATTTTGTCGTGACTGAAAGTTTGAAGCAGGTTTTTAGATATCGTTTTACATAAAATATAAATATACAAACTACATAAAAGTAGAGCAGTTTGTAAAAATAAAGGCTCCTCCAAACCAGAAGTTTCTAGTTGGTTAGAAACTGGTTCACGCTACTATTTAGTAATTATATATTTGGAAGAGTAATTGCTTTTTATTTTAATAAGGAATACTGTATGAAAATGTATAACTTTTGTTTATTTTTCCTATATATTATATGTACTAGTGTGGGTTACAAAACGTTGTGGGTCACGAAAGAGAATTATATAAATAGCTATGCAATGGAATAAAAAGTTTGGAAAACGCTGCTGTAAAAGATAAAGTGAAATGTCGAATATACACAATTTTTTTATAAAAATACATTCAAATTCACTTTTGAAATACTTTTAAGATTTTTATTGATTATGTGAGTTCTCTGTCATATGAACGAAATGGTTGCGAATCTCTTGTTTTATAGTAAAATCTCACATGTAGCTGTTTACATCCTGACTATAAGTACCTGTCAAATTGTGGCTCACTAATTCTGGCGATCTAGTTTCCGTCCAAATGCTATTTCCGGTTTTAAAATATAGGCTTTAATCTCTGGGAAATCTAATTCTGCGGCTATTTAGCCAATCGATTTCAAAATAATTGCTTTTATAGCGAATTTCCTAAATACCGCATCATCACATATGTATAGCCATGTGTATATTTGTTGTTTTGAAATTAAACGTAGAGCAATGCAATTAGTCTTATTTCTCCTATTGAATTATTACCATTTCAGCTTGAATATATCCCGGTCTCATAACGCGGCTCGTTTATTTGGACCGGGATTGAGGGAAAAAAATTCAAATACAAGGTAAAAGGTGCTGATTCGGTCCTTTAAGCAAAAAAAATTGACTTGCTCAGTCACTTAGCTTAAGCGATATTAAGTATCCTGTGTATCCGTATACTGAGAATCTACCGTAGCCTTATTACAACGTTCCACGATCAATTGAAAACATTTTTAGAAATCGCGTTACTAACTTATAATTATAGTGATTTAATTTAAGAATATATGGGCAGTCAACTTGTCCAGAAGCGCGAGTGGACCCGTGTGGCTGACGGGCAGTGAGGTAGTATTGTCGTCCGTTCGTGTGTGAGGTAGTAAGGTTTCTGACAGTGTCTATGCTCCTATTCTTCTTTTGCCATGTCGACTGGGTTTTTATCTGTATTTATTCGTTCCCCCCGGATTTGATGCGTGAAAGATCTTTGTATGACATATATGTATAAAAATGAATGTTTGTTTGTTTTTTTGACCTCAATGAGTTCCTTTACCATTCATCCATTTAGATGAAACTTTGGTGTTTTGTTGTGTGCACACTCGTGAAGGTTTCTGAAGAAAAAAATTCAAATTGAAAAAAAGAATCGAATACGTACAAATAGCGACATCTCGAAAAAATCTTCTGATTTATTCGTGTACGCGCCGGATGGAACGAAAAATTTTGTGTATCCGAAATCGACGGGTCTTTACTCAGCCCTGCCCGTGGGCCGGGCTTGGGCGGGTAAAGACAATTCAGATTTGGGCTATGGCCGGGCCCGGGTAAAGAATTCAATTTTATAAAAATATTTTGAACTATGTTCCGGTCCTAAGTCAACCATAAGGCAATACTATTCATTACTTAAGTAATTTATTTTACATGTGCTATGAATATTGTTGGAAATATGGAAACCATAACATGTATTGTTTGAAAAGTATAAATGAATTTGAATATTTCAAAAAAATCGGGCTTTTTTGGGCTAAAAAAAATAAATCTGGCATTCGGGTCGGGTTCGAGTAACAAGTGTGATATTGAGACTCAAGTTCGGGACGTGCAGGGCCTGAAGATGATGAGCTTGGACCGGGTAATTTTATGAGATTTCAATAAACAGGATTAAAACACAAACCCTTTATTTCTTTGAGCGGCATTGGAACGCATGTCGGGTACTCACTACTCTCATTAGTAGTAAATAAACGCAAAAATGCGTACTTATAACGTTACTTGTTTTAACGCCGAAAGAGTTTTAATGCATTATTTTACATTGAAGATATTCGCAAAGTCCTTAGTCAACACAATAATTATTATCAATGACATAACGCATGAGGTAAATTTTGTGGTGACCATGCTGACGTCAAAGTAATTTATAGTTTATTTTGCTAGACATTTGCTGACGCAGCGCGCTGGCTGTTGTTAAATTGTCCTACCCAAAGTTTGTACTACACGAAAGCATCAAGAGCAAAATTTTGACATTTTGTATTGTAAATCTTTTCTGTCTATAATAAAATAGTTAAAATAACGATGACAATTTGTATGGAATTCCAAATGTTTTTTCATCTCTGTAATCTGATAATTGCTGCATTTATTGGGTCAGTAACTATTTCAATTTTCGATCAGTAAGAAATATTTAATGGTCAGTATACATGTGGTTAGTTAATAAAATAAGCGCTTATTAATTTATATACATCGGTAATTTTTTTATTTAGCCTAACCTAACCTAGCCTATATTTATTTGGCAATTATTTTCTGATCTACATCGAATTAGTTACTGGCCATTTATGGAATTAGTTACTGAACAAATATTTAGTTGCCTTGTATATTAAAAATGAGAAAAGATACAAGAGGGTAATGTTCAAATAAGTCTACAAAAATTTTTCTGTTGAATGAACTTACCGGTTTGTATAAATATACATGATATAATTATTATATCATGTGAACGTTTTCTTATTAACACCTCATATTTTTATTGGAGTATCTACGAAATCATTCGATTGCATTCTTCTAAATTATTATTTTCCATAATATAATTATAGTAGATATATTTTTCTATATTCCATTCAGAGTTAAGTCGATATGAACGAGATGCAGCTTTTTAAACATGGTTGTTAGTCATATATATTAAAGTCGCTAATTATCAAATCTTGGTGGAAAAACAAAATAAAAAACATCTTTATACAATGTCCAGGGCCGGATTTTCTCACTAAGATAATTTTCAACTGACGAAAAATAAATTAGAACAGAGTTATTTATATAATATTAGGTTTGGCTCATAAAAACGTACACAAAACATTTACAAAGTATTCAGTTATACAAAACAAATGTCATCATTAAAGTAAATTCATTTAACGATGAATTCATAAACACGTGGATGTTCCTTTTCCTAGAACAACTCAAAACACAATGAGTACCTACGTTAAATACTGTGATGTTGGAGTTAGTGAGATGATATAATATTGTAAAACAGTATATCGTCGTCATTGTGGCAGAAGACGATAAGTTAAAAATCAGCTGTTTTGATATATGAATGCAGTACGATAAATTTTAAGACGGTCTATCGAAGTCCTCCGCAAGCGGTGTGCCGCGAGACGATGCTAGGTGGGCCGCGGCGCAATCCGTCCAAAATGAGAAAAAATCTAAAATGTTCATATTAGAAAAAATTAAAGTTATTCGGTTGCTAGATATCGGTTTCGCCAAAAGTTTCCAAAGTGGGCTACCGGTGAGGACAGTTTCCGAGCAACAAACGATGTTTTCAAAGGTTATGACATTCGACGGAATTATTGTATTATGAGATTTTTGCACGAACGTTGCAAACGATGGGGGATAAAACGGGGTTTGTCTTGAGTGAAAAACTAAAAAATCTTGCACTAAAAATTACACATTGCTGTATACATCGAGAAGCATTAATGGTATGTGCGACAACTTGCAGTGTGAATTATTAAAAATAACGAAAGAATGTATTAAAACAATAAAAATCGAATCAAGCGCCTTCAATATTTGAAATATGAGGAAATGGGATTGGAATATTAATCCATACTGTGTTACACAGAAACACTGGTTATTTTTAATTCAAACTATTAAATGTGAATTTTGTTTTTGAAATTTGCATATATTTTTGTTTGTGGTGTGCCGCAAAATTCTAATGAGTCATTAGGTGCGCCGTGGATGAGAAAACGTTTCGAAGCACTGTTCTATCGTATAAAAAACCAATCTCAGTCATATTCCATGTATTTTTTACATAACAGAAAGAAATCAATATGAATTAAGTCAATTTGTTTCACGGTGGAAAAAGACTTTTATTAACATAGCTTTAAAAAAGACTCACTTATACTTAAATCTAATTTGTAAATGATTGACGAATCTCATAAGTGGTTAGTTGAATAAATAATGGTCAAGATATTTAAATAGAGAGACTTAAAAGCCGATTATCTCAGAACAAGGTTTTTTGATTTGACGTCTTCTGCCACTATACAGACAATATAGAGGAGATAAATTAAGTCAAAATATAGTTCTGATGATGGCGTGAAGGCTTTCAACAAACTCATAAAATTCTGGTACAACTGAATAGGTACTTAAGTATATTGGAATCCTAGCAAGTAAATGCAAACTCAATCAATAAAACATATTTTAAGTCTTTTTTATCGTTAATGACCACCGCTAGTAGCAAATATTTTTTTAGGTAAGGGAAATGAGTAAAATAGAAGCAACTAAAATAAAATTAAGTTAAAAAATCTCTAATCGGAAAAAAACTGTGAAGCCCGCATGATGTTATTCTTGTTTTACGCTGTGTTTCGCTACTAACTCAGGCAAATTTGCTGACCTATCTTTAGAGATATTTATTGCCCTACCTCCCCATTGCGAACCTGTAAAGTGCTGTGTTTTCCTGCTCTAGAAAAACTTATTTTCCCGTTGTAGATAAATACTGCGCATTGCTTTTATTGTACCAGAATGAGATACGATATTTAATATTTATTGCTATCCAAATAATATGAATATTTTTTATAAAAACTCAAAAGGGTAATCAGAATCCAAAGTACGTAGCGAAAACTGTACATTTTTTTATGAATATAGTACAACTAGAACTTCGCTGTATTATGATGACCTGGGAGGAAGCAGAAAGACTAACGGAGAACAGAAAATCTAGAAGGGGCCGTGTGGTGGTCATATGCTCCAAGTATGGAGAGGATATGTTAAAAATAATGTGAGAAATAATATGAAAAGATCTGAATCGAAGAGAGGCGAATGTTTGATTATCAACGTCCGGGAAGTCTGGGATCTCAAGCAAACACCATTTCAAATCCAGTTCATCTCTTATTTGATTGACAAAGATGCAGTGGTTTATTACACAAAATATCAGTAACACATACAATTCAGTCTACATTTACATCTACTTAACACATCAATTTACCTTTAAGTTATAATGCAATTGACGCAACAACGATTTTAAATTAAGTCCAATTTCAAAACAAACAAAAACAATTTATAATCACTTGCGACGCCGGCCGACTCCGAGAGCCGCCTCTGCCAAATTAAAAATCAAACCTCAACCACTGTAGGTTGCACCCCTTGTTGTCTATAATAGACCCGTCCAGCAGACGTGCCCCTGAACAGCGTATTCTTTCTAATTTCAGCTATAGGCCCTCGTCGGTTAGCAACCGATTCATTTTTAATGGCCATAAACCGGTTCGGCCAGCTAACATTAGTTTCAAATTATTCGGAGCATTGCAATATTAAAATTGTTCGAATGCCGTTCTTGTATCACTTCAACCTTCGAAGAAAGAAATAAATGTTATCAAAAATATCAGGGCGTGTCAAATAATTAGACTTGTTTTGGCAAAACGATTTTTGGTTGTGCGTAACATATTATATGAGTGGACCTCAAATGCTTCTGTAGGACAAAGTTTCACGAATTGGCAGTAACTTTTCGCTTTTAGAGATCATGAATTATATTTCAGCAAGTTTATATGTCTTCAGATTTCACGAAGATTCAGTGCTCATCTGACCCGAACCCGGTAAGTTGCAAGATGTTTTAATACAGTATAGGTATTTTAACAATGAAAGGTTTTAAAATGTTTCTGAATATGATCCGATAAATCCCGAAATACAACACTTGACTATTCACTCATGTATTTTTATCCTATTTTTATTCAGAAGCAATTTACTATTAATTTGATGATTAATTTCAAAACCCATTTGCATTAATAGTTCAATTGCTTTATCACACATTGATCCATTTGTTATTCTGAATATTTTTGTAAAGCATGTCCGCTCTCAATATGAAGCATATAGCTTACAAATCGAGGTATCTCAACAGAAGTTTTCAAATAGATCTAATGGTTACTCAGTTTCTCACCTTTTCTTTGTTAAAGAGAGTAGAGATAGAAAGATAGAGCTAACACTGATTTAGTGGCTAGCTGATCGCTTTCGCTACGAACCCGTTTTTCATATCGACTAAGAAGGGGGGATTTTAGACATCACAAACTACCGTGCCTTCGAACAAAAATATATAAATTTACTGAAAAATCCATTTATATAACTGTCCATACTAGGACTCGAAAAACGGTTGACGGTTACTAATGATAGCTTGCGAATAAAGGTTTGGCAATCGCTGGCTTAACGTAATAACCTTATATCAACATGTGTTCAAGTGAGTCAAATTAGTTAAACCGATACCTTATTGAAAAAAATGTAATTTGAACGATAACTATCAGAAATATTTCAGAAAACTTTTTATATCCTTTTAAAGAAATAATAAAATTCTCGCAGTAAATCATCAAGCTTTATTACTTTTACAACGAAACTAACCCAAATTCTTTTCTGCTATCGATCGCATTCTGTTTTCTTGGAATTCTGATTTCAATAACGTTATTGCAATATCGATATTTGGATAATGTAAAAACACATTTTGGACCAAATTGGCGACAGTAAAAACATTTCATGGATTGATTCAAAAGATCATAGCTATGACTCAATTTTCCGTTCGAGTAATAACAATTTACGAATCTCTTTTAATGTGTTAATTAATTGTCAATTCAAACACAATTTGTTTTTTACTTCTTTCAAATTTTTATAATGATCAGTTGATAATGCTTGCCATGCGTTTATTATAAAAATGTTCAAATGGAAAGAAAAATACTACTCTTTATTTTTGTAATTGATAAGTTAAGAATTAGAATCAATGTATACTTTATAAATAAAAAATAGCCTTACGATAGAGTAAGTCTGAAAATGCTTCTCAAAGAGGCAAAAAAAGCGTCACACTTTATTAGTAGCACAACTAGTGGAATAAAAAAGTTGTCAATTTTAATTTTTTATGTAGTTATTGTGATGTAAGCTTGAATGCTTCAAATATCCAATCAATAATTATAAAGTTGATAGTCAAAAGTTGATAGTCAAAATAGTATAGTTGACCTAGAAATGGCAACCAGAATGACATGTCTATAGCTCAGTTCCAAAGTGTAACATATATAAAAATTGCAGTTTTAATGTAGATGTAGATACAGCAGAAGATACAACTTGCCTATAATATTGTTTCCTAAATAAATTATCTCTCAATTAAGTTTTTTTGTTGTTACAGATTGGAATTGAATAATCGATGTGTAAATTTCACCTCGCTGCTGTACACCGTTTCTGAGGAGCTTTTGTGATCCACATACAGGCATAGAGTTTTATACATGTATTTTCTTGTATGTAAGAGAGATATTTACGATCAAATATAAATAAACATAGCTGTAAAATTGCTCAGTTATAAGCCAAACGAAGATATTCATTTATTTATCTCATACTACTAATATATGTCAGCGCTCATACTTGCGGGCTCGAAGCATAATGGAAATTTTTATAACCACATATCAGAAAGTGCTACCGTAAAAAAATGTTTAGTGTCGCATATTGATTATGGGAATCGCCCCCCATTCCAATAATAACTAGTAATATGACGTCATGATAATCAATCCCGAAGGACCGCAATATTTGATGTCTTTTCCGTCCTTTGCTAGTCAACAAAAATATTATTCTGATAACGGTAAATAAAGTATTAGGCCTTGGCTAAATTATTTGCCTAATAAAACAAATGCTTGTTATTTATCGTAGTTGAAGAGATCAGTACTTTTACTTACTATGAAATTCTTATGGTCAGTACTCATCTGAGCATTTTGTACGCGCATAGCACGCTGTGAGTCATAATTTCCTCAAGTGTGGAGTTTAATGACTTGTTTGTGCGCACTTTTATGCGCGCAAACAAGTCATTAAACGTCTACAAGTCGTGCGCGAACAAAACGCTCTAATGAATACCGACAATTAAACGGTGAACTTATGCGTTATTTACACATTGCATTGTGCATGAAAAAATCTTGATAAACGTAACTTTTTTCAGCTGGCCACGTCTTTCCTTTTCGAAGTTAACACTCGAGAAAGATAAAGTCAGAATATAAATTATGACGAGGGAAATCAGTAACTATGTCCACTCCGAATGTAGAGCATATGGACTACTAATGGAGGTATCTTAACAGAAGTTTTTCTACGAGCACTCAGTTGCTCAACCTGTCTTTTTCGAAGATAGTAAACTTAGAAGGATATGGATTGGACAGGACTAGTTGTTAGCTAATCGCTTTCACTGATCCCCGTTTTTTCGGATATAATGGGTGGGAGGGTGTTGTAGACCTCACAAATATACATGCCTACCAAATTTGGTTTATAGAGATTTTGTACACTTCCATGTATCAGTTCGAACTGGTCAGTTCGAGTCCATTCGTGTGCTCGAATGCCTGAAGATGCCGAAAGGCGAAACCCGGGTCGTTAGTGACAAAATACATGGAAGTGTACAAAATCTCAATAATCCAAATTTGATATTGAAAGTAAGTGAAGTAGTAAAGTGATGGTGGTAAATTTCGGTACATGGTTTTTTCCAATCGACGTATTATAATATGGATTTATGTTCGAAGGCATTTATGTCGTTGATGCCTTAAGTTACTTCCCACACTTCCTATCCTAAAAATGGGATATAGCGAGAGCGCTTAGTTAATCACTAGTTCTGTCCTTGCCTTATCCTTTTATTCGTTATATATTGGAAAATAAGTAAGCTTGAGAAACAAAGTAACAAGCAGTTTTCATAAAAAGACTTATGTTGGGATAAACTTCATTAGAAGTCCATATGCTCCAACTTGTGGGGTAGACTTGCCAAAAAAAAGTTTGTAACTGACGCTCACCTGAATAAGAGGTTGTGTTAATCATATCCGCCCCCAACGTGGAGAAAATGAACTTATAACGAAAATTTTCTGAAGATTTTTTTTAACGAGAACTGATTGTTAGTCATTCGCCAGTATCGAAGTTTCGAACCATTAAGTGGAGTCATGGAAAAGATTTCTTTAGTTCTTTGGCGATGTGCACAGCTTGATCATAACAAAATTTAATAAAAAGACAATATAAAATACAAAGTCAGCAGTTAGAATCTCCATTCAAATTTAAGCGGCCGTTGTCTATGTGTAGATACAAAAGAATCGTCGTCTGAGAACTACTTATGGAGATCGATTCTTCTTAATATTTATGTCAACAACGACCTAAAAGACTGACCATACTTCTTCATATCCCAAGCTGTACAAATTGACTTATTGGATATCTTCTGAGCCCTACTCAAGGGTTTATGCTTCGTTCATATTAAGGGTATACTGACAAAAATTAAGTCATTTTTTGATGATTCTCTATTTTAAACGTCAAAATGTATGCAATTTAACATAGTAGTAGAACGAATGAAGTCATAGGATGTAGAGTGGCTTTGAAAAAAAAAACAGTATTAACCCTTTGCTCCCTGGCGGTACAAAAAAGTACCACATCAAAATAAATAACATTAAAAATACCAGGGTAAATATTTTCCTACTGAATATATATGACAGTACTTATTTCAAGCGTATTGGCAACAGGGCAATTTTTATTTCGGCAAAATACCACCACGGCAGTAAATTGTAATTGAGCATTCAAAGAAATTTGTCGTGTAAAAATCGTGATACTTTTACTTCTTAATACTTCTATTATTTAAAATTGTGAAATATATTATATTTTTCAAGTCGATTTAAAAATATATAATATAATTGTGACAATTATATTATCTGATAAAAAGAGTATGATTTTTTACCTTCTTATACCTGACGGTACTTATTAGTATCAGTAAATTTTCACCAATATGGGCTTTCCGGAAAATTTAAAAAAAAATCAGCTATTGCTTTAAAGATATAAGATACACGATTTACTAAGAAAAACTAGAAAAAAATGTTTATTTCTATGTTCATGGAGCAAAGTGTTAAGTCATATTCATATTTTTTTATACTGGAAAAGAGCATGGTATAACTATAATTCATCGATTTGTATGCCATAAAGATTATTATTTGTAATGTAAAAAATATTTAAAAAAATTTACTTTGTAGTGAGAGTATTTTGAAAAGAAATCAAGTTTTAAGCATGATTATCTCAGAACTTGTATTTATGCCTGCTGCAGTACCTATATCCTCGATATAATGTGCGTGATATTTGCTTTGTATGCTTTGTGGTAATATGTGCATAGTTTGATAAATCTCAAATGAACTGTATATTATTACAAGCAAATCAAAAACCTACCTACAATTATAATTGCAGATTTCTTAGGGAACAGTCGCACTCGAATCGATATTTCATTATTGTGAGTCACATTTTATTGCCAACTCAGTTTTTGGAGGGGAAATAAGATAACTTTATAAACATGAAAGAGAACAGCAAAAACGAATTTTCTCGATGTATATATATTTCAAACAACTACTATAAAATTGTTAATTATATATTTAATGTATCTGACGCGAAAATTTAATCGGGTCCGTGGTGTAGTGGTCAACGTCGGATGCCTTTGGTTCATTCAGTGACATTCAGTTTTTAGATTTATGAATTTCTGTTCGTACGACACGGATGTTTGCCGATCCTAAAAATGGCGCGTTGTGAGAGCAAATAGCTAACCACTAGTCATATTCCAGCCCTGTTCTTCTATTTCTACTCTCTACGACAAAAAAAAATGAGCAGCTGAGTAAAAAACAATAAAATATTGTAGAAAAATGTCGAATCCAAATGCTCCACATTGAGAGATGACAAGGTAAAAAAAAATAGTTGGGATTATTTGGGTCTATCTAATATTAATAATATTATTTTTCAGAGGATTTCACAGGATTTTCGCATTTGTTATAGTTTCGCATTTGTCAATCTAAAGTAATAATAACGAATTTCATTCTAAAATAGCCAAAGGATACCACTTGTTACATCTTGAAATTGGTAGAGATTGATATCCTATGAATTTCCTTATACCTAACGAAAAACAGTAAACTTTTGACTTGTTACACTTTGAAACTGAGGTATTGATTTTTATTCTGCCGCTTTTGAATTTTGAGACATCATACTGAAAATTTTGCAAGATAAAGTAATAAAATTTATTATGGCTGATAAAAATGTCAATAAAATAAATATAAAACAACGGCTCATTTCTTTCTACCCTATCTTTAATACGTAATACTTTAATATATAGAGGGAGATCCTGCAGTTTACTTTATTAGAATTGTCACACCTTTTCCCCTAATAATAAGATACTGCAGTCTGTCCATATATTCCTTGTCTCCCCTTCTTTTCACTTACTGTTCCCTGAAATCAATATGTCTTATTATTTCCAGTCCTTGTTTAAAACTATTTAAATCACTAAATCTTTTTGTCTGATATATTAAATTTCATGAAAAAAAATATGACTTTAAATATCATTCTTCTTCTTTCTGTGACATTCCGCACGACGGCGATAATGTTTGTTTGTCTGCTCCCACCTCATAATAGTCTGTTAATAAAACATTGCATATATTAACGCATGTCTCGTGTTAATGCTTTTATAAATATAATTATTTTTCTCACATAATTGAATTTAAATTTAGTTTTTGATTTCAGAATACTAGTTATTGATATGTAAAAGGTAACATTTTTACTGTAGACCAGGGTTTCCCAAACATTTTTTACGAGGGAACACTTTACAAACCCTACAAATTTAACGGAACATCGTGTTCATTTTGTTGAGTATATAAAATGAACATGTTTGAATTTGTTGCAGCTGCAGTACCATATAAAATCATTCCAAATTTTCCCGGAACTTCTTATCCCGTTCAGCGGAACATAGTTTGGCAAACCCTGATGTAGACTATTTAATTTGGTTAATGCATAATGTGTTAATTTTTGCCATAGTTATTTAATCAGCTGTTCAATACACCATGTAATTACTTTCACTCAATTTCATATATGGTGATGGCTCGCGATGAGTGAACCGGCCCTGATCATTATAAAAATGTTGAAGTAGTACAAAGCAAATTGTACTTTATTTTTAAAACTAGTAACCGTACCCGTCATAGATGACGGTATTGAAATTGAAATACTTAATATCTAAAGAAGCTAGTACGTCGGAACTGTGTGTGCATTGTTTGCACCGCGAACGCTTACGTCATGAGAAAATTTCATGAATACATGTGATATGTGATAATAATAAAGCGTCTACAGAGCGGTCTGGGCTATTATATATAAGATATAATGACCACCATTTACACATTAAAAGTGCTTAATTTTATGTTAGTAATAGACATAATTTTGTAAATATGCCCTTATTTTCAAATAACTTTCATATAGTTGGAGATTATTCATGAAAATTATTTGAAAAGTTCAATACGTTATTAAAACCCGAAAGAAAAATACTAAATTCGAAATTCAAATGACAGCTTTTATAATTATTTAAAAAAAAGTTGCCTCTGCCTTACTCAACTCGATTGTTAATCTTAAAATCAAATAGTGAACTTTAAAATTGGATTAATGGCAATCAGTGTGGCTTGTTTAATTGATTAAATCCCTAATTACTCGTCTAGGCCGGCAAGCCAATCACGAATCTCAATTATTATTTCAAAGGGTTCTTAGTTATCCGAAATCTGTATAAACACAGCTATAAGAAATTTGGTATAAAGAACTTCGAAATCATTTGCGCGATCTTTTTGTCAAATCAATTACAGATTTTGTAAATGTGTAATTAATAATAATACAATTAATTTAGTTTCGACAAAATTGTAACTGGAAAATAATGTGTGTCACATTTATTAAATTCACAATAAAATGAATTTATAGTATATTGGAGGCGATGGTTAATCTTTGAATTAAATTTTTTACAAAATTTAAGTTATTTTTCTATTGGAATAAGAAAATTCACGGCGTAACAGTTAACGCCAATCCACCATGCATTGGCTGACTGCAATATTTTCAATAGGTGTTTCAAAAAATAAATTAAATAAACCAAAAACATAATAAAAATTAACGAGCGAAGCGCACCATGGATTTTTTCCAGTCTTTTCTTTAGCAGCCCTTGATAGAAAATGCTGAGAAGACCGTTACATCGACCACACATATTGAAATCGATTGTTTGTAAGTTTATATTGCAAAAAAATCCCTTTCACCCATCCGATCATAAAAGCTAGGTGTAGCGATAAGCTAACCACTAGTCCTGTCCTAGCTCTTTCTTTGCTCTTTTCGACAATGTGCTGCTGAGCAATTGAGTAACGGACAGTTCTTGCAGAAAAACTTCTGTCGAAATACCTCCGCTAGGAATACAATATAGTCTACATATTGCCTCCTGTCCATTATCTTAAAAACACACATTTCAAAATATGCATATACATAATAGAAGATGAGATAAATGATTTGGAATCTAAATCAATCTTCAATCTTCAACCAATAATAATCAAATGAAAAAAGACATATTTAAATAAAAACATCGAATATTAATAGGGTAAAATATAGCTCAGCAAATTGAAGTTTAAACATAGCTAAGATGATGACATGAAACCGATATAGCTATCAAAATTCTGGTACAACTGACTACTTTGTTATTTTTATCCTATTGTAATGGAGTTCTATCAAGTAAATGAAAATTCAACAAAATCGTTGAATAATATGCATTAGTTATAATGATATTCTACTGTCTCTATTTGCCATCTGATTTTCTTTTCTAATGACATTGTTTTTAATGATATATGATAAACTATAATATATTTGGTTAGTGCTAATTATTTGGCCAGTAATTAATTCGATAACTGGTCATGTAGAAATTATTAATAAATAGTAAGTTAATAATTAAGGTTGTTGAGTAAATAATTGCCAAACAAATAAAGGTTAGATTAGTTAACGCATAATTAAAAAACTAACTGTTTTATATTATATATATATATATATATCTGACACTTTAATTTAAAAACTAATCATGTTATATAAATTAATGAATGAGTTTATATTATTAATTGA
This sequence comes from Himalopsyche phryganea, assembly GCA_022494535.1. Taxonomy (NCBI): domain Eukaryota; kingdom Metazoa; phylum Arthropoda; class Insecta; order Trichoptera; family Rhyacophilidae; genus Himalopsyche; species Himalopsyche phryganea. Next base: position 243,077 of record JAGVSL010000164.1, read on the forward strand.
CCACGTGTATACTGACCATATATCAGACTAGCTGCTGAGCATTTTGATTAATTGCTGATCATTAATTATTTCTTACTGACCAAACATTGAAATAGTTACTGACCCAATAAATGCAGGCATATAACCTTATGCATGTTTTCTGATACGAAATGATAAATTATAATAGCAGATGATAAGATATAAGTTTCAAAATGTTTATTCATTACGTAATATAATGAAATAATTAGGTTAACACAAAATGGATGCGGAGATAAATAATAAATTGCGTGGTGATATTGTTAAAGGGGCAAAATATTTTCCACTGACAAAGGCGAAAAGAAGAATTATTTCGATTCGTTTGTCACAATATTTCACAGAGAATTTACGTGGCTGGGTGAATTTATGCGACCAATTAGAAAATTACAAAAATCAGAAAAGACCGCAAGCAGAAAAAAATAATAAAATATTCTCGTTTTTGCTCCGATGAATATTCAAAATGAAAGATTATTGAAGAAGAGACATTTATTTGGTGGCTGAATTTGAATTTTAACAAAGAATTATTACACGCAGACGAAATTTTTTTAAATTTTATTTCAATGACTTTTTATTCAACATTTTTTACATCGTAATAAAAATAAACTGTTTAGTTTATTAAAAAGTTTTTTACTTGAAATATTTTTTATCGCAAAATCATGCTCTGTGCATTGTCGTTGTTTTCCAAATTCTTCACAAATTGCCTATATTATTTTCATTCGTCCGCCCTCCCCAGTGCAGCACTAAGTAAGTGATCTATCACTTAATTGACTCGGTGCATCCGTAAAATAAAAATCCTTCGTTCTTGCATATACTGTATTCTTCCGTCACTTAAAACCAGAATCCTCTTACTGCGTTTGCTGGATAGATGTCCACATCTCGCGGTTCAGAATTCAGACAAAATATGTGCGTTGCACTAACGAATTAAATATATATTTAACATTTTTTACTATATTATATTATTAAGAGCTCATTATATTATGTTCTACACGGTTAAAAAATTAATATAACTACAACACAAAGAAGTCAGTTCAGCGTTAGCTAGAAAATATAATTCCACACTGTTGATTTCAAAATGAATAAAGACTTTTCTACCGAAATTTGTTTTTAGATTAATGATTATCTCTTCTTTACTTAGAAAGGTGAAGACTTGAAGTGAATTGACAGAAATCATATTTATTGGGATACAATTTGTCGAATATGGCGAACTCGTCACTTAGTCCTGGTTCACAGTTTGCGTGTTTTTGTCTGATTGACAAACAGGTAAGAAGATTTGAGAAGATTCCTATTAGAAGTTATGTATGTTTTCCACTATTAAAAAATCGTGTGTGATCCCAAGATGGCCTCCTAATGTAGAAATCTTAGCACAAGAATTTTCTACCAAAATGGAACTCGGTCGTTAGACCAATCTTTTTCGAAGAAACTAGGAATATAAGGATAGGGTAAGGACATGCCTAGTGTTTTAAAAAATAAAACATAGTTCATTTGTACTACTTCCACATTTTTATTATGATTAGGACCGGTATTGCTTTTCACAAGAATTTTTAACATGTGGAAGTAGTACAAATGAATTGTGTTTTTTTCAATTTTAAAATATTATGCCTTTCCACCAAGAATCGACAGTTCACCTTAAAAGTGACATGCCTAGTGGTTAATCGCCCTAGTTCCATTGACTGGGTTGGAGGTGGGAGGTTATTTTAAACATCGAAAACATCGATGCCTTTGAAAATAAATCCATATGTCCCTACTGGGATTTGAAACCATTAGCGCCGTAACCGAAGTCTTTTTTTAACAATGTCCACTCCCAATGTGAAGTATACGACCTTCCATGAAGGTATCTTAATTGAAGTATTTGAATGAAGAGAGTAGGGATAGCAAGATAGAGCTAGGAAAGAACTAATGGTAAGCATTTTTAGGATCGGATGGGTAGGAGGTAATTTTAGACATTACAAACATTTATGCCGTCGGACAAAAGCTGATTGAAAATCAAATATAGGAAACTGTCCGTAATGGGATTCGAAAACGTGAGCCCTTTAACCAAAGCTGACGAAGTTAACCACTGCACCATGAACACGGCAAATACTAACTCATGTTTCATGGATAAAATATTCGTCATTTTATAATTAAAGGAATCACTAAGATTATAATCGACATAATATTATATCTGTGATCTTTACAATATTATGCCATGATTTTCAAAGTCTCTTGAAGTTTTTTTAGGAATCGTGATATATTAAATGTCTTTTACACCGTTACTGAACAATCAAACATATGAAAGAAAAGGGCACTTCTTATATTATTGAATAAAATATTATATAACAGTAAAGTTATTGTTGCTGCACAATAAATCTATTTGAAGTTTCGAGGAGCTTTAAGCTTTTTTGGCGATACTGTCTCGTTTTTCGAGATGCACTTTTGTACGTTGAATTCAGTGTACCTTCTTGTATTGTGCTTATTTATTTTATAGGGGGCGTATTTCAGCGAGCAAATAATTCACCAAAGAGGCATCATTATTTATCAATAAACTTCCTCTCTTTTGTTACATCTTAAAGCACGCCCCTGGAAAGATTTATTACTACAATCCTTGTATGGCGAATCTTTTTTTGTTGATAGTAATTTATCGTCATGCTCATTGTGTCAAGTTTATGCTTTTTTACAGCGCCGAAATAATTAATTTGATACAAAAACATGGTTATATTTTTCCAGTAAATTATGCTATTTTGTTTTTTCTATTATTAATTGTTCAAGTTGGCGGTTATATGTTTTTTTTTTTACATCGAACCACTTTTACGAACTTTTTATAGTAGTAGTATTTAAAAAAAATAAGAGTTAACAAACAAAAAAAAATGAATTGCTTAAATTGTAACTTACTTATAAGTGTCTTCAAGACTTCAAATACATGGACCAATTCGAGATATTAACATCTCTTAACATTGATGAACTAATTACCTAGATATTAATGCCGCACTGGTTACCGTATACAGTTGCTAATGACTGACCACGCGTGTCAAGCGGGCTTAGCACTGAATGAGTTTAATGATTTAATGATTGAATGTGCATTTACTTGGTATAAGTTATTAATATAGGATGAAATTATTATCACTCTATGAAATTTTATTACTAAATTAATAGCTATTTAGCTTCAGAAGTATGAACGATGGCGTTAAGCCAAAATAGCTATCAACTAATTAATATAATTTTGTGGAACTAAATACTTTGATATTTTATCTTATTAAATGATTTAATTGTTTTTTTCGTTTGTGAATGAGTTTGAATCGATATAATTTTTTTTATAAAAAACAAATCTGGTAAAATTCTTCCAAAGAATATTTATGTTTAATAATATATTTATATAAAATACCATATATTATTTACTTATAGTAAATTATGTACTGGAATCAAATTTGCATTTTCAAAAATTCTTATAAGATTATATTATACTCTATTCTTGCTAGTTTAATATTGCGATCGATATGACAAATTTAACTGTATCAGCTCCGGCCAAAATCAGGTAAAACCAACCCCTTTGCCCGGCCAATTTTTGAAGAAATATCATTATCCACATGTTCACACATGTACCGAGTCTAACTCCTTTTCTTGTGTTTTGCACACACCTTGCATGTTCTACAGGGCTTATTTTTTTTCTGTTGACGGTATTGGTATCAATACGAAGCTAGACATGTCCCCCGACAACCCGTCTTATAGATCTTGGAAAAGTCTAGCTCGGAATGTCACCGCAATATCGTCTCCAGAAGAGGGAGTATTATAGAACTAAAATTCGATTGATATTTTACGTCGATGAAATCAAAACCTATTTTGGCAATAACACAAATTAGATGACTGGTTTGGAAAATTTTATATCTTGACAATAATTAAAACTAGGATTACGTTGCAATACGTATCGTTTAATGACTCAAACATAACTGTTTTTGATAGACTGGTCTATTACGTGAAAACACGATTCCGGAACTCAAGCGATGGTTGTTGTATCACGTTAAAACATGGCTCCGGGACTCAATGTGTTAAATCGATTCCCTTTTTTTATCATGTCCTCTCCCAATGTGGAAAATATGGATTCTTAATAAATGTATCTTAACTGAAGATTTTTCTAAGAGCACTGCTTGTTTTTCACTTACTCAACCTACCATTTGATGGGGTAAGAAAACCATATTTCTCAGCAAGATTATGAAGCTGAAGAAAATTTCGCAGTCGGCGTCCGTGGTGCAGTTGCTAGCGTCGTGGGCTACGGGTACGGATGTCTCGGGCTCAATGCCTGGTGCGGACGGATTTCATAAATTGATCATACAATTGATTTATGAATTTCTGTTCGTAGTCTGAGTGTTCGTGTTGTCTAAAACTCCCTCCTCAACCATCCATCCTATCCTCACGGGGCGTAGCTAGAGCAATTAGCTAACCACTAGTCCTGTCCTAACTCTATCCTTCTATCCCTAATCTCTTCGCTAAAGAGAGGTTAAGCAACTGAGTAACAAACAGTTCTCACAGAAAAAAATCTGTTGAGATACCTCCATCAGGAGACCATATGTTCCACATTGGGAGCAAACATGGAAAAAAAATTCTCTTCTCAATTCAGCATCTTGTCATTGTTAACCAGACAACAATTTTTTTTTCTCCCTCGACATTGCGGTTTCATTATTCTTATATATTTCAGAAAGTAAATATATTTTGTCAGCAAATCACACAGCAAAGAATTTTTATTTGGACATTACCAACGTAATTTTCTACTAATTTTAAAAAATTCCGCCCCTAAAAAGTATATTTTGCTAGTGAATCACAGATTAGACTGAAGAAAACATGGTGAATGGAATATAACTTGCATTGGTTATGTATTTATATGTATAAAAAAATAGTTTTTTTTACGCGGCTCACTAAACGGACCATTTTTCTAGTACAACCATTATGACTGTATTTCAAAGCCTAGAAAACACATTCCAAGATTCAACGCATGCTTAGTTTGACATGTGAAAGCACGGCTCCATGACTCAAGGTGTTTTAATCTTAAACACATCGACAATATAAAAGCTATTGAGAAACCCTGCCATAAATGATTTCATTCGGTTGATCATAGAATGTTTATTTTACATCGTTATTTTCACGCGTTGTCTGCGAATAAAGTCATATTAACATACAAAATGATTCCTTCCACAGCCAACGTGTTAAAGTTATAGGTATAGTTAATAAATCAATTCAATTATTTTAAAAACTATTTTACTATAATTTTTCCAATTTAAAATCTTTTGGTTAAATAATGTAAAGCTTAAAAATATATTTTCGTATCAGATAGTATCAATGATTAATAAGAAAAGATTTTGGTTTTCAATTCAGTCAACTAGTGTTCAGCAACCATCTTTTTAATTAACCAATACCTAATCAGATAAAAAGCTCTGATAAAATCCCTTCACAACCAAAGCTCCTTTGAGCTTCGGAGTGCCGCCTATTGTTTTCTGGTAATCACACCAGATAAATCTTTTGGTCAAACATGTGCGTAAATACTTAAGGCTGCAGATTATTGTGGTCATCTGCCTCCTCCACTATGCCTCTGATTTCTCCCCCCCCCCCCATTCACCCCTGCAGCCACAGTCGGCCATTTTGTAAACAGGATTACTATTTCATCCCCTCTGCAATATTACCACCGGTTAGTTTCCTGGACACCAGTCAGTTTTTACATAAATATAATAATCAACACGAGTAATAATGTTTCCTGTTAATTCATGGAGAAAAGAACTGAAATGCGAAAATACTGATTTGATAATAATAATGTTTGGCCTTAATTGGGAAAATATTCGCATAAACAATTACAAATTCTTAGCATCCTGTAATTGCAGGCGATTACAAGAACCAATTTTAATTAAAATGTCATCGGGAACAAATATAGCATAGAGATACCTACTGATTTTAAATCGGTGGGTTTTTTTAGGGTGCAATATATGGAAATATACCAAATTTGAAAAATTAAAATTTGATATTAAAATTCCATCAAGTTGATATTTTAAATTACATAAAAAAAGTGTTTTTCACAAAATATACTATGTTTTCTCTTTTAAATTTCGTATCAACCCTTAAATCATTAAAAGGTTCATCATACACTTTGTGTAAAAAGAATTTATAATTATTAGAACACAGGGCTGAAACTCAAATTAAACCTAGTTAAAACCTATAATAATCCTTCACAGAAGCTCAGCTTACAACCCTGTTTTGCCTTTTTATCATTGTGTGTCACAAAAGGTGGCGCTTTAATCCGTTTTTTCCTGACTAGTTCCGCAATTATAATTTTTGCTTAATTAGCTTTCAGAGAAAAAAGAATTTACTATTTTTCCAAAAAGCTCTTATTACAGTGGTATGTATATTTTAATCAGTGCTAAATACAGACATGATTTATGATATATTGTGTAGATTCAGAGAGTCCAATTACTTTTAATTAATTTGTGTCGATTTACGAAATAGTTTTAATTTTTTTCGGACCTACCCCATCATTCTGATTTATGTATTTATTGTTAGTTTCTGCAAGAAAATAAAAAAGAGAGATCCCGGGATTTTCGAATTTATAATTTCACAATCCCGGAATCCCGGAATCTTGGGATTGCCATAAAGTGCTATATCATGTTTTAAATTGTATATTCAAAATTTTATTTGTGTCAATTTTTCCTTCAATTGGAATGTGTATATGATTAAAAAATTTGGGGATTGGAATGATTTTTTTATTTATTGGACATTAGACTGTCATTTGCAAAAAAAAATAAGCGTAATGATCAATACAGTTTTACGTTTTTTATAGCACTATTATGTAGGTTTTACCAGATGATATCCATGAAGAGAACATGTCCTTCAAGTCGACTTTATAATACTGTCTTACAACCAATTAAGAAGCGGTACATACTCCTTTGTCTTCCATTTCAAATTGGTTAAAAACGTCTGTTACGAAGTATGACAAGGAGAGAGACCACAATAATTTTCTATTCATAGGTATTATAGGAAAACTATGTACATGAAAAAATCAAGATACACATTTTAGTTAATCAGGATCAGTACTTAATTTGAAATATGATTTTTTTTTAGCATTTATATTGAATCTTGAAATACCGCGATTAAAAGTTAGACAGTCCCTGGATTACAGGATTGAATAAATGACCGGATCCCGGAATTGGAATTACTAATTACTACTGTACGTTAGTGGTTTGTACTGTACGAATGGTTTGGGGTCTCAACCGGTGTCAGACAGGGCTGTGTTCTGGCGCCGTTCCTCTTTATAATAATCTTCGACTTCATCCTGAGGAAGTCAATTCCACCCGACCGAGGTTTAACCGTTGCCTCCAATCTGAGGCTATGCGACCTCGAGTATGCTGACGACGCTGTAATATTTGATAAATCTGTCGAGGGTATTCAGGAAACAATGGACAGGCTGCAGAGCAACTCGTATCGCATTGGTCTCAAAGTCAATGCGAGTAAAACCAATGTGCTCTGCAACAGTTTCTGTCCAGACCCAGACTACCCTCTGACGAGCGCGGGGCAAGACATCGAGAGAGTCGACGGCTTTAGGTACTTGGGGGTACACATCACGGGAGATGGCAATCCGCGTAAAGAGCTCGCAATCCGATTAGGGATAGCTGGAGCAACTTTTAACTCAATGCGGAAAGTCTGGGACTCACGGTTGTACTCGGTCAGAACTAAGTGCCACTTATTCAACGCATGCATCCTGACAGTGTTGCTTTACGGTTGCGAGTCATGGCACCTCACCAAGGTACAGGGTAACTGTATACTGTGCTTTGAAAACAGATGTTTGCGGCGAATACTAGGGGTACGGTGGTTTGATTTTGTCAGGAACTCGGAGGTAAGAGAGCGGACGGACCAGCCTCTTATTACGTCCAAAATAAAAAAGCGACGATGGACCTGGCTAGGACACGTGCTGCGGATGCCCCAGGGGAGCCTGAATCCTGCCTGTCTCTTCTACCAACCAGGTGGATTCCGTCGCCCTGGAAGGCCGCTGATGACCATCCATAGGATGTATTCGGCGGAGCTACGGGACGCTGGGATGACCTGGGAGGAGGCGAGGAGGCTGGCGGGAGACAGAGTAGCTTGGAGGAACCGTGTGATGGCCATATGCTCCGAATAGGGAGCGGATATGGTTAAAAAAAAAAAAAAAAAACTGTACGTTAGTGTTAGGTTATGCTGTATTCGTAATTGTTAACCGAATTCACAGCATTGTACTGCTAGAACTCTATTGTTATAGCGTAGAATAAAAGTCGTGTCTGTCGTCGAGTGGTCAACGTCGTTGGTTTCGGTTGCAGTGTTCAAGTGTTCAAATACTACAGTTCTAGTATGTGCAGTTTTATAATTTGATTTTTCAATTGATTTATGGAATTATCATTGAATGCACTAACCCATCCGATACTAAAAACGGGTCGTAGCAAGAAAGATAAGCTAACCACTAGTTCTGTCCTAATCCTGTCTTTCTTTCCGTACTGTATTAGAAAATGAGAGGTTTTGGCAACTGAGTAGCAAGCAGGTAAGTGAATGAATATGTTCATATTCCACTTAATAAAATCAAAAAATGAGACAAAATAAGGCAATGAGCGAACAATTAGTTATTATTACAACCTAACCTCAAATACTTATCCAGTATGAAAAGGGCAGGCTGCACGATTAAATGACTACAAATTAATATCAATGTATTTACCTTTTTTTGAAATAATATGTTAGTAGTAAATATGCTCCAAATTGACAGCAAGCAGAGTTATAAATAAAATTGATGGCTGATAGTTATTTACAAACTCTCTCGTCAGTCATAGAATTAGATTCTACCAAACAATACGTGTGTATTTAGAAATAAACAACACCCCTATGTGTTCGCCTCCCCCTGGGGTAAAATAAAATCGTTCGGCACGACAAACTTTCCGAAAGTACAAATACAAAAAGAAACCGAAATCTAATAAGAGAAATAAAAACGATCATTGTCCGAAACCCTCCCTATTGCCCCTCCCCACAAACCGAGAATAAATAAAAGGAAACGGGCGTCCGTGAAAAAGAAAGCGTACGATTAAGATAACTGCTGATTTTGTACAGAATGTTTATATTATTTGTCTTGGGAATATTTCATCAAAAATATGAAATCATCAGAATTCTTAATGTGCTTGATTTTACATATATATTTAATGGTCATAATGTATCGGTCAGAATTACAGAGGGCAGAATAAATAATTTATGTAATTTAAGACATCGACTGAGAGTGCTTGATGGAATTTCAATATCAAATTTGGATTATTGAGATTTTGTACACTTCCATGTATTTTGTCACTAACGACCCGGGTTTCGCCTTTCGGCATCTTCAGGCATTCGAGCGCACGAATGGACTCGAACTGACAGACAGTAAACAGTGTCTAACGTTTATATAGAAGAGACAAATACGACAAATATTATTTACGAGGTAAGATATTATACGTCTGAGAGCCACACTGATACCTGAGTTAAAATTTCGAGAATCGCCTTAATCCTTATTTTGTAAACACCACATTAACAGATTGGCGAATTGCCGCTTTCCAACTTCTTTTAGAATTACCAGTGATTTTACAATTATAATAGTATTGTGGGTTTTGACGGGATGCAATTCGACGAAAGGGTAAATATATACAATCATTCCACGTTTAGTGACATCTGTTAGGTGTTTCAACGTATATGATATAATAACGGAGAATTAGGAAGGTTCAGCTGCTCATTCAGAATTCCTTGCTAAATACACTGAAACTCATTTCACCAACCCAATTGCTGCGCTGGTCCGTTCAGCGTTGACCAAATTGAAATTTCATTTCATTATTTTAAATATATTTACTGTCTGTCAGTTCGAGTCCATTCGTGTGCTCGAATGCCTGAAGATGTCGAAAGGCGAAACCGGGTCGTTAGTGACAAAATACATGGAAGTGTACAAAATCTCAAAAATTCAAATTAAATAATTTATGGTCGGTATTTCTAACCTAACCTAACCTAACCTAACGTAACCTGACTTTTATTCTGGCCGAATAATAATTTTATTCAGACCGTTCATATTTTTATTCTGACTAAAATTGAATTTTATTCTTACCAAAAGTTGATTCGAGTACTGACCAAAAATGAATTTAAATTCTGACCATTTAATTTGTTTCCAAAATGATTATTCGGATATGACTCTGATTGAGATTTTTTTTCTTTATGCCATGTCCACTCACAATGTGGATTATATCGATATCTCAGTTCCAAAGTGTAACGAGTTAAAAAATTTCAGCTTTGAGAAACGTATGAGGTAATGCTTAGAATATCGATACCTACTGATTGCAAAATGTAGCAAGTGGTAATCTGTGGTTATTTTAGAATGATTTTAGATTCAAACTGTAACAACTACGAAACTCCTGTGAAAACCTCTGAAAACTCCTATTATTTATATTAGACAAAAACAAAATGATGTTTATAATATTATAAATATATTTTTTAGGTAATCAGTAGTACAGTAAGAGATTAAACCTGCCCAAAATCTTGAATGATAATTATATCAGAACTATGCTTTTTGAGTTGTTACGCTTTGGGACTGAGGTATCGATGTGAATTTGAAATGAAGTCTCTCCACGTAAGTTGTTTTACGAAATCTGTTAGATATCAGGTGGCGTCCTGGTTCAAGGCCCAGCAAGGTCAATATCGAATTAAGATTTTTTCAAGCAAAATTTGTGATCTTGGACATGAGTGACTTCTAAAAATTCTCATCAAGTTTATTTCGTATGATTTTCTAATTTTCAAAATATTTGGCGCATTGACTGTCAGCTGTAATGCCAGATCTTTTTTATTTCTAAAAAATGTAAAATTATAAACTAAAGTGTATACGTGGGCATATGCATTTTAGTAAATTATCTACGTGGTCTATTTGTTCACGTGGTTCTACGTGGTCTGCAATCGTTATTTGGCGTACTGGCCGAAAACTAAGCATGTCAAACAATCAAAACTTTTCTTTAAGTAGAAGCGGTATCAAGAGAACAAAGAATAGTCCCGTTTTTAGTACGAGACCAAGATTTGATTAAATGAAACTACCAAAAAGCACAAAGTCTCTCCCATAAACTCAATGACTCACGAACCAAATAAACAGCGAAAGGTTTTACGAATAACCCCCGCAAGCCGACATGTTTTGCTAAATTGTCCAGCACAATTGTGCACTCGATTGTTTATTTGATCCGAGATATATTTTGTAAACACAAACAATTCAGTTATATTTATTTATAGAAAGGGTAAGGCTAGAATGAGAATGTTTATTTAATTTTGTGTCAATATAATATTATTATAATATTCATACTGTTGCATTGTCAATATTGCCGCAAAGGCAATCAAAGTATCAAACAGAATATGTTAAAGATGCACTAAGGGAGGATATCAGACAAACAATGATTGATATTCTTCGGTGATTGATTATTCTAGGATTTTAATTAAAAAAATGTTTGCTATGCCTTCTCCTAATGTGGAGAATATGGTATCCTAACGGAGGGATCTTAACAGACGTTTTCTATGAGAAGTACGTATTACTCAGTTGCTCAACTTCTCTTTTTCGAAGAGAGTTGGGATAGAAAGATAGGGCTAGGAAAGGAATAGTGGTCAGAGGAAGGAAGTGAATTTTAGATATCTCAAACATCCAAGTCTGCGAACAGAAATCTATAAATCGGTTGGAAAATCAACTTCCGGAGCTGTCCGTACTGTGACTTGAACCAGAGACATCCGTAATCATAGTCAACAGCGTTGGACAATGCACCAAGGACCTGACATATTAAAATTAGTCATCAATAAATTCTCAATGAAAATATTTACTCGTTCAATAAAAACAATTTTTTAATCACATTTGATCCGAATGTAGAACCTATGGCCTCTTGACGGAGGTATCTCAACATTATTTCTTCTACGACAACTGCCCGCTATTCAGTTGCCGTACCCAACTTGTATTGTATTGCATACTATTCAGTTGCTCTACCTGTCTAGATATTGGGGACAGATGAATAGGGCTAGAACAAGACTAATTCAATTCTACTTATATATAGTAAGTCAACTAAAATCGATTGAAAAATCAATCTATGTAAATGTCCATACTGGGATTCGAGCCCGCAAGATCCGTGACCAAAGAAAGCGATGTTGACCACTGCACCACGGACCCGATGAAGGTACATTAAAAAATGCTGGATATATTGGCAAACGGCATGGTGTAATACTTCTTACACCATGGGTAAAGGATCCAATATTTGACAAATCGACGGTTGAGCAATCCGTTGTTATTCGAGCGTAACATTTGTCACGTCACAGTACTTATGCCACCCTGATACAAATAATATTTAACCCGAAGTACTCTGCTGTTCTGATAGAAATAATATTTGTCTCGACGTATTTATGCCACCCTGATACAATTGCAAGGAGAGGTGACACGCTTTCGTGACACTTAACAGCTGATAAAATAATAAATCTGCACAATAAATCAAATTTCATGATGGGAGTGGGGTGTGGATCAATCTATTAAATATTGCTGCATTACTTTACGTATTATAAATACATTGATGTAACAATACGTTTCTGTTATAAAACTTTAAAAATCCATAATTAAATAACCTTATTAGTCACTTTTGTAAGACTTTTCTGTAGATCTAACCGTTTGATTTGCTGAGCTCTATTTGAAAACTTTAAATTGATATTTCTCTCTCACTAAGCCACGTTTTTAGGATCGGAGGGGTGGCAGGGAGTTCTAGACATCACAGTCATCCATGCTCAAGAACAGAAATTCGTAAATCGATTGAAAGATCCGTATCAGACATCTATAACCGAAGCTGTAGACATTGATCACTACACAATAGAATCAACACGGACCTATTTCCAAGCCATATCGTTCTATCTCTACTCTCTTCGAAAAAGAAATGTTGAGAAACTGAGTAGCTAGCAGTTCTTATAGAAAAACTTCATTTGAGATACCTTCATTAGGAGCCCATTTGAATCATGTTGGAAGCGAATAAAAAATATCATGAAAAAATGTGACAGCATTTTCAGTCGATGCCTTGTAAAAAAAATACTTTGTAATATTTTTAAGGATCAGGAAACTATATCAATTTGCGGCGCGTATTGTTACAGTAAAAGAAATGAAATGGACGGTTATTTATGTTACAATTCACATACCCATTAATTTGATTGTGTGTGTACCCAATGGGGCTTAGTTACAATTCGAGATTGACATTGGTTTTCAGATACATTTAGGTTTAATTAATTTGACTGGAAAATCTTGGAAACCGGCCATGATCGTTATAAAAACGTGTAAGTAGTACACAACAAATGGTGTTTTGTTTTTAAAATACAATAGTTTTCCACTAAGAATAGACAGAGTTAACACATTAAAAGTGATGTATCTAGCAATATTTGACTACAATAAAATTGAAAACAGTTTCTATTTAATTATTCCAATCGTAGTCATAATTATGTTTAAAAAATCCATACCCAAACCTTATAAAAATACATGTCTGGAATTTTTTTTTACTAGGTATCATTATCGTTATCAAGCGCCTCCTTATACAGTAGAGATGAATATGTCATTAAACCTTAATCAGAATTGACAACACTATTTGTTTTCTATGAAATATTATATTTGGATGATTCGTTATTTTTTTTCAAATCAAACTTATTTTTTTGCAAATACTCACCGTGATGTTTCCTAGTCGGTAAGATATGCCATTAAATATCAAATGTACTATATGTTAATTAAAATTAAAATTTCGAAATAAAAAAAAAACACTTCAAAATTTTCCCAAATTCATTTAAGTTTTCGAAATACTTAGAAGAAAGTTTTCCTCCAAAAATATAGCGTCGCGACGCTTTGGTATTGAAGCGCTTCTAACTAACGATCACTTTTTCTGTCACTTAAAAGCTTTCAATTAGAAAGTTCAGTCCGAGCTTCCGGATTGCACAGCCAGCGGAAAGCTGCATTTCTTGCAGCTTTCGAAAGCATACGGATTCTTGTGGCTAGCATATTGCCCGGATTTTTCAACTTACGAAGCAATTAGTATCGCAGATTTTCTTTGGAAAAACATCAGAAAATTGGTGGAAATTTTCCAAACAAACAGTTTTTTAGTATTATTTTTGAATTCTGCAACTAAGTTAGACATAGGTAGTTAATTTATAATTATTATACATCACAGTTAATTTACCTTTTCTGTTTATGTTATTATGAGACATACATATCACTCTATATATTAATAGTACGATTTTTGTAACAAGAAGATATTCGATTATACCTATAATTAATAAAAAAAGACACAGTTTTCAGCTATTTATGCCAGATCATTCTTTCACTATCAATCATCTGGAAATACTCATTGCTCGAGAGTTATCATTTTTATCATATTTAAAATAAATTGTTACATAATTATATGTGTTTGAAATATATCAAACAATTTCTACAAGAACGATAACGAAATACTATGTGTTATTCTTCTAGACTATTTGTTATTACTATTTTGAACGTTAATTTCATTAACCCTTTTGCAATATTTGTATCAATTCAATTAGATTGGAATTTTTCATGTTTTTTTTACTCAACTCAACAAAGTATATTGATTGTTTGTTGTATGTACTGTCTCCCTTTGCTTTGTTGACAAATGCAAATTGCATTGGCGTCAGGCGTAGTATCATGAATGGTATTTTTCTTTTTACAACAAATTAAATTTAAAAAAGAAGTTGAGAGTCTGCATGAAGCAGATATGTATATTTTTAAAAATATACAAAAAACTTGTAAATTATTAATTAACTTTGAATAATTAGTGGAAATGAATTATGTTTTCTTATTTTAAAACTATTAAATTCATGTTCCAAATTTTTATCTACACGGCCGAAACCATAATCAAACATTATTTTTCCTTAAAATTTATTCATCGTTATTATTATTATTATTAACTATATGTACTATCTGTCTTTTAAAGTGCATAGCGCATTGGCCTCAGCTGTAATGCCATTAATTGTCATTTTATGTTTGTACTACATCCACATTTTTTATAAGGACCAGTTTCGATCTGATCAACTGATGACAATCAGTTCAGTTGATAATGTTCTCAATAACAGAAACCATTCCTGATTGCTATAAAAATGTGTACAAATCAATGTTTTTCAAATATATAAATACATGATAGTTCAAGGAAGACAAGTCATAAGTTTTGAAATAATCGCATTTAAAGCATTACTTGTTTTTCAAAGTACTCTCTCTTAAGTGTATTTGTTTGTTTATTAAAAAAAAATTTTACATTATGAAGAATAATATTTTGGTATACCAATCATAAGATTTGGTATCGATGAGTTATAAATAGTTAATATAAAATTAAAATTGATAAATTTGTTAATTCACCGGCTTTATCACTAACGTGACGCGTTTCGGCTCTTAAAGAAGCATTTTCAGACTAACCATATCACAAGGTTATTTATTTCAAAGGTAAACAATGATTACATTAAACAATGCCGTTAGTAATAATTAAAATGAATTTCCACAAAGTTACCGCAGAATCCATAGAAAATATATAAAATAACATCATGCTTTTTGCCAGAATAAAAAAAATAACAGTATCACTCAAAACAGTTTTTTTTTTCCAAAAAATTAAATCCTATTAAAAAATCATCAACAACTGACTTAAAACATTCTTTCAGTATATCCACGATACATTAATTATTTATACTATTTTGAGTATAAATACACATGTGGTTGAACAAGGATATGTAATTTATACAATAAAACACCATTCAATGCGGGAGTTATTTGCAAAATAGTGAGTTCATGTATTGTTTTTATTTTACTAGGGTAAGAGCATTATATCATTATTTATTTCAAAACTTTTGACTTCTGCATCAAGTTACGCCTGAGGATTCTTTATGCTCCAATAATAATTGCTTAAGAAGTTTACTGGTAGCAGAATTATGGTAATCAGCACACCAGAAACTCTTCTGCACACTTTCTAAGAGGTCTTGACTATCGAAGAAATTTTAAACTTCAGTAGCAATAATTGAACAATATTAAAACTACTATTCCTCAAAGTTAAACTGAAAGTTTAAATATTTAAAGTTTTCAATTTTAATCACTATAATGGAAGGTTAATCAAGCAATAAAGAAAATTGGCTTTGGTGGTAAAGATTTTAAGCTAATAGATATTTTAAACATTGTAATATGAAAAAAAATAGACAACCTTAATATTTAATTGGGTAAAAATATTATGTTACGGAATTTAATATAAAGTTACAAAAGAATTTTAAAATATAATAATTATCATGCTATCAACTGTATATTAAAATTCTTCTGAAAATTAATACTTCGTTATTGATTTTTTTTCCATGTCCGCTCCCAATGATCTCATCTATGAAATATCGACTGTACAAGTCTGAAACATTTTTTTTATTGCGATACCTACATTACATTTAAAAAATAATATAAATGTTTCGATTAAGTCAAAATATCACGAAGAATACATTAACAATAATAATGATTATTTTCAAAGAAATTTCATTATTTATTTAGTACGAGGGTCCTAAAGTACCCGCGGGTAGCGAGTGAAATATGGGACGAATGTAACATAGGATTAAAAGCAAGTGTCCCATATATTCAACAATGAAAAAATCCATTGTTTGGAATATATATGCGAATCTTCCTTTATTCCTACTCCAGAGAGCTTGCCTTTTCGAAAGGACTCGGTCAGTGAAGTACGCAACCGAAGTTGGCGAAAGCATTATTGGCAATCATGCTTTCAATGTATTAATACAAATCGTTATCGCTTACCACTATCACGAATGGCCGGACCTTTAGCCGAGTGATCAAATTCGTTGGTTTCGGTTGCGGTGCTCACAGCTTTGAATCCCAATACAAACAGATTCAAAAATATGTGTTTTAAATCGTTGTATGGATGTTTGTGATGTCTAAAATTACCTCTCACTCATCCGTTAATCACCCTCAGTCGATTTATTAAAAAATAGAGGGTGAGTAACTGAGTAACAAGCAGTCCTGGCAGAAAAAAAACCTGTTGAGATTATCTTCACTATTAGTGTATATGCTCCACATTAAGAGAGGACATGCATTAAAAAAATGATAAATTTGGATTATTGAGATTTTGTACACTTCCATGTACTTTGTCATATCATTTTTTTATCATTAATGGCCCCCATGACGACCATACGCGACCCGATCCCCGACACACTATAAGGATCGGCGGTCGTTTGATTTTTATGCAAGACAATGGCCCCATGACGACCATACGCGACCCGATCCCCGACACACTATAAGGATCGGCGGACGTTTGAATTGTACGCGACCCGATAAGGGAAGGTTATGATCGGCGGACGTTTGATTTATACGCGACCCGAAAAGGCAAGGTTATGATCGGCGGACATTTCGCTGCAGCGCCACTTCGTGTTCGTTAAGAAAGACGAGCTGATTTTTCGTGGTTCGGTGCTCTGATTCCATGGAGCGATCGCGACGGCCCGCGAGGGACTTACGACGGTTACGTTTTTTAGGCTGTTTTGAGGACTTTGGAGATTTACAACTCGCTGATAGTGTTAGACCGGCGTTCTATTGCAAAAACTCTCTAGGCAAATTACTTATTAACAATAAAGATAGAGTAAACTTTAAGAACAAATCTGGTATTTATAAATTACAATGCAATGATTGCCAACATTTCTATGTGGGTAAAACCACACGTACATTAGATATAAGGGTATCAGAACATTTAGCTGCCTTTAGATTAAAAAAATAAACTTCGACATTCGCAAATCACTTGCTAATGGAGAACCATACGTTTAATGCGGATGATGGGGTTAAACTGTTGCATAAAAACATGGGGGATCATAAATTATTTTATCAGGAAATTTTAGAAATTAATAGAGCCCAGTTAAACTCATTACCAATCTTGAATGAGCAGCTGAACCTTCCTAATTCTCCGCTATTATATCCGATACGTTGAAACACCTAACAGATGTCACTAAATGTGGAATGATTGTATATATTTACCCATTCGTCGAATTACATCCCGTCAAAACCCACAATACTATTATAATTGTAAAATCACTGGTATTTCTAAAAGAAGTTGAAAAGCGGCAATTCGCCTTCGGCAATTTGCCACTCTGTTAATATGGTGTTTACAAAATAAGGATTAGGGCGATTTCCGAAATTTTAACTCAGGTATCGGTGTGGCTCTCAGACGTATAATGTATTGCCTCGTAAATGATATTTGTCGCATTTGTATCTTCTATATAAGCGTTAGACACTGTTTACTGTCTCTCAGTTCGAGTCCATTCGTGTGCTCGAATGCCTGAAGATGCCGAAAGGCGAAACCCAGGTCGTTAGTGACAAAATACATGGAAGTGTACAAAATCTCAATAATCCAAATTTAATATTGAAATTCCATCAAGCACCCTCAGTCGATGTCTTAAATTATAAAAAAAAATGATATGTCAGAAATCAGGTGACAAGGGAAAAGAGAATGTAGCAACATGTTCAGTATTCATGGAGAGACTTTAGAACTGGCTGGGTTGCGGATACCTCCGGCGAGTTGTATTGCTGCGCTTCACACATCTTCTTCCGACCGGTGAGATTCCAACTTCCTGGACGGATTACAGGTAATGTTCACAAGAATATTCTCTAATTTAACCGATACTGGGATGGAAGTAAACCGATTGATGGGTAACAGGTAATCTTGGAGGATTCGCGTGGAGGCTGTAATATACTCCACATGAGTGGATATGATCAAAACTTGACAGAAAGTAAAAGATTAATATCATAATAGGATAAAATAATGGAGTTCTAACAGATAAATGCCAATTCAATCAATGATTTATACCTTGATCTCATCGTGCGAAAAATTTGAACACAATGGATTGAATTGACTAAATGATTTTACTTAAGTCCTCGACTAATACACGTTTAGTTACTAAATTACTATCCACTATACTTAACTACTTGACCAATGCGAGGACGTTAGTCTAGTCATTAGTGAATATAATAAATTAATTGACCAATTGACAGATTGTTCGACTTAGTGGAGTGAATAGTAAATTAGTTACCACACAATGATTTAGTAACTGAAAAGTGTCCTAATGCAGTTAGTCGAGAGAATAGTGAACATCATGTCAGCGTCCGTGGCGCAGTTGCTAGCGGCGTTGGCTTCGGTTACGGATGTCTCGAGTTCAATTCCCGGTGCAGACGGTTTTCATAAATTGATCTTTCAATCGATTTATGAATTTCTGTACGTAGTGAGTGTTTGTGATGTCCACAACTCCCTCCCGCCCATCCGATCCCCACAAGGCGTAGCGTGAGCGATTAGCTAATCACTAGTCCTGTTATAGCCCTATCTTTCTATCCCTACTTTCTTCGAAAAAAGAGTGGTTGAGCAACTGAGTAACAAGCAGTTCTCATAGTAAAATTCTGTTAAGATACTTCCGTTAGGAGACCATATGCTCCACATTGTGAGCGGACATGAAAAAAAAACACAGTGAATATACTAAATTACTTGACGAATTGACAGATTGTTCGACTAACTTAGTCGAGTGAATAGTAATTTCGTTACCACTAAATGATTTAGCAACTGAAAAGTGTCAGAATATAGTACATTAGTGAGTGACGTTTAACGTTTCGTCAATAGACGAATCTTAAACGACATATTCTATAATTTTTTTATTTGAAAAAATAAAACTGATTTCAATGGTTTCATTTGCTCATAAGAATTGTTTTAAAAGTCAGCATTTTCAAGTGTTATAAAACAGCGGTTGCTGACCATTCGGATATAATGAACCACTGTCATGTTTTTTTAAACAGCACAATTTATAAAATATTTTTTTATGACAAAATGGTAACGAAGCTTGTTAATTAAAATATTATTGTTGCTGGCTGTATGTTTGAAATACGATTAAGAATTTTACACTACAATGTTTTGACTACAAAAACTTCATGGAAAACCAGTTACAGAGCTCTGATAGCTGATGAAAAAGAGCTTTCTTTCAAACTTAATCCTTAAATTTTGACGATCTATGTCAAGGGAGGTTATACTACGGCTAAAAACCAGTTTTCGATTTAAAACTAATAAGAATCATAATTCATTGGCCTCTGTAGCCTAGTGGTAAGAGCTTTGCCCTAGCGATCAGCAAGGTCAATATCAAATTTAGATTTTTTCAAGTAAAATTTGTGATATTGGACATGCGTGTGATTTATAAAAAATTTTATAGAGTTTATATTTTCCAATTTTCAAAATGTGTGGCACATTGACTGTCAGCTGTAATGCCAGATAGTTTATATTAAATACAAAAAAAATTAAAAATGATGGAATAAAGTTATTTGTGTTACTACTTTAGTGATAATGCTAGATTTTTTAACATACTTTTTGTCTACTCTATTTCAGATTCTAAATGAGATACTATTTGATTTGATTTTAGTCCTATCTATGAAAATTATATGCATACCACTGATAGAGCTCTAAGAGAAGGCTTGCAGTAGGACAGCGGAAAATGCATCGGGAATGTGTGTCCCATTTTCAGACCAACAATAAAAACGGGGACAATTAAAACTGTCATACTGGCAACTCTTACGAGCCAGAAGCTTTCTTTGTTACGCCAAACATAAAAAGGTACGTTTTTATTGTAACTTTTCTATGGCTAATCCCGCGGCAGGGAAATCCCCGCTACGTGGCCATTCCTACAACTGGCGGACGTATTTATTCATTTACCCATACTCTTATACAACTAAAGCATTTTATACGGTTAAATACAATTGACTAATGAATTATGACGAAAGATTTATTAAAGAAATGTATGAATTATTGCATCATATTTATATATGTATTTTTAACAGAATTCGTTTTATGAGACCTGCTTATTTCTCAGTTTCTCAACCTTCTTTTTTCGAAGAGAGTAGGAATATAAAGATAGTAGGACAGAACTAATGGATAGCTAATCGCCCCATTTTTAAGATCATATGTGTGGAAGGGAATTTTAGACATTACAAACATCCACAGCTTCGAAGAGAAACCCATACATCGATTGAAAAATCAATTTATGAAACTGCCCTTTCTAGGATTCGAGCCGGTGAAATCCATAACCGAAGCCAACAACGTTCACCACTGCACCACGAACACGACAAATACTGACTGCATCATTTTCTTGTTAAATGGATAAAATATTCGACATTTTATAATTGAGGGAACTAAGATAATGAACATCATAATATTATATTTTTGATCTGTTTTCTCAAATATACTCGCTTTTTTTTAATTTGGATACACAATTAGCTATCGTCAAGGATTCCCAAATCTCCTGGAGCTCTAATTTTGGGAATTGATGTATATATATATATTTCCTTGTTATTGCTGCTGAGGAAAACGACGTGATTGCTACAAGGTGGATAGGCCTTGGTGAAGCCAGTTGACTAGGAAAGCATGTTTACTACAAATGAGTACTGGTTTCTTTTCAAAATTTAATTATTCAATTTAAAATATCGATGGCCTAATGTTATTAACTCATATGTGATATTTTCACGAAAATTACTTTGTAAACCATATCTCGTTTGATTGAAATAATACAAAGTATTTAAACCATTTATTGATTTTTAAATATTCTAACATACTATCCATTGAACACTGAAAA
Source organism: Himalopsyche phryganea (assembly GCA_022494535.1). Taxonomy (NCBI): domain Eukaryota; kingdom Metazoa; phylum Arthropoda; class Insecta; order Trichoptera; family Rhyacophilidae; genus Himalopsyche; species Himalopsyche phryganea. The sequence goes on from JAGVSL010000164.1 coordinate 264,737, forward strand.
AAAGTCTAATATACATATTAACGTAAATATTTAGTTTCTTTTAGCCTCCTGTAAAATTTGTAACGTTAGGCCATCGATATATTATTTTGTATTTCTTTGTGTTTGACATTGACAGTTTCGTGTTTTTCAAACGAAAAAACATTAAAAATGGACTATCGTTGAATACAAAAAAGAACAAACTGCAAATTTTTCGATGATTTCAAGTAGTGAGCGCTACATCGAGTAAGTTTGGAACTATTAAGGTTTTAAATTAACCAAAAATAAAATCACGAAAGTTATCGTTTCCAAAAATTTTCTATTCTTTAAACGAATTGTGGCGTAACGATTCCAATAGTTTTGTTCCGATCCCAATAAAATAATAAACAGTTTCATAGAACTTTCGTCCTGAGCGAACTATTGTTTTCGATTTCTATACAAAGTTTCAGCTGTTTTGATATTCTTCGATACTTCAACTTTCAATTGTTTCGTTTTACGCAGAGGCGTGCTTAAACGGGCCACTGTTTTCATAACCAATAGGTACTATTTCCTTTGCCATATCCGTTCCCAATATAGATCATATGAACTTCGTATGGGGATTACCTCAACAGATGTTTCTCTGCGACAACCGCTTATTACTCAATTGCTAAACCTTTCTTTTCCGAAAAGAGTTAGGATAGACGTATAAGGCAAGAGCAGGCTTAGCTTTTAACGAGTTATAAATAAATTCACTTTGTGTTAGATAGTATTCACTTGGTTCACTCAAACTTTGATTTTAATAGTTTCCACTTAGTTACGGGTTCTTTAAACAAAGCGAATTAAGTTGTAATAGGTTATGTTAGGGTTGGTCTGATTTGGTTGGTGTAATGGATTCTAGTGCGTGGAGCAATGGCAATATAAAGGGCTTAATAAAGCGTAGAAGAATAAATGACATTTCATTACAGCTTCGTGCAACCATCGATTTCAACGAGTGAGTATTTATGTTGAGTGAAAACTATTTTATCTGTTTGAAAATATTTTTTTGTAAGTGTAATATATTTCTTCAGTGTTAAAATATATTTTATTATGTGGGATAACTTTATTTTTAGTGGAATGTATTTGTTATAAGTGAAAACTATTTTTATGAAAGTGAATATAATCTAAACAAAAGTGCATTTAATTGTAAGCCGTTTTTAACTGATCACTCCCGTTACGCCTCATTTTTAGAAAAGGAATGGTGGAAGAAAATTTTAAACATCACGGGATTTCCATGTCTTCGGAAACAAATCTATATTTCGATTGAAAAAACAAAAACTAGTATATTATTTATGGAGACATTGAATGTTGGGAAAGTGTGGTTTGACATACTTAGATTTATGTTGTCTGCCGTGATCCGCATCGGCGGGCAGCGAGCAGCACTATTATTGTCGTACAGTACGCAGAGTTCAGAATTAAGCTCTACTATTTAGCAAACCTCAAGTTTCATCTTACTTTCTTTTTGATTTAAATGATACAACATTTTTATTGAAACAATTTTATCTTGCGAAATTCATATTTAAGATATATTTTGTGTGGGTATAGGATGGATTCGGTGATCATTTAATTGAAATTTAATCTTTGATTATAATTTTAATACTACAGTATCTATCTAGCCGAATGGTTAAAGCTTTCGGGCGTTTGTCTTATTCATTTACGGTGTCCACGTTTTTGGATCCCGGTGCGAATACGCCTATATAATTTTCAGTCGATTGATATGTTTGCGCTCCATGACATGGATGTATGTGATGTTTAAATTTCCCACCCAGCTAATCCTAAAAACAGGACATACTAAGAGGTATTACAACTATAAGTTTCATTGAGTGACTTAATAATAACAATCAATTCTCGTTAAAGCAAGTTAGGAGTCGATGTGGTTAAAAAAAAGATGTTGTATACTTGCTTCGTTATCCTACAAAATATTTTAATGATATTAAATTGATTAAATGAAATATTCGAGACGTCACTGGGTGGTGGGAAATTCGTATGTAACATTTGCTGCGGCTTTTTTTCATTTCGACGTATGTCTTTTTTCATTTGGAACGGAAATGAAAATATGCTTGCAATAATGCGGATGTATCATAATACGCAATACTTGACGTGGAAACTTTCAAGTTGAAATAAATTCTATTGTTCTGCGGTTATCCAGACTGACTGAAAATTATTTGGAAACAAAAGTAAAAGGATAATAAATAAACAATTACACAATAATTAAAAAGTACCGTGGAATCGACAATATATTGAATACTTTTGTGGTATTATGAAATATGTTTGGAACCATAACCTAACTTCTAGTATATTTATATTTTCTATCAATCGACGTTAAACTGACAGAACGTATTAAGTCATAAAAATAAGTTGTGAGATAACGGCATTTAAGTCATTATTTATTTAATGTACTATTTCTCTTCCAAGAATAAACTTTTTGGCATACAAATTACAAGATTTGGTATCGTTGAATTATGATCATATTATGCTTTCTGTTCGAATAACAAAAATAACAATGTGATTCAATACTGTTTTTTCAAAGCCAACATATTCCATGATTGTATGTGTTGAAGTAGTTAGAACTTCAAATTGCATACATTTTGACATTTAAAACAAAAAACCATCAAAAACTGACTTAATGCGTTATCGAAAATATGTAACTTCATTGATCATAAATATATTGAACTTTATTCTTAACTGTTTTCTGGAATTAATTTGTTATACATACTGTTGAATACTTGTTGGATATCAGATATTTTCGTCAATTCAACGGAGAGTTTTCTCCATAACCTGACATTTTGGAGATAATTAAAATGCATAGTTATGTCTATCAAATCGTTAAATCGTTTTTTTTTTGCCGGATAATCTTTTACAATGGGAACGTTGTTTCTGTTCACCAGTCAAGATTCAGAGCACATGATTCGCAGAAATTTTTTTTTCGCAGATATTTGCATTCCTTCCAAGGTATCCCGATCATAAAAACAGGACGTAGAGAGTGATTCGCCAACTACTAAGGTACTTTCCTTGCCCCATCCTTATAGAGAAATAAAGGTTAAGCGACTCGATAAAAACCTGTATAAGAAAAGGATTGGAATGGAGCATTTTTTGAATTGCTTCGCTCCAGCTTCATCCCGGTACCAAAGTACTTGCTCTAGATCTGCTCCATGCCCCGCTCCGTGCTGCGAGTAAAGTTTTAATAGGATATAATATTATAATATTAATATAAGGAACATATAATAATTACGAAATAAGTTTTAAAATAAGCACTATTAGCTCTAATTATCATTATTGATATATCATATTAAAATAAAATGACTGACAGTACTAAAAAGTTTGCCTATTCTAGCTCAATAAGAATTTAAGCTCAGAAAACGGTTTTGTTGATTTTTAAAAACTCTAAGCTATTTATTTTTATTAAAATTATTTTAATTTTTAATTAAATGATTCGCAAACATCTTATATGTTCTTTAATAATAATTTAATAAATAATTTGGAGTTTTTAGAAATCAATAAAACCATCAAAAGTAATCGATTATTAGTAAATAACATTTTGAATAAGTCAAGTGGCTCACCACTTTAAAAATTTTGCTCCCTTGGGATTTTCACTTTACAACACTTGTAACTAATTTTTAATTAGTAGTGTAGTGTTATTGTAATTAGTACAGTCATTGTTTATGTCTTACTCCCTCCCCACGTCCAGTAGAACGAAAAAAACCCACAGTAACCTTCAATTTTAATTTAAGAATTAGAATCATTGTTTACCTTAGAAATAAAAAACCTTGCGGTATAGTTAGTGTGAATATGCTTTTTAAAGAGGTGAAACGCGTCACGTTAGTAACGAAGCCATTGGAATAACAAAGTTATCAATTTAATTTTTATATGGAAAATGAATTTCCACAAAGTTACCGCCAAATCGATAGAAAAAAAAACAGAAGAAAGTCACTCAACACCGTAAATTTGTCATATTTGATGGCAGTGTTATACTCTAAGTTCATAATTATGCTACATGATTGGAAAAATAATGTTAACACAACTTAAAATTGAAAAAAACAGTAGAGGACCCAAAGAACTCTCTTTTCTACTCGTCTTGTGTTAAATGGGTATACTTCTCAGCTAAGTAGACGAAGTCTTGTAATAAAGGTAAATATTTATAAATTTATTGCTAATGAAGATTGTTCTATGTGGAAAACATGGCTGTTAATTCAACATTGATAAATCAATAAATATATCTCAAAAGATTTGTGAATACACAAACACAAGACAAAGTGCTTCTGAACACGGAACTACAAGGTTAACAGGGCAGCAGAAACACGCGGGGATGCCACCGCCGACATATTTAACGATCTCTCTCATTACAACTATTAATATTTTGTTAGTTATTGTAATTGTGATCTCCTCTCGCGTCCTGTTCGCCTGGTACCGCGATCCGTATCAATTCATAAACAACGCAGCTAAATACCCGGTTTTAAATTAACACTCAGATTTTGTAATCACATCTCGCTCGGTATCGGAGCAATTATTGCGATGTACGACGTAAATTAAAACCGGGCTTAACGATCATTTTTGAATCGGTTTTGAATGTGCTCTTTACATGCAACCGTTGCGTGCCAGTGTCCACTTTTGCATTTCGGTGCAAGACATCACTTCCTTACAAGGTCCCTTAAGTAAACACGTTGATAAGGATCAATTTTCTTAGAAACTAATGGGTGGACTGATCCTTAAGGCCGAGAGCGATTCGGTCTTGTTTTGTTTCTTGTTTGCGAACAAGCGTAATGGAATTTAGTTTTATGCGTGTGATGAGAGTTCTTCTGATATTACATTTGTTATTTATTTTATACGTTGTACTGAGCTTACGTTTTTATTAAACCAGATGTGTAGGCATAAAAGTTGTAGGTAAACTTTTTTAATAAATGTTTCTATAATAAATATGGCTTAATGAGTGTGTTTGATAGATATGTTGTAATATATTATATGAACCACGTGACTTGATCGGTAATGCTTATAAACACGTTAAATCAACGAAGTATCTATCATCTCGAAATTTAATAATCGATACCTTTTTGTAATAATCATTCGACAAATTTCATCAACAATTATAGTTATAAATATCGTCGTTATTCTGGAAGAAATTATTAAATCGAAAAAATAACATATTGAGATAGTTACACCAAAATGTTCCTTATTTCAAACTCTATCGTATGACGAAACGTACTTATTTTTATAAATTATACTTGTACTTAAAAACAGTTTTGTACAAAAAACAAAATGAAAAACGTATGGCATTTCAAATATTTGACAAACTCACAAAGAACAATTACTCAAAATTAGTATTTTTCAGTTAGTGTCTTCTAACAAAAAGTTTTTTTTACTTTAACTGGGAGTGTCTCAGGAGCAACCTTCATTGTATGTATAAAATAAATCCCTCTTCACAAATCACGGGCTGCCTAGTACATCATATTAGCATACCAAAACTTTTTCGTTAAATTTTATCTTTAAAACACACACGTATAAAACAACGCCGTTCTCACAAATTACCATTATAATGTTAAATCCTATTATATACGTAGCGGTTCATGTAAGTCAGTGATCTAGTAAAGTGGTGTTAAAAAGTCAGCTTGCCGGGACGGTCTTGGTTCACGGGTCGTAGTTTGATGATTCCTGTTATTTGTGAAGGTGAAAAATTTTCATTTAAAAATATTTAATTACAGCATCCTCTGATCTGTTCGCGTAAGATTTTTTTTTAAATCTGGAATAGGTAATTCAAATCGTTTTATTTTCATATGAAAATGAGTTTCTTTCTTAGTTTATAATAAATGATTTCATATAAGCAAAAACCACTACGCAGAGATCATGGTGCGTGATTTTCTATTTAATAAACACTCATTGAAGATAAATAATAAGATTACTAAATATTTTCCTCCTGAACTTTTTGTATACATGGAGGGAAAGAATACTAAAATTATCGACTAAGTTTTTTTTTATTTCAGGAAGTTTTGTAATAACTCAATAAGTACCTAAGTTTTCTACAAATTACAGATAATTTTTTTAATTACATATTAAAGGAATTTCTAATAAAACTGTACACAATTGGTGCCCTGGTACGAAATTTATTTGAATTTTTTTGTTTTTTTAAGTATAATAAATAAAACATATAATTTAATTTAACATTATAAGCACTAGGCAAGAGTAACTGAGTAACAAACAGTTCTCATAGAGTTTATTTTTTTTAAGATACCTCCATTAAGAGTTCAAATGTTTCACATTAGGAGCGTATACTGTAAAAAAAAATTTAGACCTTTAACCATCCGGTTTCAATTTAAAACTAATCTAGAATAACAAGATTAACAGTGTTTTCTTACACATTTTATTAATTGTTCCAGACGAGTTACTGAAAATGTCATCATGAATTACGGATAGGTCTCGCGCAACGGATTGGTGACCACCGGTGTAGATAAATAGTTCAATACTCAAATACATTTCAATAGTAAAAAAAGGCTTCTTGTAGAATTTAACATAATATTTCTTGTTACATATTATAGAATTATTTATCAATAAATAACAGCCCCAGAGAGGAGGCACGATCTTTTATATATTTTTTCATTCTCATATTTGTGTTCTGTAGCCATCAAATATGAAAAACATTTTCTTTCGCCGACCATCTGCCCGTCGCCAAGTCACATAGTGCCTCAATGGAGGACAGAGGACATTGGACAAACTGGAGAAATGAAAAGAACACTGCTTGTTTTTAGAGACGCCCTCTCGTAAACCAGATGTGAACTTATGTAAAAGTCAAAGGATTTTACTTTTATGAAATTTCGGGACAAAGCTGGATATCTTGTAAGGAAAATATATGATTACAATATAGAAATATTTCACAACTACGAAAAAATTTAATAAAATAAGGACATGCTTTACATATTTTCCCTTATGTATGCTCAAATTTCATCGTAGAATTCATTCGAAAAAAAGTATTTTTTAGGACAAGGACTCAGAATATAATTCCCCCTTCCCAAGATAATCTATCTCTAGCTCAAATGGTGCTTTTGAAACATGAGTATAATTGTGAAATATTGAAAATCTTTTTCAATTCTCAAATTCTTTCTAAAAATTTCCTCCCACCCATTTAATCCTAAAACGAGGCGTAGTGAGAGTGATTACCAAACCAATAGTCCTGCCACTAGCCATATTATTGTAGCTTCTATCGATATACTCTATTCGAAAAACAGAGTTTGAGCATCTGAGGAACTAGCAGTTTTAGTATAAAAACTTCTGTTGAGATGCTTCTATTAGGAATCTATGTGCTCCACATAAGGATCGGACATGGTTGAAAAATAATTGTTGTACATTTTATTTTTATGATTCGATGGAATAAATATCAAATTTCTAGGTAAGAAAGTTAAATGTTGAATTATTTTGTTATTTAAAACGACTTTTCGAATTGAGACCATACGAAAGTTAAAATACTAGCCCTAGAAATATTTTCATTTAGCAAGTATGTAATGGCAACTAATTAAATAGAAAGCATTATTAATTAAAAAATATAAAATAACTATTCTAATGTATTATAAAATAGGGTTTTGTGTAGACAATGAATATAAGATAAAAATGATTAATTATCTATAGAGCAAAGAATATTTATTAATATTTTTTTTCTTTCATCAAAGTAAACCTATCGATTAATGTAATTAATGTACGTTGGGAAATGAAACAACCGTATTATTGTGGTGTCTTGTGTATCGGAAATAATGAACGAAATGTAAGTACAAAGAAAATCATCTTTACTTGACGTTTTTCCTCTCCTAAATAAATACATCGGACGTGACTTGATGGCTAACATCCCTTATGGCAAATAAAATCAACCCCCGAGCAGTTGAGTCGTAGACATTGATTGACATCGCCACTTCTCGGTATTAGGAGTGCAGACAGACGCAAAGGTAAAGAGGTGGTTACTTTATGTTTTATGACGTTCATCGAAAAGGAAATATACCGTTTCTTATTTCTTGGCTCTTAATACTTTATTTGTCGATGTAACAGGAGATTTATAAGAAAAGCAATTTTTCCCAATAATATTTATGTATAGATATAATATTGAAGTTATGTTCACAGAACGCATTAAGTTAATTATTGATGATTTTCTGTTTTAAATGTCAAAATGTAGGCAATTTAACGTTCTACATATTGGTAAAACTGAAAAAAACTGACTGCTTTGCAATGAAATATTTGCATTATATTGAATCAAGGCAATATTGAAGCTTATACTATTTGTTATAACCAGTGGAATAAAAAAATATTAATTTTACATTGAAGATGATTTTCCAAAGTATCCGCCAAAACACTAACAATTGTCTCTTAAACTTTTTACATATGAAATAAAAACATATAAATTTCACATTAGTTATGTTTATAAAATTTATAATATCTTAAATTATTGAAACTATTCAGAAACAAGTTCATACTACAAAATTTATTATATGAAAAATATTTTTGAATAAAAACGAATTCATATAATAAAGGAAATCGGAATAACACACATAAGGAACACCGAAAAAGTGCCTCAAGATAGTATATACGATAAAGAAAAGACCCCAATGGTTATGGTTACTCCACCTCCACTCGTTATGCGTATGCAGACGCTGTTTCACGGCCGCCTTACATAACGCAGAAACGAATATTCTCCTCATGTAATTGACCCGATGCAGAGCTGTATGGGACCGATCTTTTAACCATACACTATTGTGCTTAAGAAAAAGAAAAATATGGAGAAAAAAAAAGAAGCTATGACTTGCACTGCCACCAAGCAATGTTAAGTATCCTGTGTATTCGTGTACTGAGAATCCGCTTTGGCGGTAGAGTTAAATCTACTCCGCGTTGATTCTAGAGAGGAATCGAGAATAATCTTTACCACGATATCGTCGTTGTTCTGGAAGAAGACACTAACTGAAAAATACTAGTTTTGAGTAATTGGGCGTTGAAGTTTTTCAAATGTTTGAAATGCTATACCTTTTCATTTTGTTTTAAAGGTGAAGTATAATTTATAAAAATAAATGTGTTCTTTTACACGGTAGAGTTTGAAATAAGAAACATTTTGGTATAACTAACTCAATTAGCCATTTTTTCGATTAAGTGTTTTCTTGCAGAACAGCGACGATATGATGTTGCAAGTTTATGGAATGGCCTTGGTTCAGATCACGTAAGCGTGGCCTATTGGGCCCGTATGAAAACAGACCACAGTAAACAGTGCTGCTCGTTCGGCATTCATCTCGGGGCAGTCCCACAGAACGTGATTAGCGTCCCGATGGTCGTCTCTACAAGTGCAATCCGGCCTTTGACCAACTTGCCCGGCCTAAATAGTTTACCGTTGAACTTGCCATGGCCGAAAATTAAATAATGATATTTTATATTTGGCCATGTCAAGATTTTAGCCCGGAATCATCTCATCGCTTAGCCAAGCGGGTAAAGTAAAAAGCTGGCGCCAGTAAAAATAATTTATGATATTAACAATGTTTCTATGAAATATATTGTCTTACAACAGTACAGATAAAGAGCACAATCAATCAAGCTAATAATGCCAGGTATTGTGAGTTGGCACTTTTTGAAATATCACTTACGTTGTAGATTGCCATGGAAAAAAATGTATTATTCTATGTTTTATATAAGTCACGAGCTCTCAATAAATACAACAAATAGTATGGAGTAAATATATTGTAGTAAAAAATCTATCCAATTACTTTAGGTAGACGTAAAAACAGTCGTAGTGGAAGATTTTGCTTGAATATTCTTGTTTATTCAGTATTCATTGTCGAGATTAAAGATTTATATCTTTTTATCCAGCCAGTGGCGTCTCAATGTTAATTTACATTACCACTGTATATATTATTATAATATATATATATTTGTCGAATTCGTTGTACAGTAGTCAACGTCATTGGCTACGTTCACGAATGTCTCGTATTCAAGTCCCAGTACGGAGAGTTTCAAAAGTAAATTTATAGATTCGTAGATATGGATGCTTGTGATGTCTAAAATTCCCTACAACTGATTCGATTCTAAAAAAACGGAACCTAGCGAGAGCTATTAGCTTACTACTAGTCCTGTACTAGTTCTATCCCTACTCTCTTCGAAAAAGAGAGGTTTAGTAACTGAGTAAAAAGCAGTTCTCGCAGAAAACTTCTGTTAAAATACCTCCATGAAGCAGACATGTGCTCCATATTAGAAGAGAACATGGTAAAAATATATATATCTATCAATTTTTTATGGAGATTCTTTATAAATGGTAAACTTTCACAATAGAGATATTATGCCACTCTGCTTTAAAGAAATAATAATTCTTAATTAATACCTATTATTAGCTGCATGACGTAACGTATGCAACCGTTTTGTTTCAAACGATACGAATACATGTATCGAGTTTGTTCTGCTATGAAGAATTTCGATTCTTGCGTCTTTCGATAATTTCGCATAGTTTGATATGGATTTCAAGTTTTACACACAAAATATGACGTAAAATAATTACTTAATACTTACTATATAAAACCGTATTTCACTTTCACGGTAACGAAATGTGACTGCATAAGATCGGTAGGGATTTTTTAGCATGAAAACGGGAAGCTTTTTATTAAATTTAAATCAAAACATTATTTGTTGATGTTGCAAATTGTACGTCAATGCATTCATCGGCTTCTTCTTTCCAATCTTTTATTACACCTCATCTTTCATTTTCCTTTGCATTGTGTTCTTTTCATTTGTTATCAAGAATATTTTCATTCTAATGGCAATATAGGTTACTTCATTAGAGTAAGTACAGAAGCTATTATTCTTGCCGACATCTGACGGGAAAAAAATCAACAAGAAAAATAAGGTCGTGAGAGCAGATTGGATTTTTACAATACATTATTCAAAACCACCAGACAATATGAAAACATTTTCAAATAAAGAAGTGAGTGCTCTTTATAAATAGATTTTAATTTTGGAAATCTTTAAATATTTACGAAATATATTTGAAATATTACGTGGTTTTCATGTAAAAAAACTGACTTTCTATACGAAACCGTTTAAAATATATGGAATATATACGTACCACAGTGTCATATTACATTATTTCTTCACCAAGGTAATAACATAAGTAATATAATAAATATAAACATTTACTGGATCAATATGCTTATGTGAACGATGCGCAGACAGTGTGTGTGTGTGTGTGGGTGCGTTGCGTCGAGAAAATATCCAATATTTATGTTCACACACACACTTTCTCTCTGCTCATACGCTGACAGAGGGAGGGAAAGAAAGAGAGAGAGAGCGTGTGTGTGTATTTTGTGTGTTCAAAAATAATTCGGCAGCAGAAAAACATTCAATATTCAAGTTCTCACACACACACTTTCTCTCTGCTCATACGCTGACAGAGGGAGGGAAAGAAAGAGAGAGAGAGCGTGTATGTGTATTTTGTGTGTTCAAAAATAATTCGGCAGCAGAAAAACATTCAATATTCACGCTCACACAGACACTCTGTCTCTGCGCATACTCTGACACAGAGTGTGCGTGTGTGTGCGGGAAAAATTCACGCTCCCACACAAACCCGTTTTGCGCATACGCTGACAGAGAGAGGTAGAGAGAGTGAGAGAGAGAGACTGTGTGTGTGTGTGCGCTGCGTTACAGATAGAAACTGAAATCAAGACAAGAATATATTGTAACTATTTTTTTTTTTTACTTTTAATAGCTCAAGGAAGGCTAAAATAGTTTTGTAATAGAACTCATCGATCCGGCGTAGTAAAATTATTGTCTTAAATTATATTTTAAAAAAATAAATAAAAATAAAGCATATATCAATATTAAGATCGAAAATATTTTTTACTGTAAAAAGAAATCAAGAGTTTTTTATAAAGAGTATTTTACTTATATAGGTAATATGATTTTGAAAATATTTGAATGCAAAATTTCCGAACTATTTACTTACATGATACAGTACAACAGTAGCACTTTAAAATATGATTTTTGGCGGCAGTATTGCTTTGAATATGGCGCCATCTCCAGTTTGTATTGTATTGAAAAGAAGCATATTTTAGTTTGAGATTCAAGCGATTTGATTCAAATCTCGTAAACCTGTCCCTCGAAACTGTTCCAAACTAAACTTCTCGCGCCAAACCAACTCGGAAAATATTTTCACACTTACTCATATTTCCCACTGCGCTCCACTTGGCAGAGCCAGGAAACACTTTTCCGATAAACTCTTCTTTACTGCGTAAACGGATAGCGAAAATGTAAAAAGATTTCACATCAATTGTAAAATATAATTTGATGGTAATTTATTTACGTAAAATGAGAATTTTAGAGAAAACAACAAATTTTGCCCCAGTTCTGTAGAATGTAGCTGAGTTGTTGTCTTCGGTTACGTTGCTTACGGGCTTGAATTCTAATACGGACAGTTTCAATAAATGAGATTTCTTACAACCCTATCCACTCCTATTTGGATCATATTATGGCCATCACACGTCGCCTACATGATTTTCTGTCCCACGCCATTCTTATTGCTTCCTCTCACGTCATCCCTGCGTACCATATCTCGACCAAGTACATCCTATGGATCGCTATCTGCGGCTTTCTAGAGCGACAGAATTAATCTGGTTGATAGAATATACCGGCACGGTTTCTTCCTTTCGAGTTCCTGACAAATTAAAACCATCGTACCCCTAGTGTTCACCGCAAAGCATCTGAAGAAAGCGATTAGTTAATCAATAATCTGCTTAAGACCCGTCTTTATATTCTAACTTTCTTCGAAAAATAGACTTTGAAAGACTAAGTAACAAGCAGTTCTCTTAGAATTGACTTTAGTTGAGATAAGGTGTATTAAGGCACACGATAAACATTGGGAAAGGATAACAAAATGTCTTGTTAATTCAAGCCAGGTCCATCGTCACTTTATTATTTTGGACGTAATAAGGGGATGATCCGTCCGTTCTTTAACCGCCTAGTTCCTAACAAAGACAAAAAACCGTACCCCTAGTATTCACTATAAGCTTTGTTAGGCAGCGATTAGCTAAGCGATAACCAATCCTAGCCCCAACTTTCTATCCTTACTCTCTCCGAAAAAATGAGCAGTTGTCGTAGAATTAACTTTGGTTGAGATAAGCTCTACTAGGAGTCCATACGATACACATTGGTAGCGGATAACAAAATGTAATGTTAATTCTAAGAACAATACCAGCACAAAGAAAACGTTTAGCGTACATTTTCTGAATATTGAAAGTTATGAGTGTGTATTCCAGAACTCGCAACGCTCAGGCCAAGCTCTGCCACTTGGCATTTTTCCAACTGAAGAATGTGTAAGTAATGATAAATAATATTATGCAAACAGTTCTTTTTACTTTCTGTTCTTATGGTAACTGTTTTGTATGAATCGCTGTTTGGAAAAAGAAATGGTACCAAGTGGATGTAAATATTTTTTAATTATTATTATTGTTCCCTCACAATGTGGAGCATATGGACTCTTAATGTAGGTATCAACAAACGTTTTTTGTACGATAACTCAGTCACTAAACCAGTCTTTTTCGTAGATAGTAGGGATATAAATATACCTAATGAGATGGATGCGAGGGAATTCCAGACATTACAAACATCCATGTCTAAAAACAAAATTAATAAATCGATTGGAAATTTTTATGAAAGCCTCAGAATTTGAACCCGAGACATGCGTAACTGAAGCTAACAACATTGACCACTACAAAACGGACCCAATATATGTCGTTGTACTGGAAGGAAATTCTAAATCGAAAAAATGATATATTGAGTCGGTTATACCAAAATGTTTCTGATTTCGAACTCTACCGTATAGAAGAACACACTCATTTTCATAATTTAAACTTTGATTTAAAAACAATTTTTGTACAAATAAACTAAATGAAAAAAATGTATTAAAATTCGTTCTTTGATATTTCATAATTAATTCTGTGTGCGTCATTCCGTAAATTAATCATTCGCATCCAGAATCACTTTGTTTAGTGACATAAACAAAAGATCGAGGCCGGCCTAATGAACCAATTGTAGAAAAAGTTTGCCTCGCAGACCTCCATGTTGACTGAGGCGACCAATTGGGGTTTCTCTGACTCTACTTCCGGCACGTGACATCCGGTTTACTTTGCTAACCGGAAGCGGCGGTGGCGACACTTGGTCGTCACTCGCGCGAACTAAAATTTCTACCCCAAAGTGCCTAGATTACTATGATTGAGTATGTTTGCATGTTAAGTTTACTGAAAGATGTATATTTATAAAATAAAGCCGTGAAATGTTTATCTTTGAGACAAGCTTTTGAAGTTTTTCTTTCAGATTTATTTAAAGTAAACAATTTTTTTTAATAGTGTACATGCGTTCAAACTGAATGTTTATATAAATACCACGGATGTGCTGGTATGAAACAGTGGTTTTCAAACTTTTTTACTGAACTCTCAGCAAGAATTAAATAACATCTTTTTTATAAATTTTTTAATACAGCCAGTGGAATAACAAAGTTACCAACTTTAATTTTATATTGAATTTGACGACGGTCTCTTACTTTTGACTTGGTGATGGAAGTAAACGACTTTAATTATATTGAATACATACCAATGTGATTTTTAATTAAGCGTTTCAACCGAATTTGTTTTCGCGAAGACTATTTGTTATTTAGTCACTTAACCGTTATTTTTCTAAGACGATAAATATAGAAAAACGGTGCTAGAAAATGACTAGTAGTTAAATGATTGTTCTCGCTGTGTTTTGTTAAGATTTGTTGAGTGGGAGGGGATGGAATCATAACGAACATTAATGTATTTAAACATGTCGGCGTCCGTGGCGCAGTTGGTTTCGTCGCTGGCTACGGTTACGGATGTCTCGGGTTCAATTCCCGGTGCGGACGGATTTCATAGATTGATCTGTCAATCGATTTATGGATTTCTGTTCGTAGTCTGAGTCCTCCCTCCCACCAATCCCATCCTCACGGGGCGTAACGAGAGCGATTAGCTAACTAGTCCTGTCATAGCCCTATCCTTCTATCCCTACTCTCTTCGAAAAGGAAAAGAGAGGTTGGGCAACTGAGTGACAAGCAGTTCTCGTAGAAAAAATTCTGTCAAGATACCTCCATTAGGAGACCATTGACAGGAGACATTGGAGCGGACATGGAAAAAAAAAAAAAAACATCAATCGGCTTATAAATCAATTTATGAAATTTCTTGCGCTTGGATTTGAGCCCGTGGCTCCCAATGTGGAGTATATGGACTTTTGATGGAGGTATCTCAAGAGAGGTTTTTTTACGAGAACTGATTTGTTACTAAGTTGCTCAACTCTCTTTTTCCACAATAGCTAGGATAGAAAGATACTGATAAAACTAGACTACTGCCTAGCTAATCCATACCTACGAACGGATATCCATAAATATGATTGAAAAATCAATTTATAAAACTGTCCGTACCGGGATTTGAACCCGAGACAGCCGTAACCGAAGTCAACGACGTTGGCCACTGCACCACGGATCCGTACGGCAAGTGGAATTTAGAAGGTATAAATAAAAATCTAAGGAAATGAGTACACTTTTAATATTTGGGCTCTTTTTATAATTAATCAATTTAGCTGAGAAATTAAAACGGTAAACAAAATTTTTGGTGGTTTTTCTGAACAGTTTATTTAAGCTTCTGTTTTAAAATTGGCTAATTATCTGTTTATTTTTGTAATCCAATAAAATTTTCGAAAGTAAAAAGTCAAATAAACCATTCGCAATAATAATTATATCAGGCGAGCAGCTGATGTAGACGGGTTTTTCTCAGCGCTCGGGCTGTTGCTGCTAATTTCACGAGACACTCACTTCCTAAGAAGCAACTCGTCATGACAGGCCATCCACATTTTTCTGCTCTCCTGGTAACACGAACATTGTTCTCGCCAAGGGAACCTAATTAAAATGTTTCAATGTAATTGCCGGCCCGCGGAAATTGCCTGACACCTCGATTGTGCAACTTTGAAATTGCATAGACCTATGAACGTTGGCTGTTCTTTTTTCAATTTATTTTTCCACGTAATGAGTACAAAAGAAAATCAGCGATTAATTTTCCAAGTGGTTTTTTCACTGTTCGAGGAAAAGTTTTAACTTGTTTTGTCAATTAGTCTTATAAGTTTTTACATGTATTTAAATTTACTAGTATAGAAATCGTCAGCATATTTTGAATTTTATTGAAGCGCATATAAGGGGTATATTGACAGAAAAGTGATTTTTTTATTCTGGCAAACAGCATGATATAACTATACCTCATCGATACCAAATCTTATCATTTGTATGCCAAAAAGATTTTTTCTTAAAATGTACAAAAATATTTTTAAGAAACAAACAATTGAGCCCGAATGCAGAAAAACAGCGTTAGTCTTTATTTGGTTTTATTTTTGTCCTTGTAATAAACCATGTTCTCAATAAAATTACTTAAACCGTCTTCATTCATCAAAGATAAATATTATCCTTAAAAAGTATCTCCATGACAACCAACCGCTATTATCTCTGATCAATGTTTTTAGGAAAACGCTGTTTTTCCGCATATGGGCTCAATTGTACTTGAGAAAGCGAGAGTACTTAGAAAAAAATATAATGCTTTACATGCGATTATCTCCGAACTTGTTTTCACGACTTAATGCCTTCTGTCAGTATATCCTCAATATGTTATACGATTGATAGTTAATACAATAATTATAAAATATTGTTAGCATCAGCTATATTGTAAACTCTGACTCCGTGGTGCAGTGGTTGGTCGTTGGCTACGGTTACGGATGTCTGGGGTTCAAGGCCCGGTGCAAACTGAATCATAAATTAATTTTTCAATCAATTTATGGATTTCGGGAGAGGTACAAAAATTGTAAGCTTATTGTTTCAGCTAAATAACAAAAAATAGTGGAACATGATGAAATTTTAAATTCACAATTTTACCTCGTAGAGTACTTGATTGTAGCATTTTAAGGTTTTCTTTAAATGACTAGATCAAAGATTATAATATAATATATCGAGAATACAAAATGTACGTTTTGTAAGATTTCAAAGGGGCGAAAAATACTCGCATTATAATGCATTGGCGCTTCAAATCCATTGTATATTTAATATTTCTCAAGACTTTTATTTGTAAAATAAATTAATATTGTTTCAAATTTAGTTCATTTGTATGTATTTCGTCACTAGCAACTAGGGTTTCACCTTTCGTCATCTTCAGGCATTCAAGTACCGTACTGTAGTTATGTGAAATCCATAATCGCAATTAACTATTTTGTACAATAAAGCCGATGGTACGCAATAAATACTTCTTTAATGTAGTACGTTATTAACGAAATTCATGGAAATGTACAACATTTGATATTGAAATTCCATTAAGGACCCTCAGTCGATATTTTAAATAATATCGTTTTGCTGATATATTTATAATAGATGAACCATTTTTACTGTGTTATTATTGCCCTTTTTAGATACCATACTTTTTATCCACGATAGACACCTATAAATATTCCCGTCTGACAAATAAATATACAACAAATATATTTGTATTATGTATGTGCTAAAATTTTAAATAAAAAGGGTGGCTCATGCACTATTTAAAAAAATATTTTAATCGATCTGTCAATAATATAATAAAAAGATACTGAATTTTCGTTAAGGATAATTATTTTTCAAAATTAAAAGCATTTTATCATTTATCATGAAATGTGGGAACAACGTCAATCTAACACATGCGTTACCTGATTGATATTTCATTTACAGTTAAGCCACAGGCAGCAATAAACTACCGGTAATGATACCAAATTAATTAGGCTAATTAATTGAAACAACTGTATAATAGTTAAACTGATGATAGTAATAAATAGCGTCAACCACAGAGTTGGGCTAAATCCAAACATATAAAAATTAATTTAGCAAACTAACATAAAATAATGATGTATTTTTGAATTGAGTATATATATATATACTTTAACGATTCCATTCTATCTTTTAAAAGTCTTATCTTATATATAACTGTGTTTTTACCGGGCTTCACTCGAGATAGGGAACGCTTATATTGGGATATTAAATTTAGACGTTGGCTAGCTAATCTTGAAATTTGGTTGAAATTTGAAAATGTCACCTTCAGCCGTACTTCTTTTGTTACACCCACAAAATATAGTTCACACATTAATAATAATGTTAAGAGTTGAAACCAGCTAAAATAAAAGATGATAATTTTGCCACCTGCACTCTTGTTATGGCTTCGCAGAACTTTCCGATAGACAGCTTGTTGATCTGCATTTAATAATGACTCCTACAGCTCCAAAAATTCAATATAGATCAAAGTCATACGCTAATCTTTGATGACGATTCCTGATGCACTCCAAGTTGTCCGAATTTACCACTCACTTTCTACCAAATCACAAATATGAAACCCAATATTTAACACAAATATCTACTTTCGAGTTACTATCTCAACTGTCACTTGCCGAAAATATTAGTATTGAGCTGTTTCTAGGCGACTATTATTATTACTTTTTTCATCCCGCATTGAAACGTCAAAAAATAAAGCGTTTTCAGTTTTAGGTTCAAAGTTAAATGTAGAGCAGTTTAGCTAACAATTGCAGCCAGAACGACGTGTGAAAATTTTACGTTGCTGGTGTACGCCGTTTGGGAGGAGTTGTTGTGATCGACAAACATAAATATTTCTACATGTATTTTGTGCTATATAGTAGAGATAGCGTAGACCGTTCTGTATACGCTTTATTATTATCACATGTAGGTATGAAATTTCCTCATGACGGAAGCGTTCGCGGTGTGAACACAATTCCGACGTACTAGCTACTTTAGACATTCAGTATTTCAATTTTAATAGCGTCATCTATGACGGATACGGTTATACTAGTTGGATAATGAACATCAATTAGAATCACTATGTCAGTGTGGCATATACCGCATCTCTTGTGAAGACTGTCAAGCTTCATATGTAGAGAAGAAAGGTAGAAATTTTAATATTAGAATTAATCGCGTAAACAAGTTTAAAGAATGTATAGAAAACTAAACTTGGTTCTTTAAATTCGTGTAAAAAAAGATCCTTATTGACATAAAAACCTTTGGTTTCCTTAAAATGAAACTAAAAAGAGTAAGAGTTTTTGTTGAAATAATAGTAGAAACGTAGACAAATGCAAAATAAGAGTGATTTGAAAGTCTCTTTAGTTCACTTCTCCAAGGTCTACCGCAGGGGACAACTGGTCAAGTTACGTCATCTGGTTAGAATACGTCGGCAGTGACAAGTGTTTTGGGGAAGTAAAGAAATAAACCAGTCTAGAGTGATTACATTTTTAACTGTATTCACATTTTTAACAGAGCTTTAGAGATTCAAAAATTCGCATATTATATTACAAACTTTCAGGAAATCTGTATTACATCAGATATTTATACACAGTGCTCGTGTTTATACAAATATACAAATTAAATCAGATAGAATTACACTAACTTTCATATTGGAGTCACTTCCTGCTTTCACTGTCGGTGACGAAATGCATTCGTTTGCGATTTTTTCGCCTAATTTGACTGAATTCTTTCTATGACTGAAACGCGTTAAAAGAATAAAGATGTAAAAGAAATAATCGCGTAAAAGTGAATACATCACGTAAAAGAAGGAACGGTGCCATTTAAGAAAATTACGAAAAACTGAAATCGCGTAAAAAGAAGACTGGGTGTATATCGTAATATTTGTAATAAAATAAGTAAATTGCTATACTATTTTAAGGACTCTATTTTAACTAAGCGATTTAAAGAAAGAGAGGAACATTACTTGCTGAAACCTGAATTGTTTTTTTTCCATGTCCGCAACCCCAACGTGGAGCATAATATTTGGTCTCCTAATGGAAGTATCTTAATAGATTTTCTTGTGAGAATTGTTTGTTACTCAGTTGGTTAACTTTTTTTATCGAAGAGAGTAGGGATAGAAGGATAGAACTAGGACAAGAGTAGTAGTTAGCTAATCGCTCTCGTTAGTCCGGTGAGGATCGGATGGATGGATGAGGAAGGGATTTTTACAACACACACACTCAGACTGCGAACAGAAATCCATAAATCGATTGAAAAATCAATTTATGAAAACTGTCCGAACCGGGAATTGAGCCCGAGACATCCGTAGCCGTAGTCCACGACGCTACCAGCTGCGCCATGAACGCCGACATTGTATATATGCTGCGTTTATTTACATTATATTTAGTTCATGTAACTGTTGCATTATAAAGATGGGCTGCTCTGGTTTATAAAAGTAAATCTTTATAAAAATGAAACACATTTTTTACTAGTTCCTAAATTTGTTCATGACCAATTAAGCTATTCGCAAGTTTCGCCACCATCACATCAAGTCGCGAATGCAGCCCACTTCATTGGTAAACTCGATTGCGTCATTTGAAAATTAAAAATAATCGCCGGCAATTCCATATGCGATAGCGGATGCCACAGGCTGTTTGCAGCCACTTACTTAATGCAGCATCGTTGCATTTGCATAAACCGATCTCCGTTTCAATTAGGCACTAACTTTTAATTTTCCTTCAAGCGATCGATGCATACAAACGCACCACTGCATGAATGCTCTCATATCCAATTGTGGAGCGTTTACACACTGCAATTAACTTTGCTATCTTCCCAGCAATTTTTACATCATGACTTTTTATACTTTAGTCTATTTAGAATACGACTAAGAGCTCTGATAATCAATCAGAAAGATTCGGGAACAAATCCTCAAAAGACTGTTATAGAACATTTTAATAATAATAGATAATTTATAATTAAGGCAATAATCTCCTTAATGATCAAAAAAAACATTAATTCATCACCATTACTTAAGCCTTTCCTTTTCCAAAATCACAATTAGTAGGTACGCTAAATATTTCAATTTCAAATAAATTTTATGATGGAATAAGTGAGAAGATATAAAATTTTATATCTCGTCGAAGCGGTATTTATATATAGTTAAGATAAAGTAATAAGCTTACGCATAGTTCTGACGATGGTGTTAAGCCGATATAGCTATCACTAACTAACTAATAAAATGTTGTACAACTAAATACTTTAATATTTTATCCCATCATACAATAAACACTATGAAAATTTAAGACCTTCGCCGAAAAAACAGTGAATGTCACAAAACACATGTTGTTCAGGAGAGAGTAAAAACATTACATCTTGGTTGTAAAAGACCTTTACTATTTCCGTAAAAAATGGTCTGGACTATTGTATGTTTTTGGAAAAGCGACATAAAATTGAGAACTGATTTGAGAGACTTAAGATTTATTTTAAATATATCTTTGCACTGTTTTATGGAGTCATATATAGACAGGGAATCAAGAAATGCAGTAAAATGAAAATGAAAAATAGCGGATATTTGTCATTTTTAGACCAAGGTCCTAAATTTAATTGTGGTGACTTTACTTTTTGAAGTGCAAAGTAAACTTCAATTAACTTTTATTCTCCACGCTGCTTCAGTTAAAACGGTTCACGAAGGATTGATTTGGTTTCGAGGTGCACACTCAAATCAATTATTAATTCATTTTATTCGGTCGAGTTGAAATGAGTTGGAATAAATTCGAGATGAACTGTTTGTAGCCCTGTGACAAATTGTTATGATATTCGTATTGCTTTTATTGTTCAGAAGATATAAAACTTAATGTACATACGGCTTTAATTAAAATTGCACACATTTCATTTATGTAAAACGATGGTTTAAATCACCATAAATGTTTCTTGAAATTTATTACGATAAATGGCCATCTTTAATGACGAGGTCTAATCTTTAAGTGGTGTGTAATATGTGAATAAAATTTTATTCTCACTTGTATTACAAATTATATTCATTATTTAAGCAATATAAAAGTTATATCACCTTTTATTAAGAATATTCAATAGACTTTATACTTCTCTCAGCGAAAATTTGTCTCTAGCCATTCCGCCGATCATTTGGACTGTCGTAACATTTTTTTTCAGTTGATGATGCTCGCGATGAGCGAAACGGGCCATTATGAACACGTGGAAGTAGTACAAAAAATGTGTGTTTTTCCACCAAAAATTGACAGCTTAAAAACGAAAAGAAAAATTATCAATCCTATGTTGCAAAGTCGTCAGGTCCGCAGTCAAGTGGTTAACGCAGTAAGCTTTGATTGCGGTGTACACGGGTTTGAATCCCAGTACGGAAAATTTCACAAATTGATTTTTCAAAAAAAATATCGAAATACTTCTATACTGAAAGCGGGGCGTAGCTAGAGCGATTAGCCAATCACTAGTCTTGTCCTAACCCTATCTTTTTATCCGTACTCGAAAAAGGAGGTTGATCAACTTAATAATAAGCAGTTTCTTTTTGTTGAGATACATCTATTAGAAGGTTATATTTATGTTCCATATAACGTGTTTTAGGGAAAAAGGTTTAATGATTGATTTATTATTGTTACTACAAGTGTGGTCCTTGTTTTGTTGAAATCTCTATTAGGATTTCATAAATTGAAGGAGGTATTTTTCATTTAATAATGTTCTATGCATTTTGAATGTATTATGCGTTTATATTATATGGAGTTGTTACAACACTAACATGAGCGGCAAAAGTGAGGCCGAACGATCGGTTCATGCAATGGCAATCGAATCATTATGAACGACGTCAACCCGCCCCAGATGATCTTCTGATAAAACGATGCGCTTTATTCGAACTGTGTGCATTGAAAAAACTGTAAAACTAAACAAAAAAGCACAAATTATACGATATATAAGATTTTTATCATTGGGCTATTCGCAGGATATAAAATAAAAATTTAAAACTTATTACTTATATTTTTGTATTTCATTTCTTTGAGAAGCATTATTTAAAAATGTAAACTAAATACAGTGACTCGACAATTAAGTACTTAGTTCCGTTTTGCCAAAAGTCAAAATGGTGGTAATCCGAAATTCACTCAAAAAATAACACACACAATTTATTTGTATAAACAGCTTTTATTTCTGATTGCTGTTGAATAATTATATTCATAATTTAAGACAGTCCATTCCTGTGATCGAATGCCTGAAGATGCCGAAAGGCGAAACCCGGGTCGTTAGTGACAAAATACATGGAAGTGTACAAAATCTCAATAATCTAAATTTGAAAAAAAATATATTCATATTTTTGATGGATTCGACGGCAACTTTGTAGAAATTAATTTCGAATATAAAATTAATCTTGATAATTTTGTTGTTCCAGTGGCTGTGTTAATAAAAACTGTGACACGTAATCCTTCAAACTGATTATAACACAAGGTTGTTTATTTCTAATAATTCAAATAATTTTCATAAAAATGAAGAGAGGGGTGGGATTATTTCCTTCTACTGGACTTGGGGAGAAAGTGTGACATAAACAATAATCGTACAAATTCAAATCACACTGTGACACACCCTGGTTTTTGTTAAGTATAAGTGTCATTAGTGTCCTGAACTGAAATCGGCCAGCGGCAACAGCAATATTTCGCAGAAAAGGCTCTTTCTTGTTGCCAGGCGTTCAAATAGAGGAGTCCATTTTTACGGGAAAGGGTAGCTCCAACTTTGCAGGGAGTTTTTTTGAATTTTTGTAGACAGTCGATTACGATCTGCCGAGTGGGACGAGCTGCGCTCTCGTGGTGGAGGTGACGTGGCGATGTGAATTGTTTGTTTTTTTTTGATTTGCATTGGATTTAATTTAAATTCGTTGTGTCATTTGTATTATAACTTAAAGTAAATTCAGTTGCTAAGTAAATGTAAATGTAGAATCAATTTTATGTGTTAAAATTTATATATTTGTGTAATGTTAAACCACTGCATCTTGAATGGAAAATAAATAGGTTTTGAACCGGATTTGAAATGGTGTTTGTCTGAGATCAGCCCTTCCAGGACTCCGGATAACCAGCCGCTCGCCTCTCTTCGATCCGGGGTCTTCTCAACTGTTAATCAAAAAACTAATCGACTTAGTAACATAGCCATTGGAATAACAAAGTTTTCAACTTTAATTTTATAATTATTACATGCATAATATATTTTTTAGCATTACTCTTGAATAAGATCAACTATTTTACTGATTTCCAATGCTTGATTATGTAAAAAAAAAATAATGAAGAATGATAAATATATCTCTTTAGGTTTATGTATGACAACTGCACGGAGTATAATCTCGCCCCTCATTGACCCCTTCGATAGGTTTGTTAAGCATTCATGCTCTGCAATCTCCCTCTTGGATTTCGCTACCTCTTGCCTCAACCTCCTCACCTCTCCTGTTCCTTGGTCTTCATACAATTTATCTTCACTGCTGACTTTTTTCGTTGCATTTTTTTCGTCTTGCCAAAACACTGCATTTGAAATTGCTTTGGCAAACTCACAATAATAGTGTTTCCAAACATTTAATGGCTCGTAGATAAAATTAAAAAAATATGCGAATAATTTTAGCTATTAAATGGTTTTTTGACCCGTCCTCCGTTACCCTAATGTTATATTTCGTAAATAAGTATTTTATTAATTATCGATATTTAATACCTCCCCACCCAACCGCTATCTGACCCTGAAAAAAAGCGTATAGAGAGCGGCTAACGTACTTTTATTCCTTTCTTAACTCCATCCCTCTCCGAAGAGATAAATTTAGCAGCTGAATTATAAACTATTCTCTTAAATATAAGTTATGTTGAGATGCTATATGACTAGTCAATATTATATGGATGGTCGTGGACAAACACATAAGTCAATATTAAAGGTTTTCAGAAGACAGTTTTTTTTGTATAGCATCATTTTTTATAGAAAATGTAACAATAGAAACGTCAAATAAGTCACCAAACATTGCTAGATATAGAATATGTTGATTATCTGATCACGTAAGTCTGACTTATGTGGTTATTCACCTCTGTATTGAATACAATTATTTCGTGTGTTTATAATAAATGTCAGTTATACTAATTTTTGTGTGTATTTGACTAATGTGTTCAAACATAAGTGAAGATAGGTAAATACCTTAAAATAAGAAAATAAAATCGAAGAAAATGACCTATAAGATTGTTCACCCAGACACCAATATTACCCACCACAATGGAAGGGGGCATGGTAAAAAATATTGCGTTATTCGTTTGAAACTAAATACGTTGCTTTTATTTTACCAAAATAACATTAATTACAAACATCTGTTAAGAAATTTCTAGAAGAAGACTAAAATTAAATTGGTACAACAGCATTCATTTATAAAATCTTGACAACTCTGTTTAGGTATCTCCTCCATGTTATCATCTCTGGGTATCTTTTCCTTCAATCCCAGTGTCAACTCGTCTCCATATCAAACGAGTGATTTTGTTTTGTTCGTAGCTGCGTTTTGTATGTCTTACCGAGATCAAATTACCTATCTCTTCAATGGTATCAGCCCCTGGTAATCGGAGAGCGTTCAAGTTTTGCTTTTACTGACTTAATGCAACGCTCACCCACTGACTTGTTTTTCTTTGAAGAAATGTAGAATAGCGAAACAGAAGATTTAACAAAAGTATTCAACTCAATGTAAACTTAAGGTATTAGCTATTTTTCAATAAGTGTTCACTATGCACCAGCATATGGAATTCTTATAAAACGTTGAAATACAACTATTTGTGAGTCAGTTGAACAATTACTCTTTATCTCAGAGGAGGAAAGGTTTGAAGGACGGGGTTAGAAAACAACAACTACTTAAATAAAATTGATAACTTAGTTATTCCACTGGCTGTGTGACTAAATATCACACACTTCTTAAAGAAGTGAAAAACGTTTCACATTTAGAAACACAGATAGAAGGACAAGTAAGTTATCAATTTTAATTTTACATTAAAAATGAATTTCTACAAAGTTACCGATGAATCCATCAAAAATAAACAAGTACTTAATTAGATAATTGTGACCTACGTCACGATTGATATTAAAACCCGAGATTACAGGATTCACTAATAGTCCAGGATTTCGAGATGTCAGATCCTGGCTGGAAGCTTTACTACCAAGACACTGAGTTAGTGTCAAATAACCAGTTGTAACAAAAAATGCATTATATCAAATCGATAAATATATTTTGTGGAAAAGGATTCTTACGCTTAAAATTTAAAGTTTTGTCTATAACCCAAAATTCATTGTGTACATCTTCAGATTTTAAATATGACGCCTATACCCACATGAAATAATGTGCTTATCAAAAAAATCAAAAGCTCACAATAAATCAAAAACATAATATGAATTTTATATTTGTTAAATAACGATCGATATCTAAACGTCTCAATAAAATTGTTTTGATCTTTTTTTTATTATCTTTAAACTCACAATCTGACCAGTGACGTATTTAGTAATTGAGTAAAATATCATTCCAGTCCAAGGAGCCCATCCAAGTTAATCAAACCTCTACACAATAAATGATCTGACCCAAGAAATTCAGACAATTTATTAAAGATGAGTGAATTTTTACGACAGTATAATTTTTAAATTATTTCGTATAATAAGTACTTCTTTTAAAATAGACTATAGAATGTTATACAGACTATATCACAATGTAATTAAGTTGTATTTCATACGATAAAGAACAAAATTCAAAAATTTAGCGTTCACCTTTTCGAAAATGCCTTTATAATAAGACCGCCCTGTGTTGTTTTGACCTACCCTTGAATAAAGATTTAAATGGACCTCTAGCTCATTAAACTGATATATTTACATGGTTTATACCAATTCCAAAGAAGATGTAATATATTATGAAAAGTCGATTTCAGTATTATTTATTATGATAATTTATTATTATTTAATGAAAGAAGTAATCGTAAATGTAGATATTCTTCTTCTTCTTGGTCGTCTTTCTCACATGTGAGGGTCATGACCTCCGCCTAGCGAAACAACTCCATTTACCTTGGTGAACATTTGATACTAGCTCCTACACTCCGCTGCTCTGAAGGCCATCGGTAAAGAGAGGTTTGTGGCGTAATTCACTTGGTCACTCCAGTGAGTCACGGCAGTTCCACGTCCCCTTCTGCCTTCAACCTTTCTGAGACGACGAGGCTCGTTAGATTGGCGGTAGGCTTGCGGGCGATATGGCTAAACAATCCGGATAGGCTTCCGGATCTATACTTGATTTGTCGCTCATTCAGTATATATGCGTTTGTACGATTAACCGTTCAGCACATTTCAAATGCATTTATCCGTTTCTTGTCTTTCGCTTTCAGAGTCCATGCCTCCACGCCGTAAAAATATATGGAGTGGACCAGCGATCGTACTAAACGCACTTTGGTATGTCTGGTTACTTTTCTTAATTACTCTACTAAATTACTAGTAAGTGTTAAATGCCGGTTCACATTGGTCGAGTAATTGGCCGCTACTCGAACGAAAAATTAGAACAAAATGGATTGAGTCGACTCAATGATTTTACTTAATTACTCGAAGAGATTTGTCTGTTCCCGAAAAAGGCGCATTAATAGTAAAAAAACTCATAAGGTTTTGCAATTACAGGTGATCATAAGAACCAATTATCATTAAAATATAATAGGGAAAAATATACCACAGAAATTAATTATTATAAATTGATGTGTTTAATTATTTTAAATATGGGACGGATCGATAGAAAAGTATTGTTTTTAATATCAAAAATTGTCCCAGATATAAAACTTATAAATACAGTAATATTCTTACGCTAGAGATTAGATGTGATATCTTATTTTTAAATAGCTCTAGATAGCTTTAGATAGCTTTAGATACTTTTAGAAATACGAAAGTTAGTAATCATAATTCTTTTATTCCAGTGAATTACTTTAATCCGGGCCGTATAAGTGAGCGTGAAGATGAATTCTCGAGCTTGATACCTGATCGGTCGGATAATACCTGCCGATACTGACGGCTCACTTTTATTCTGATACACAACACAGACCGTCAATGCAGGGCAGCACTTCAGACACCGCACGCCATTATAATTCCATTTACAAATACCACATCATAAAATGAAAATAAAAAATTCCACCTATTTTTAAAAAATAATTCGTCTTAGTTCTTTGGTAAAATAAAATAAAAATAGTTTTTAGTTTGACGGGCCGGGCCGTCTTAGGTTGACAAAGTATTTGCGAGCATGAGGCGGCGCGGCGTAGCTCAAAAATATCAATCATTCTTCGCCAATAGAAGTGTCCTACGTGAGAGGTGGCGATAACATGCGGTGCGACAAGGCCGCCTCGTCCCACGCTCACAAAATTTCGTCCACCTAAGACAAGGTGTTAAAAGTGATCATTAATTTATTATTAAATCCCTAAAAATATGATGTCAGGTGCGGGGTGCAGTGTTCAATGTTGTTGGCTAAGTTTACAGATGTTTTGGGATCAAGTCCCGTTCAGACAGTTTCATAAATTGATTTTTCAATCGATTTATGCTCGTAGGCATTGATGTATTGATGTCAATGTATCGTCTTACCCATCCGATCCTAAAAAAATGATGCGTAGCGAGACTGATTAGCTAAGCACTAGTCCTGTCAGAACCCTATCCTTTGATCCCTTCTCTCATAGAAGAAGAGTGGTTTAACAAATGCTAAACAAGCAATATAAAATTAAAATAAGTAGTAATAATTATTCCACTTTGTTACTAACTTAAGGCGTTTCGTGTCTTTAAGAAGCATGTTCAGACAAGGAGTAACAAGCAGTTTTCGTACAAAACTTCTGTTTAGATACCTCGATTAGAAGGCGATATGCTCCGCATTGGGAGCGGAGATGATAAAAAAACTTATGATATGGCTTCCATAACAATATAATCTTACTTGCCTGATTTATTTCTCATATCAATTAGCAACATCAATTTTAATAATACTATACAACAGTGTAAACTGTAATAATACAATTCCACCCTGCTCACCATCTTCCAGCCGCAATAATACTCGTTCATCTCGCCTTTGTTTGAAACAGTTCGAGACGTATAAATAAATAAATAAAATAAATAAATATATCGAGCATAGAAAACGCATTGGCTTCGTTCTTATATATTTTATTGCACTCGCTTATCAAACATATTATATATTCAATTTACTAATACCGATGATATTTACTATTATATATAATCGAAACCTCAGTTCCAAAGTGTAACCTCTCAGCGCGACGGCTGACATAAACGAATTGACAGAAAAACTGAAAAGCGCACCCTATTTGTAATTGGTAACCAACGGTTTGGGCTGGGGCCGTAGAAAGATTTCAAAGCCCTGTCTAAAGTAATTTTATTATTATTCAATTTGTATTCTTACTGAAGCGTTAATATAACTCTAAGGTGTGTATTATTCGCACATATATTCTATGAATAATAAAAATGAATCTATGTCGCATTGCCATTGCATATTTTTCATGCTAATTGCCTTGGTGAGAAGTGATAAGAAAAGGGTTCTATGCACACGGCTGGACCATACCAAATACGATTGGATCGTGTTAGAGGACATGCTTAATATATTTACCATTTCCAAAACGTTACAAGTGGTAATCTGTGGTTATTTTAGAATGATAGTGTATATTACTATTTTATTATTGATATTAGAAAATAAAATTATTTCCGTGACATTATAGATATAAATGTATTTTTTGTACCTGAAACAGGGCGTTAACAATAGGTAAGTGAGACGTAGACATTATTATTGCGTTGTTTTGCTGCTGGTCAATGTTTAAAGTAGGAAATTGAATGTAAATATCACCATGGCCTCTAACGCCCACAAAATATAGTCCACCAATTAACAATAATGTTTAAAATATCACTGAGGACTGTTCTTCATGCAATAATATCCACAAAAGTCGATGAATTTATAATAATGCTAAAGGTAGTTGAAAATAGCGCAGTTGACCTAGAAATGGCGGCCAGAATGACGTGTGTAAATTTCACGTAGCTACTGTAAATCGTTTGGAAGGAGTTCTTACGACAGACAGACGGATTTATAATATTAATGTTGCGACATCACTTTTGACATCACTTTTAATAGTAATTTATGTTCGATTATAACATGAAAATGCTCAATTCCTCTTTAGCTATATAACAATTAGTGAATCATTTTGAAAATAATTTACGAATTAATAACGAAATGGAATTAGATTATATGCAAAAGTTTTTCAAAAAATGATATTCTTCCTACCAAGAATAACTGTCAATTCTTGGTGGAAAGAATACTATTGTATCATAAAAGAGATTATGTTATATCTGTTAAAGACTACATATTATAATGATGACTGCATGAGGATCTAGCCGTTTTTCTCATTATAGTAAGCCATTGTGATAAATTTTACATTAAATTGTTATCCGATCTGTGTAAGTAAATACAATAACAAGTGATGCAAGATTCCCTAGTTATATGCTATATTGTTATTATGTATAGCGAAATGCAACCCTCTGTGCGCTTTGACAGGGCAGAGGCAGAGAATCTAAGGATGTCTGCTATCAGGAAACTGTAGCTACTAAAGCTCTAGCTTAGTGAACAGAAAGTGTACTTTAATTTACCAAAGGCGAGCTCTAAAACACGATTTATGATATAGTACATTAACTATAGCTATGATTTGGGCTATAATTGAATTGCTGAAAGAAATAACTAGCTTTTTCTCCAACATCATGTGGTGTTCGCGAAGCGGGCTCATAGTTTCATAGTTTAGAAAAAAGTTCTAGCTAAAATGAGTACGGACTAAGTCCCTTTGCCACATGTCAGCTAGCTAAGTAGTACTATCTAAAAGATTATCTCAGTTGAAGGATTTGTGTCAAAAACCCCTTACGAGTAGCCCTGCCATTTTTATATTGCATATAACATATAATACATTGAAGAATTTATCGACTGGTAAATTATTTTATTAATCGACTGATTAACCCTTCCGTATTCATGGTGTAACATGCGTTATTTGGGCTTTTGAGTCTTTGAATTATCTGTGAAATATGTCATACATTTATAAATAAAATAGTTCTATATATAATTAATAATACATTATAGTTTACGTGTTCTTTGTATAATCAATCATAATTTGAAAACCTCGTCAATTTTACCATCGAAAAATACAAAATTATAGTATCGTTTAAGTATAGTGCAGGAACAATTAGTGTAGTATAGTAACAGTCCGAGATGCATGACGTACCGTATTCAACCGTTTTGTTTCAAATGGCAACGTCTCAAGCCTATTCTGCTGTGAAGAATTTTGATTGTTGCGTTTTTCGATAAATTTGCATAGTTTAATATGTATTTGAGGTTTTACATACAAAATATGACATAAAATAATTATTAAATACTGCATAAAACCATATTTCACTTTTGAAATTGTCATTTCGCTTTATAAATGTGTTTATATGACAAAACTCACACTGTAAAAAACGGGAAGGTTAAAAAGCAGTTCTCACGAACAACTTCTGTTCAGGTAAGCTTCTTTAGGAGTCCATGCCATTGGGTGCGAATCTATACATATATGATCTTTCTATTCCAGAGTTAGTACAAGTGACTACGTAATCGTGTGAAAGAAAGCCTTGACCAATCTGGCATTATGTTTTTTATAAGACATACGTATATTATCAGGCAATGTATGCATGTCAGAGTTCCTCTTTCGAAGTAATATTCATACTGCAGGGGTGTTTTTCCAAGGAAGTAAGGAAAAGGGCATTTGATAAGAAACGATAGGCTTAAAGGCAATAAAGTTAGTAACTGAACACCAAATGGTGGAAAAAATCACTCTATTTTTCTACTTCACCGACCGACTGATTTTTTTTTTATAAAAAAGGGTAAAGAACTAAAAATTTCAACGTAAGCAATTTGAATTTGATCTATAAAGTATATTTGACATTTTTTTAAAGATACGACAGTTTTAAGAAAATAATAAATGCTGTGACTGCAACTGTAAGAAATTTCAAACATATATTCTTACTATTTAAAGGAATAATTCTGACAGAGTCGTTTAAAGATAACAGGATCCTACCTTCCAGGGCAATCCTCAAGAAAAACACCAATTCTGTGTTCCGTGTTTTTATTAACAGATGCAGTTGGTTTGTTTAAAATACAAAGAAGTTAGAACTTTTTACAATACACAAGTTAAGACACGTTTTACAAAGACAAAATTAAAACGGCGAACGAGTAATAGACCACCCGCCTGAACAGCGCATTGCAAAAAGTTATTTACGATGTGACGTACATACAGTCAATGGGAGACAGATTCAAAATATTGCTGTTATTGTAATTTGTAGCAGTTCTGACTACTAGATAGCAACTGTGGGTCATGGCTATCTATTTGCCTGGGGCGGTAGAATTATTTCAAACAGTCGACTTAAATGATTTTATTATAACTACGGCGATTTACATAAATAAAGTTAAATTATGTAACATTTTTTTGCCAAAGCAGTAGAAAAAATAACTCCCATACTTAAAAGCGACTCGAACCCCGGTTTTGAGCACGCTGGAAAACTGAGGTGTATCACCATGTACAAACAAAAAACCAATGCTCATGTAGTCTACAATAAATTATTTACCTGCTGTTACTTGCTCACAAACGCTCACTACTGCATTCCCATCTGATATTTTTATAAGGCAACGGCGTAGGAAATGTATCCACAATTTTCTTCCTAGTGAAAATATTTGGAGCAACTGCCAAAGAATTTGTGACGTGCGCTCAAGTGTGTAGAAAATCAATCCCTCTAGATTGTAGATATAAAAAATGCTTTAATGAGTTAAGGTCTCCATAAAACGCTGAAAATTTCTTAAATGCCTGGTAATTTGCCTTATTCGCCACCAAGACCGCCAGTCTTCGGCATCTCTTAAAAATAAATATATAACCACCTTTATGATAATTAATTTTGTTGATGCTTGAAGCTTTTCAAATGCTTGAAATGCTATTCCTTTCTTATTTAGTTTGTTTGCACAAAACTGTAAAAGTATAATGTATAAAAACAAGTAAGTTCTTCCATACGGTAGAGTTCAAAATAAGCAAGCATTTTGGTATAACTAACTGAATATGTAATTTTTCGATTTATGGTTTTCTTCCAGAACAGCATATTAGACAGAAATTGTTATTCTCCCGCGATTTTTTCAGTTTATTAATGCGAGAATGTTTGATTTTACGATAACCCTAAATGTGGTAAGCTTTTTAATCAATTACACATAAAGGAGTTATACAATAGCTGTCGTACCCTTGCGCACAGGAAGTGGATAATAATCTAAAGTACTTGTTTCATACGGATTCTAAATCAGAGCTTTGAGATTATGAAAGTTTTTATTACGTGTTTTAAAAAACCGCAATAAAACGCAAAGGCGAGTACTGTAATGGTTGGGGTAAGTGAGACCCCTCGCATTCAGAAAGAAGTGGCGGGGCGAGTCAGATGGAAATGGAGAAAGATAAAGTTTGAAAGAGGGCTTTTAAATGGCGCTGGTCTTTGATTTATTGCAATGGCATACCTGAATCTGGATAAGACGCGTGCCTCGCAAGGAATTTCAAGGATAATATATGAATGGGTAATACCTTATCGCCGGCACTTTGATGGTTGTGCTCTACAGCAATAACATACAAATGAGTTGGAAGAAATGATATCGCGCAAATATGGAAAAAATGTACTTACTTAAGACTACATCATTTTATTATTTCTATCTACTCCGTCTTATGAATGAATCAAACTGTCATAAAAATATATCTTGCTTTTAAATTGTGTTTGTTTTATTGTTAATATTTAGTAGGAAATAGAGGTCTGCACAGGCTGAAATTTTGTAAAATTACCCGGTCCGTGCCTAATATCTTCAACTGTTGAAGATTTGTCTTTACCCGCCCGAACCCGTGCACGGGCCGGGCCAAGCCCGTGGTCGTGCAACCCTTTAGTAGGCAGTAAACAATTGAGGTAAAGCATTGTGTCTGCACCCGAGAAACCCCAGATTGATTTAACAGGAAAAGGTTTAAATAAAGAGTATCTCAATGGAAAGCTAATAAGCCATTTAAAGTAAATTTATTCATGAGTATTTACTCTTAATTTAATCCATTTTCACATTTTATTTTATGTTTTTTTTATTGAAATTTCGATAACAATGTATTCTCTTTTGGCACAGGTAGCACACACGTGGAAATGCGTTTAAGCAAAAGTTACATTTTGTAAGATTACTTGTTTTGAGGATACCGATTGAGAGTGCGTCATTCTATTTCTTTTTTTGGTATCCCCTTGGTAGCCATCGTCAAGGTCATCACTTACATCGTTGGATATCTACCAAAACGTTGCAGAGGATTGAGAAAAGTTGTGCAGAGAATAATAATTATAAAAACACCTTGCAAACACGACAAACTGTAGGCTAATTTTATTAAAGCCAGTCGTGTAGCTGAGTGACCAAAGTTTTCGGACATTCATCCTATTCGGTTGCAGTGGTGACGTGTTAAAATCCCTGTATAAAGTGTACTGATTTATGATCAAAGGTATGAATATTCGGGTTAAAAGTTATAAAGTTATAAAGTTTCCATACTTTCTTACCTATCTGATTAAAAAATGAGGCTTAACGAGAGTGATTTACTAACCACTTGTCCTGTCCTAGCCATATCCTTCTATCCCTACTCTCTTCAATAATCAGAGCAACTTGGAAACAAGTAGTTCTTCTACAAAAACTTCTGTTAAGATACCTCCATTAGGTGTAAAAATGTTTTACATTGGGACCGGACATGGTACAAACAAAAAAATACGTTTAAATTAATTCAAAGTTTTATTTAAATTTCTTGGAAATAGCTTTTGCTACAAAGTAAACTGTGACTATTTTTACCTTCCTTATCATTAAATTCATGTATAAACGCATAATTTAAACATACGAATAATAATAATTGTTTGTTTGTAATCTTTAAAATAAACACTTATCTATTCATCATTTGACTAAAAAAATATCTTGAATCCGTTATTTCAACAGAAAACAACACAGCTCTTGACACGTTCTTGAATTACGTTTCCTAGAATTTTTTTAAAGACATCTCATAAATTTAAAATCAAAACATGAAATACGAGAAATCTCAAAAAACGCACGCACAGTAAATCACTTTGCATGTACACGTGTGCTGCCGTTTTCTAGAGAGGCTATTGTTTTAATAATATTTTTACGCATTTTAATAAAAAAGTTACTCGATCAAGTAGATTAGGATTAGTGTAAATATTTAAAATTTAATAATATTGCATTTTGTTGTTACCATATGGACTTGTAATGAAACACCTCAACAAAATTTGTTTGTGCAGCGAGAACTGGCTGTGGTTCATTCGTTCCACGTATTTTTTTCGTAGAGGGAATGGAAATAAGTATGAGTTGTAGATGGCTAATCGCTCTCCTAACGCCCCATTTTTTCAATCCGCATCCTGGAATATAAACACCACACGCAGCGGTGGCTTTGAAGACAAATCGATTGGAAAATCTATCCATGGAATTGTTAGTTTAGGGACTCGAAGCCGCGTAAGCCGCAATTTAATAGGACTGACGTCAAAGAACGTTGGCCACTAGGCTATCTAATACTTGGCTTGTCTATTTTACCAGTAAGCTACACACCAGAAGACGTGAATGACCAGACAAAAGCTACTCACAATAAAGACAAGAAGCTCTGTCAAAGTTATAAGTTGATTGTCCTACCTCCATCATTATGTACGTGTATGCAACCGCTGTTTCACGGCCGCCTTCCATAACTCAATAACGATCAAGAAAAGATACGTTTTTACTTCACATCTCTTAGAGTGATACAGAGTTGTACGGGACCGTTCTTTTACCCTTGCACTATTGTGCTTAAAAAAAAGAAAAAATATAGAGAAAAAAAGGAAATTTGACTTGCTCAGTCACTTCGTTTATTTTTTAAAATACTGAGAATCCGCCATGTCGGCAGAGTTTAATTTACTCCACAAAGTGTCTAAAGAGGAATCAAGAATATCCTTTTTCCCATATATGATGTCGCAAATTTATCTTATGCCTCAAAGTTGGCTATGGTTGTCAGCGTGGCCTATTGGGCCATTATGAAGACAGACCACAGCAAACACCTCTGCTAGCTGGGCGTTCACCTCGGGGCAGTCACGTAGTACGCGATTAGCGTCCTCATGGCTGTGTTCAGAAGTGGGATCCATGTAGTACATATGGTATCAGTATTAATTTTTATTTTTTACACATTTGGAAAAGAATAATATCAATTGTGATACAATTATTTTGGCTGAATATACTGATTATTTCAACATGCTGACTTTGCTTTAGACGTTGTTATGATATTATAAGTATTGACGGCCGTCGATTAATTCTCTGTCTTTTGATAAAAGAAAATTGATAAAAATCATTCATTTTTCAATCTTTTACCAGTGAATTCTTGATAGAATATTTATACAAAAAAAAAACGTTTGGAAATACTCGCAATGTGCAAAAACGGTCTTGATTATTCATAAAATTGTGGAATCAAACAAAAAAAATGTTTTATTAATTTTTCATTCATGTTGACCTTATGGTTGTATTGAATGGAAACATCACAGCTTGACTAACATAACTGAGGATTTGAGCAAAGTGTTGGCACTTGACTTACAAGCGAGGCATGGTTATGATGGATGGGTTGCGATTAAGATGTAAGACTGCTCGCTACTCTACCCTCAGTGGGTGCCCCAGACTTGGTGGGGTCGATTCGTAGATTCGTGGGCCCCCTGCTGAGCTGGTTGAACCGAATTATCATAACGCGGGGTGTGGATAGCGGTTCATGATTATATTTTAAAGTGCTTTTTACAAAGGGTTGTTTGATGTACAGGTTTTACCAAAAGCTAAGATAATGCAATAAAAAAGCAACCCAGTTCTTTATAAGTGATTGACTTGAGTGGATAAATATTATTTTTATTTATTTTTTATTTTATTAAGCGAATACCTACATCAAAAAGAAGTAATAATTACTACGAATATTATAATTCAGAGCTATTACATGCACATGTTGAATAATACAAAATATACTATATTTTTAAAAAATACACTGGGTTAAAACATATTTTTTCTCAATTTATTTTATATGTAAACTATTTACTAACTGTCATTCGTGTACTTTGAACGCCTGACGATGTCGAAACGCGAAACCCGAGTCGTTAGTTACTGAATACATGGAAATATACAAAATGCCAGTAGATCAAATTTGATATTGAAATTCAACCAATCACCCTCAGTTGATATTTTAAATTAGAACTACAAACATTAGAAACTATAAGTTAATAGCATTTGCAATGTAAAAAAGAAAAAAAATTAAACATGCATAGCGTTGTTACGTTACGAAATATACCCTGTAAGAAGAGTGTGCAGCCGAAGCGGGTGATGGTTGTACAACGTTGAATACCCTAAAGCAGGGGTGTCCAAACCGTGGCTCATTGCATCTTTGCGCCTACTTATTCTTTTTAAGTAGGCGTTATAACTTAATCCATCTTCATATTTTAAGCACCCGAGTGCTCTCAGTTCAATTCATACAGCCTTCTTACTCATCAGTTCGTCCCATTTAATTGACAATTTACAATTGGAGGATGTCAGCAGTTTATGTATGTATGCGGGAGAGTGAGACGTGATACGATTGAGACGCGGTTATAATAACAACTGGCTTTTTGATTTGATTTTGGCATTTTTAGTTGATGTTACTAAACATTTTAATGTTCTAAATTTAATACTAAAAGGCAAGAATAAATTGGTTCCAAGGTTTGTGAATGGCATTAATTCATTTAAAAAGATAAATTAAAACTGTTCATCTCTCAGTTAGAAAATGAGTATTTGAGTCAATTTCGATACTTCAAAGAGCAGAGTGAATGTGCTGCAGATAATAGTAATTTGACCAAATATATTGAAAAAATTGAGATATTGCAAGGTCAAAAAATTGAGCAAGTAATTGAAAATCGTTTTCACGATTTTGCTAAAGTAAAAAACTGCATGCTCGCAGTTATACGCCCATAGTGAACATTATGTAATACAGATGACTAGTAAAATACAAATGGAACTGATTTAAAAACAAAATGTGTTTTGGACTGGGGTAAATTAATTAATGCAATTGCGTTATTGAGTCATTTATTTTACTCCCAACCCCTATACCCTATCCCCATGTTATAACCTCAACCGTGAACGTAAGAAGGTAGAAAAATTGCTCGAGTTGTATGGCACATCTGAACTCGTCTGTGAAAAAAATGGCATATTATACAAAAAAAGGTTGGCCACCCGTTCCATAAGACATAAAAAGAATAATATTAAGATAATACAACATATTAAAGTAAGTACGCTCGACTCTGAGGTGAAAAACTTGGCTCGTATTGTATATCGCAAGATAATTGTTGCAATTAAAAAAACATTGATCCATTCAACATTTATTATTGTAAAAATATTTAATGTACACAGAAAAATGAACAGAAGGTGAAGTAGTTTTTAAAAAGTTTGTTTTTTAAAATGCCAACCAATTAAACCAGGTGTATAAATACATTTAAAAAATATACATTTACATACATTATTTTAATATAAATTGCGTGTGAAATTTATAAACAAACACTGTCAAATCAGAATTTTCGTATAACACGCAAACGGCACTAGCACTAGGTATAATAATGGTTACTATTTTGTAGCAATATTAAGTGTGATATGCTGTCGTACCTACTTTTTGAATTTCCGGCATTTTTCTTATCTACACATGTCACCTCTACAAATTACACCTTTGTGCACATTATGTATTTTAGACACCTGTGTTTTTGATAACTCTATTACTCCGCTAGAGTTGAATATAATTTTATAACATTTTAAAATCTAGGAAATCCGCAGTAATAACATTCTGAATATTTGATGGAATGATAGCGCTATACATTGCCACTATTCACTTTGCGTTTTGAAACCATTGCAGGTTTCATTTTCAATAATTGATAATATAGTGCTATAATCATATACATCCAATTAAAATCGTAAATGGTGTTATATATTTTTCAATTAAAGATAACGACTGAGAGGGCTTGATGCAATTTCAATATTAATTTTAAATCTTTCAATTCTGGGTTCTGTTAGTTGGAGTTCATCCGCGTAATCGAATGCCTGAAGATGCTGAAAGGCGAAACCCGGGTCGTTAGTGACAAAATATATGGAAGTGTACAAAATCTGAATAACTCAAATTTATTACTTTGTATCATCATTTACAAAAGGTTACTTCAGTTTTAATCCAGTTTTCTGTATTCTTCGTTTGCTCAGTTAAATCAGTTTGATGTGAACGACGTGTGTTATACGAATATTAATTTATATTATCTGATATTAATTTTTTTACGGAGTATTGTGTATGATTACATAATATATGTATATTAAAAAGCGTTCAATTGCTTTAATAATTATTGCGTGTAATTGTATAAGAGTGATGAGTGTATAAGAATCCAGCTTTTCCCTGGAACACCTGTGACTAAATATTATAGTAATCAAGAGAATACATAAAACTACATATTTTTTCTGTTGCAGATTGAGAATGGCTGATATTGAGTTGATGCAGTTGGATTTAACTGCATCGGCTCCGGTCACGGGGAGTTTCCCTATTCAAAATGACGGTCTGTCATCGCGATAAGTTCGGCGCAAGGACTTACTCGTTTATCGCTCTATGATTTATTGAGCATTATTCTTGCAAACGAAACTTACACAGTAGTAATAATATCATAATATTATACCGTTACCAGGGTGTGCACACACAATACCGGTACGCCTTATAACCGTTATCAATAACCGGTATCCATTAGTGAAATTTCAACCATAACATTACAATACGAATTTGATTGCTTCGCATTTGAATAATTTTAATTGAAGTTCCATCTAATCAATGTTATTAATTTATTATACTATTTATAATGCTAATATCCACAATTTATTCAACGATCAGAGCCGGTTTTGCTCAAAATTTTCAATGGAATAAAATGCTTTTCCACCAAAAATTTACAGGTAAGACCCCATAAGTGGTTAATTTCTTTTGTTTTTATCTCTCAAGTGTTTCGAACCATATTAAAATTGATATTTATTTTTCATCAATAATCTAGCGCAGGGTTTCCCAAACTTTTTCTGCAATGGAACTCTTTGCAAACCCGGAAATTTTAACCGAACATTTAGATTATTTTTTAGGTTGGGTGATTTCTACTAGTAAAAATAAAAAAAAACGTTATGTATAAACCCATTGTTTTTCAATATAAAACTGTAATATACCGGTATGTTCTGGAAGAAAACACTAAATGGAAAAATTGGCACAATGAGCTAATTATACCATAATATTTCTTATTTCAAACTCTACCGTATGGAAGAACAGACTTATTTTTATAAGTTATACTTTTAGTTAAAAAAAATTGTACAAACAAACATACAAAATGACATAGCATTTCAGACTTTTGACAAACTTTAAAGTATAATTACTCAAAACTAATATTTTTCAGTTAGTGTCCTCTCCCAGAACAACGACGATAAAAATAAAAATATGAATGAATAAGGCACTTTATGACTTGAGTCCTTGAATTGCATATATTCTTGATATCAGGTACAATATTTTGGTAAGTTGCATTCTAATATCTGGTGTGGCGTCAAACCTATTCCTGCACTTTGACTTCGTTGCAATATAAAAAGAAAATCCCGCTTCGCATAGATAGGTTGTAGAAAACGGAAATACAACAATAATGGCTTGTTTTTAAAAAAACGTGTGATTGATTAAAAACAAATTTCAGTTCAAAGTCGATCAAATTTTAAGCTTGAAAAATCAACACTGACTTACTTTTCCCGCAGACCGCACACTGTCCCTCCAGAATTTATACACTGATATGTTGTACACTTAACACATATTTTCAAGCTGATTTTTTTTATCAGATTTATAAACAATATTTATAAGCGCGTGTAACCGTTACGTCAATGTTCGCAATCGTCGCTAAACTGACAAGACTTGTCAGCCGGTCATGTAACAATAAACCCATAGATAATATTAAATTATACCCCATCTCATTCATGCACACGGTGTGAGAAAAGATAGTTCTCCGCCTGTACCTATATACTTGACGTAATAAACATCAGTGGACATTGATCATCACTCGCCTTTCAATATTAGGTAGTAGACCTTTAAATGTGTTGCAGTGATACAAATTTGAAAAATTGTCGAGGAAAACCTATTCAGGTTAAGCGGAACAGTGGTGTTCCGCGGAACATAGTTTGGAAAATCTTAATTTAGCGAATACTAATAGTTGATGTAAAGCTAGATAAGCTAGCAATTTTTCGAAAAACAGTTGTTTTTAATTAGGCGGTAATTTATAATGTGTCAAAAGGGTTTCAGTATAATTTAAATATATCAATTGATTTTTGCTATTACTCTGAAGGATTCCACGTTGCGCCAACGTTTCCAGAATCTCCTTGAATTACCTCTCACTGTACAATTAGTGGGAAAATGTTCAGTGGCAAATCAAATATTCATCATTTAGTAAATTTATTCATTAAACTCATTTTTCATTAAAATTAACTTTTTTTGCTGATTTAACTGTTTCTATCCTAAATTTGTGCCTTTTTGTAACTGAGTATTGTATAACCAAATGCAATAAAAGATAACTTGGATCAAGCTGGCGTGTTTGATTGAATGAATCACCCTGGAAGTTAAGCATTTTGAATAAGCCGTCTTAATAATCTACTTCTTCACCCCCCGCTCCAGAGAGTTTATCAGGAGATAAAGAAAAGTTAAATGTTAAACGGATCTCTTGCACAATTAGCCAAATGATAGTTAACGTAGTTATGCATTCAGCAGACGATTTAGTAGGACTCACTATTTGCATTAATAAATAAATACATTTGAAGGAAAGGAGTCCATGAAATGAATATTAAGTGAGAAATCACTGGTATTTGAGAAATTTATTGATATGCCAAATTCACACTTAGAGTATACGCTTTATAACATTACACTTTTCAATATACTGACACGCTCCATTACTATTCGTATGTATCTAGATCCTATAGATGGAGTGCAAGTTATAAAGTGGCGACTCTACTTGGCTTCGTTTGAAACGCTTCGCTGATGCCAACTTTCTCCCCTTGGGTATGAATGGACATGATCAGCTGAAAATATTCACGTTTATTTGGATTGGCTAGGCAAAATGAAATATGCTATGTTTTTTCAATCATGACACGGATTACCGTTCGAGAGTTTCTGTAATACGTACACATACGAGTATTTTCTATTTTCTAGTATTGGTATTTAAGGGGTCTAATATCATAAATCATAATCTCCAGAATATGCAAAAAATGAGTTATGAATGTAACATTGTTTTTCGCGTTCACTCCTATCATTTAAATTATAAAATATCTTTCCAAACTTACAAACTCATCTAAAATTAATGTGAAATTTTTGTTCATTTAAAAAACTAATAATTTCTATTCCAACAAATGAGAGTGCAGCATTTTACTTTCATGGCCACCAGTGTTTGTTTACATATCATAGTGTAAGCGTCTGTTCTATGCATTTGTAACTGTAGCATGAAAACGGTTTTTTTTGGCTTGAAAACAACGAGCATTGATGCAGATTCTAAATTATGATACCAAAGCCCTCATTTTGTACGCACATTTTTGCCTTACCCAAGACGTTATATAATGAATCGTTTGAATTAGTTGTTATTATTAAATTAAATCATGAACTTTTGTAAAGCAACCCTTAACTATTAACCCCTAACGCCTCGTATGACTTGGATAACAAGTATATTGTCACAGCAGTACGAATTCAGTAGCAATGTAACTGCTTCCAACGATAAAGGGCTGTTTA
Organism: Himalopsyche phryganea; assembly: GCA_022494535.1. NCBI lineage: Eukaryota > Metazoa > Arthropoda > Insecta > Trichoptera > Rhyacophilidae > Himalopsyche > Himalopsyche phryganea. The sequence continues at coordinate 307,415 of JAGVSL010000164.1, forward strand.
TTGTAAAATGATTACATTGTACAAATTATACGGGTGCTGCTGCATAAGTTTTCAGATAATGACTTAGACAAAATTAATAGTGTAATATAGCCGTTTATTATGCGGCTTAAATAGAACAACAATAGTTAATATGTTATGCCCGCTACAAACTAGATAAATACATGAAACAGGCTTATAGTTTTCACGGTGCAAAAAAAATCCTTAAATAAATTTACAATGATTCTATTTAGTTTGCTTCCTAGTTCAAATTTTTACGCGTCACGGGTCACGGCTATTCATATGGCCTTATTAAGGAGTCTTTGCTCATTTTCTTGGAAAACTATTACATAGTACGGCGAATTTTTGGGGTAATTTAGTATGACTATGTTGTACATCTCACAAACAGCAGCCGCTGACTTCCAACATACTAAACACATGCATGGCGTGGTTTGGGCTCATTTTGAGGATGATGAATAAGAGTGCAACAATTTTCGTTTTTGTGACAACCCCCGGTTGTCCCCGACCCAATTTTCAACGCTGTACATTATCGATCTACATAAATCTTGTCAAATGAGGTCTGAACCAAAGCAGGAGGCACAACCTTGATCTACGCATTTAGTTGCAAACTCACGTATGTGCAATAAAGTTGTGGTTTCCTGTTTGTCCTATATTCCTCTTCTCCTTACTGGCTCTACAACACAGTGTGACTCGGCCTCATCGAAAATCTACGTCCGCTTCGTTAAGTTCAAAGCAGCTCCCCTATAACTCCAGAAACCGAAGGTTTTTTTTTAAATTAGTCTGAATATTATCCATACATCTAGCCATTACTCAGACAAGTTCATGGTTTTCCTTCTGATTTGGTGAATAACAATCGTTTTCCATACTAAGTACATGACTTAGCCATCTTAGATGACCGTATTTGGTATTCGTTATAAATTGTGAACTCATTTTTCTAGTAGGCTTCTATAATTGAGGCGTTTAAAAGCAAAAATCGATATGTCCAAATTGCAATATGTGTAGTAAACGTCACTTTGGTGCTTCAAGCATTTTTTTAGTTAAAGCGATGGCTTATTTTTTCCATTGTATTTCCAATTAAGAAAATTATGCATATTTTTAGTAGCCAGCCAACCGCTTATTGCAATAAATATAAGAGAAATTAAATTTGAAACATCAGTGCTTAATTGAAACTATTAAACTCATTAAGTTCTGCATTCCATTAAAAGTGGAAAAAAAATCATTTCAGGTATTTTCAAGTTTTGCAAGTTATCGTATTATATTACATATTGTATGAAATGACATATAGTATTTTTTCATATTATTTGTTCGATTTTGACAAAATGTGGTCTTTACTTTTCAACGATATGCCTTATCTTATGTTATTTTTGCAGAGTGACGAACGGTGACAAAAGTGCTTCGCTACAGCAACGCCACGTTGCTAGTATGACGTTGTAGCTTGTAGATACAAATTGAATTTGGAAGTAGTAAATTTGTTAAGTCGTTGTCACACACTTAAGTGTCTTTGAAGTTCTTGCTGTTGATGCACTTATACTAAAACTGCATTCTGTCCAGCCGTCATACTTAAACTAGTCGAGCCCTGAACAGTTCGTCTGAAGGTTAAATTAAAAATAAGTGAGTGTCTTGTCAGAATCCAATCAATCTCTGTAATTGTATAGTGAATTAATCCAGATTTTCGTGATCTTTTCTTATAAACGTAGAGTAGAAAGAACTATTGGTTCATCTTTGGTGCCAACACTGCTGATATTGGGTTTCAAAGTCCTCCATTTCTTTTCTCGTCCCAGTTTGATTATCTGCATTCATTTTCAGTAATAGATATTAAAAAATCTTCAATATATTTCACGAGTATGTCGATATATCTTTCTAGCGCAGATTCTAAAAACAGTAAGGCACTATTTTCAAGGCGATTGGGATGCAGTTCTGAAGTGTTTTCTCCGTCGCAAGATTTTGCAAATTTAGTCTCGGGATCTACTAAAAAACATTCACTTTGTATTCCTAATTGGATATATTAGTTTAAAAAAGATAACTTAAAACATGATTCTGGAAGCGAAAATGCGAGATTAATTAACATCACACGTTAGTGAAATGAATAAATGTTTAATGACAGTTTGAACTAGATTTGTTTATTATAATAACAAGAAATTTCATTATGATTTGATAACTGGAGTTTTCAGGAAATGTTGTTTACAATTACTAGGTATTGTAGGGTTGCAAAATCTATTTCCGATATTTTATTTGGTGGTAGATGAACTGTGTGGGTAAAATATTCTCATAACCAGGGCAGGCCATCAAACATGACATCGACAGCAGTGCATCGTTGCACTTTGTCACACGATTTCTCCCGTCACCTTTCGCTAAGTAAATGCTCCTGCATCAGGTGCGCTTTATGCCCTTTACCCACGTCGACTTATTACGTGATTCTTTACACGAGTGACTTGCTTTATGGTCAAACTCAACGCCAGAATGCCATGAAAATATTATACCGTTCCAATTTTATGGCAACTTTCGCCGGGTGTACAGAATGTTTTTGTTTTATTATAGAAATGTAGATTTTATTAACTTTTGATAATACACTCCATCACCATCAATGTCAGCTGTCTGTTAAACTTTTTTTACCGTGTCCGCTCCCAATGTGGATAATGTGGCCTCCTAATAGAGGTATCGCAACAGAAGTTTTCTTAAATATCTGCTAGTTCTTCAATTGTTTAACGTATTGTTTTTTGAAGATAGTGGGAATAGACGGGTAGGGCTAGGACAGGACTAGTGGTTAGCTAATTGATCTCACGACGCCCTATTTTTTCAGGATTGGATGGGTGTTAGGAACGTCTAGACATCACAATCATGCATGCTTACGAATAGAAATAAATAAATCGATTGACAGATTAATTTATGAAACTATCCATCAGTCTGCACTGCACCTAAATTTTAAACCTTCAATTGTATTTAACTAAAAACAAGGTTAGAACAAATTTACTCGATCATTTGTTTTACAGCACTAATAAATCCTGGAATTTGAAAAAGAATTTCACATGATTACTATGGTATCTCAGTATTCTTAATAATATAAGATGGGTGAGAGAAAATTTGAGACATCACAAACATCCATGCCTACGAACAGAAATCTATAAATCGATTGAGCAATTAATTTATGAAACTTTCCGTACTGGGATTTGAGCCCGTCAGATACGCAATCGAAGCCAACGATGTTGACCACTGCACCAAAAACACTGATTTCGGGTAGCGAGAGCTATTATCTAGCTACAAGTCCTGTCCAAACCCTATTCTTCTATCTCTATTCTATTCAAAAAAGAGATGAAAAGAAACTGAGTAACAAGGAAATCTCTCAGTGAAAATCTGTTGAGATATCTCCATCAGGAGTCCATGATATAGAGCGGGCATGGAAAAGAAAATGAAAATAATTTAGCTCATCAAAGACTTCCCATATTTTACAAAAACAAATATCCAATTTCGCTATACTTTTTACACTACGTCGCTATCTTATTTTGAATACACTCTTATAGTTTCAAATATGTTAAGAAAATATCAGCTGACATTGCTCGCGATTAGCGATTAAAAACCACCCCTGACTATACTTTAAAAATGTGGAAGTAGTACAAAGCAAATTGGGATTTATAAAAAAAAATATATTGCGTTTTCACTAATAATTGACAGTTGACACATTAAAAGTGATATGTTCAAAATTTTCATTAGCCTCAGTTTCCATGCAGATTTATTATGATTCTAATGAGTTATCGTTGAATGTTCAAAAATCATTTACGACGAATAAAATACGGCTAGACGTAAAATCAATACGAAAATTGACACAGAATCTCAATCTTCTGAAATCACTTTTCATTAGTATCTAAGTATTAAAAAGTCCCTTTTAATTACCGTCAAATATAATTTATTAAGGCCTAAACGAGCCCTTCATAAGCGGCATTAACCTGAATAGGTTCCTTTGACTAGCTAAATCAGCAATAAAGTCTCCGTCTCTAGAATCGAGTTCCAGATAAATTTCTCAGATAAAGAGATTGCGTAGTTTTCATTAGCGCTAATGCCGCCTTCTCAAAAGCTTTATGCTACAAATTAACGGAATAAACTTTAAACAGTCATTACCGGTTCCTTCATGACAAATTTGAAATTGAATCTCACGAAAATCGGCGCAAGTATCTAGCTAAGTATGCTTAATTTAATTTGACAAAGTATATTTACGCGTAAGTTTGCGTTTAAACTGATAAAGAAAAAACAATCTCACGATAAAATAAGATAGATGTTTAACATATTATTTTATATTAAAAAATACTATATTCGCTTAAATTAATATTTAGATTAGATGGTTTCTTATACAGATTTTCCAATCACATATATAACAGAATATATTTATAATAGAAATATTATCTTTTTAAGGTTTTCAATGATTGAAATTCTGAGTATTGTTCAATTGAATTTACTTTCTTCTAATAACGATAAAACAATTTTTACTGCGTATTTAGGGATCAATAACTTACATTTGTATATGTGTATTAAATAAAATATTATCTTGACAGTATTGTCTGAGATATACTTACTGGTAAAAAAATATTTAATTATGATATTAGAAGAAGAAAAAATAACATAATGAACTGCCTACAATCCCCTGCAAAGCGAATGCATCCCAAAGTTGACAAACCATCGCATAGTAGCTTAAATTTCTGAGCAGTTGGTCGCTTTGCAGTAGGTTACTTTCATATAAAACACGATACTTGGCCATGGTGTTAGAACTGTAAGAAATATTATAGGCCAATTGAATAGCAAATGACAGTCACCATTTTTGTATTGGTTGACGTCATTGCTTGTTGATTGAATTACAATTTATTATGTTAACAATAGTGTTTTGGTGTCAATAAAAATTTGGTTTGATTGACAAAAACAAACAATCCGGCTCACCTAGACTTCTTACTCTATGAGAGGCGCTAGTAGTCAGTGTGTATGGCCATTAAGTACTGTATTATGCAGCGGTTAGTCTTCATCATTTGGGTATATTTAGACGACATATTTTTTTAATAATCTAGTAAGTACTAATTTCGTACTAAAATAATTTTACAAGCAGTTTTTTAATGACAAATATTTATACGACATAGCTCCTTTTACTCTTTTTCTTTACATTATGCTTTTTTAGATTGGATTAATCGAATTTTTTGTTTGAAAAACATGATAGGCGTATTGATATTTAAATACCTTCTCCTTTATTTTTCCGTATTCGTTCCGTATGTTTAGTGGGTGGTGTCTCTAAGAAACCTTGCTTAGTGTTAATCGGTTGATCACGTCCTATGGGAATGTCCAGAAATGGAGAACTAACGGGAACAATTGCTCAGAAAGATACGACTATAAGTTGGATCTGCCGGCCCCGTCGGTCATGCCGACTTGGTTGCATCTTTGACAAATAACAAGGCATTCAAAGAGTTCACGGCGTCCTATGGAAAGCGAATGGGATTCAATTCTTGACATCCCAAAAACACTTTTTTTATTATTAATATGTATTATTTACTATCCTGCACACTAGAGTAAATGCAATGCCTTGAGATATTTCTCATCTGACATTCCTGGCAAAAATTTGAAACAAACATCACTTTGTTACGCTACATGGTGTACTGTAAGAATAGTGTGAAACAGTAGTGCGTGGTGGTGGGTATAACGTTGAATAAAATAGAGAATTTATTAACGTTAATCATCCTACAATGACGCCATCATTAACAGCAATTGGATAATTCAAGGTTTAATTATTATATTTTGTAAACTGCACTAATGAGAATTCATTAATCATTTAATTGTTCACGTGACCATAACGCCATACTCTTAGCGTAAGTTGCAAGCACCTAATTATGAAGCTTAGTAGGATAGTTGTGTTTTAGCATAAATTTATCAAAACAAATTGTGTTGTATTTTTCAAATATAATACCAACTTTCCACCAAGAATTGTCAATTAACACCTTAAAAGTGATTTTAGGAAACTGTTTATTTATTAATATCCACCTTTTTTTATAAAAACACGCCGTTATACGATTATGAGATATCACAATTCGATCCATAAACAAATCGACCAACACTTTAATGCGCATGAAAATAAAATTATCAACCCGCGCTGTAAAATTTAAATACTTAATAAACCTACCATTAAATTTAAAAACTTACCTTGGCTATTTTAAAACGCTGTGCCCTCGGTCAATAGTACAAACCCAGCTAGACTTCGATTTTCACCCCCTTTACAAAAATGCACCCCCTAATAATATTTATGGGTAGCAATTCCGCAGTTCCGTGACTGTTGTCCACCTTTGGACTGGTCACGCGACCAGTTAAATGACCGCTCCTGATACCAGGCTAGCATGAAACACTAGGTGGTAAATAACAATTATTATAATGAAGTGTTGCGGCATACGGTGGGAGGGAGATGGGGAGAAAATCGCGTTACCGATGTCTTAATTCTTCCAAATTTAAAATCGCTATAGGTGGTTGGATTAAGAAATAATAGCTGCGAAATATTTACTTTACTGTACTTATGATCGCCTGATACATTTTCTCAACGTAAATAATTTAGGTTTTATTTTTAGTAAAAAAAATGCTTTTTTCTATTTATAATATTGAAGCATAAAACGTAATGTATTAATTACATGAAATTTAATTGATCACTATGGTTACTAACATTGTAACATCACAAATTATTTTTAGTTATTTAAGTATAGAATTTTCGTCGGGTCCGTGGTGTAGTGGTCAAAGTTGTCGGTTACGGTGACATATGTCTCGGGTTCAAGTCTCAGTACGCAGAGTTTCTTAAATTGATTTTCAATCGATTTATGGATTTCTGTTTGTGATGTCTAAATTTTCCTCACACCCACCCGATCCTAAAAACGGAGCGTAGCGAGAGCGATTAGCTAACAACTAGTACAGTTATAGCTCTATCCTTCTATCTCTACTCTCTTTGAAAGAGTTGATAAACGTTGAGCAACTGAGTAATAAACACAATGAATATCTTTAATTATACAAAATTTAGAACTAAATTCTTAAATTTTAAAACGTTTTTTGTATGAGTCAACTATTGAACCAGTAACAGTAAAATACGACTTGCTCCGCTTTTTTACTTTGTGACATATTTGAATGCACTTTAGTGAATAATTTCATAGAAATGAAATGCAATAAATTATTCCATTCGACTAATTACTAAGCATGCGATCAAATGCGGAATCGTGACAGGTATAAATTACAGTAAAAATATGCATTTTTGTTCACCTTTGTGAAAAAATGTTTGCAACTCATAAAACATGATACATTTATCCAGATATACCTAATTACTTTGAAAGAGATATTTCTCAAACAAAATATTTTACTTTTTTCTTTTACGTTTCTCAGCTGACAACCGTCTCTAGCAGTTATTTCCTTTGTCATTAATTTATGCCCTCTCTATCCACAGGAACATCAAATGCAATTTTTTAAAAGGTTAGAAGTGTAACAACGCTTCCAAAAGAGAAATATGGCTTGCCTTTTGATATTTTTGTATAATTTACATATCTATGTCCAGCTTATTGTAGATAGATATTGATTTTTAGTTAGAAAAATATTCAAAAATTTTGTCTGTTACTAATCAGCATTCCTATTTTTAGATTTATTAGTGTCCAGACCAGGGATAACAAACCTGTTGCCTTTTAGGGTCACAAGTGCGGCCTTTTAATTGAAATAAATACGTACATAAATAAATAAATTTCATTGTTTTCCTTCATTTACAAAATAATGTACGTACATACATTTTTATTTTGTTTCTTAAAAGTGGCCTTATTTGATTTTAAGATAAATTAATGCAATCGTCCAAGAGGAAAAGTTTCGTCGCCCCTGGTCCAGGCACTAACCGTACCAGGTCAGCAAGACTACGACAGTCTTGACTATGAGCCTAATGATTTTCATGTTTTCACATTTATTTTGCCATGTACGCTCCCAATGTAGGGAATATGGACTCCTAATGGAGATATCTCAAAAGATTTTTTCTACGAGAATTGCTTGCTATTCAGTTTATCAATCTCTTTTTTCCTAGAGAGTAGCGATAGAAGGATTAGACTGGGACAGGGCTAGTGGTTGGCTAATCGCTCTCGCTACGCCCCATTTTTTAGAATCTTAATATCCATCCCTACGAACAAATATCGATTGAATAATCAATTTATGAAACTGATCGTACCGGGACTGCACCACGGACCCGACTTAACATTAATCGTTAAGTTTAGCGTAAAGGTGTTTTAAGCCTTACCGGCCGGGAACTAGTGTCCCGTCACAAATAAATCTGAGACCTGAGATTTGACAACTACAGAGTGATTTAAGTTACCGACTGAGGGTACTTGATGCACCTGCTATTATAAAAGTGTATAAAATTTAATCAGGGTGATTTTTGTTAGATTTTTTATTTTAGTTGTTTATTATATTGAAAAAGTTTTTTCTTGCGAAAGAATAGCGATGACGTGTGCGCAAGCCGTTGGGGTGTATCGTGACAAAGCGCTCTGAAGCTAATTTCATATAGCGCAGGAAAATCAGATAGGGAAAACAAAGCACTCATTTTCTCGCCATAATAAAGACATTTAAGGCATGCACTAATGTTGAAATTAGGTTAAAGTGAAGGAAAAAATATTGTCGCCTACATCCTACTATACGCGGAAAATGTTACATAAGCTTCAACACTTTTTTCACAGGGTTATTTATTAATCGCTTAGTGTATTGATTAAATCTCGATGACATGGCGCTTAAAGCTGTTTCAAAGCTTTTCGACGTCTATATATTCCATACGATTTAAAAGCTAAGTCGTTTTATCGATATACACCTCACCCTTAATTTGTACGATGTTTTGGTTTCCACAGTAAAGTGACCGTTCATTTTATTCATTAAATTTGTTTTGGTTTGGATAAGAGAAAGTAGCTGGCAGTGCCGTGTTACGTCAGTGGCCATGGAGAGACGTTGGAACTGGCTGGGTCACGTGCTGCAAATGCTTACGGAGAGACTAACAGTCCTGTTTGCCTCTTCTTCCTTCCGGTGAGATGCGTGCGTCCTGAATGAACGTTCGGTACTAGCTCGGGTATGTACTATGCAGAACTGAAAGATGCTAGGATGTGATGGGAGGAAGGAAAGAATTTGGCTGGTGACACGGAATCACGAAAGTACCACGTGTTGGCAAAATGTTTGACACAGGGATCAAATATAGTCCAAGTCTTAGTCTTTTGATGAAGCACTCAATAAGGATACAACTAATCATAATGTATTTTATTGAAGCGAAGCTGATTCAGTTCTTCTTCTTCATTGATGATATCGGCTCTTATAAGATCATATGGACGTGTAATGCAGCATTTTAGCAGTTGTTTATTTTAGTTAAATTGGTTATTTCTATCGATCAACCTCTATTTTTAAGGAGAAAGTATGTGTATGAGGATGGTGCTAGTAAACTACCGGTAGTTAGCTTATCACTATTACAGCGTCTTCACTATTAGCATACAGGATTTGTTACATGTGAACTGAATATGATGAACGATATAACACTGGCTGTTTTTGAACCAAAATAAAACTATGTTGCAAAATGAAGCGATCTTGCCGCATATTATCACTACCTATTCTTCTTGCTAGTTTCCTTGGTGAAGGGTGATTTGAGGAGAGTTCTGGGCACGATTCCCGATTGGACCTTACCAAATACGGTTAGGCCGTGACACAAGATGTATTGTTATATAAATGTATTGTTATTGCTATATTTTTTATCAAAATATTGCATGTGAGATAATTATTATGCTCCATGCAATAAAAACTAGTTTCACTGTCAAATTAACATTAGCTTTTGGTTGGCTATATAAAATTGTCATATTTAATGCGCTTTCATCCAATAAAAATGCTGTTATCATAGTCACATGATATCATACTATAATATTCAGTTAAAATTTTCAGTTTTTGTCTCATTTCGAAAAGCTTTATTCGAAAAAGCTTTTCAGTAGAGAACGATAAAAGTATTAATTAAAATGATCTGAAAAAAGATAAGTCAGATAATAAAGTTTTATTTAACGGTAATAAAATGGCTTATCTTGCCTCACTGAAAGAACGCTTTTGTACAAATTCACTTTATTTTTCAGTTTGCGAATACCACGCATAGAGCGTCTAATTTTTTTGAATTGCTACATTAAATGTAATCCAAAATGATTGGAATTTTTACGCACTTAATTATTTTGTACACCGTTGGTCTTAAAGTTTTCTGCGCATAGATATAAATGCTCTTTCCAAATGAAGTGAAGTGAGCCAACTGATATCTTCGAAAAAAAATTCAGTGCGTTTTGGTATTTTAAATGTCATAAAAATGAAATGACCTAAGAAAATTCAGGCTAAAAAAAGCATTTGGTTTTTTAAGAAGTTAAATTAAAAAACGTGTAGATTAATAAAGAAGATCATTTGACTAGAACGTTCAATAAATAAGTTTCACCATTTTAACACTTTAATTATAAAATCTTGTAGCTGAGGTTTTAATTTTCGATGGTAAGAATGCAACGCTTGAATTCTATTAGAGCTATTTTACGATAGTAAATCATGGCACCTGACGAATTCTCAGTAAAACCGTATACTAATCTTCAATTGTGATTGTTAGTTACTATTCATAAAATTTACTCGGTGCAGCTGAAGAATGCAGGCATGTCATAGGAGGAAGCAAAACAATTGGATTTTCTAGGTAATTTTGGAGACGTCACGTGGTGCCCATAGGCTTACATCCTTCGTTGGATATTTTCCTGTTAAGATTTTTATTTAATATTTGGATTGAATTCATCGTGTAGCATATGGGTTTCTAATAGTGCATCTTGAAAGAAGCTTAGAACAACACGAACTGTTTATTTTGTAGTAATCAGACGTAATTGGAGAAAGTAATGGTAGAAGATTTTAAAAATAAAACACAGTTTGTACTACTTCTACATGTTTATAACGATCAAGACCGGTTTTATTAAGAAGTTGTTTAAATTAATTGCGTTTTATTTTTGAAATATAATGCCTTTCCACCAGGAATTGACATGTAACACTTTAAAAATGATAGAAGATTTGTTCAGTTCCGTGGTGCTTTGGTTGCGGTGCTAACGTTTTCGACTTCCGAAGTTGATTAATCAATCGATTTAAGGATTTCTGTTCATATGTATGAGTATTTTTAATGTCTTAAACTCTCTCCCACCCATTCAAACCTAAAAACGGAGCATAGCAAGAGCGATAAACCATCCACTAATTTTGTTCTAGCCCTATCCTTATATCCCTACTGTCTTAAAAAAAGACAGGTTAAGCAGCTGAGTAATAAGCAGTTTTCTTAGAAAAAAATTCTATTGAGTAACTTCTATAAGGAGGCCAAATGCTAGTCGTTGACACCAGAAAAGACGAAAGTGAAACCCAGCGTGTTTCAAAATTGTTAATAAATTGACATAAACAAAGCAGTAATAAAAATGGATAATGTTACTCATAAAACATTTTAAATATTCACAAAATAAACCGTCAGTAAATAATATATTATTATGCGATTTCTCTTTCAAAGTTCTAAGTCAATGTTGTCGGTCCGTATGATTTGTGCACTTCACCTTTACGGCAATATAAATGATTCACGTCGCATTTGTTTTGAAATTATACTTCAAGAAGTAGAAGATTATATCTTAATGTCTCAATATGAACCACCTTGGTATAACATTTCACACGCTACAGTTTCTAATGTTTCAGTGTGGAGAATTTTGGGTTCGATATCTTTCTGTATGAGAAACTCTTAACTGTATTAAAACATATTAACTGTGAAATCCATCTACAATATGAAAAAGGCAACTACTTCGCTATTTTATTAACTAGTAATATTATGGACCAGGTGACAGTGCCACCTTACTTTTCCTCCTCCACCCACCACTGCTTTCCTATCCATTACCTTTATGCAGTAGTATCCAGAACCGTAATAAAAGTTAAGCACATCTACAGTTTTTTCCCCTTTGTTGGGAGTATCTTAGGAGCAACTGCCCAAAACTTGGTGGTGTGCACAGTGTGCAGAAAATCAATCTCTCAAGATAAACGAAATGAGTTGAGGTCTAGTCACTCTTGTATGACGCCGAAATTTTTTTTGAAGAACTGATATTTTGCCTTACTCGTCACTGAGTCAGCGTGGCCAACCGGTCCAGCTCAGCACTGTGCCATGCGTTACTGACATATATATTTTGCAATGAGCAATTGTTCTTGATTTATTGTTTAACTTATTTTAAATAGTGGCATTCAATTTTTTGTGATATTATAATATTATAATCTCTTATTTTCACTTTAATTTTCCATGCGACCGTTTCAGCACATTTAAACAAAACGCGAGCTTTGGTAAGTACTATAGAACTTATTTAAAAAAAAAAGTAATTTTTGTTATTTTGAATGCGTTTTATAACACAAGTATTTAATTTCGACCATGTGCGATCCCAATATTGAACAATTGAACTCGCAACATTATGAAACATCTCACTCGAAGATGTTTTACGATAACTTCTTGTTATTCATGGTTACAGGGGTATGGTTACAAGGATGGGACTAGTTAGATTATCGCAATATCTACATCCACTTTTATGTGGGAATAGAATCATCATTTTAATCCATGTCTTCAAATCTAATCGAATACATCGATTAAAAAATCAATTTATGAAAGCGTCCACTATTAGATTCAAGATCTTGGCCTCCGCAAATGAATCGGACAAACACTCAAAAGCGTTCGCCACTCGACTACGTGACAGTTAAATTGTTAAAAATATTGCTTTACATGAGATTCCAGTGTAATACTGACCAAATAATATAATCTTGTAATTGTTAGTATTACTGGATTGTTCCCATATTTTTAAATACCTTTAAGCGAAAACTAGAGTTATCACGTTTAAGGCGTTAACTGTCAATTCTTGGTGGAAAGGTATTATATTTTAAAAATAAAACACAATTTGTTTTGTACTTTTAGCTAAGCTGGTTTTGATTATCATAAAAATTGTGGAAGCAGCACAATAAAAAAATGTTTTATTTTAATACAATAGAGTAAGATGGCGGAATGAACCAGGAAACGTAAAGCTCGGTTTCACATTCACCGTTTTAAAATAAATCATGGCAATTTGAGATAACGTTCATAAAATATTATAATTTATAGTTTTGACATCGTAGCTGCAAAAATAAGAGATATGAGAACTTTGACACTGTTTTTCTCTAAAAAATATAATGTCTCCCCATAGTTCGATATTAATATGTTTTAGATAAGAAAAGAAAACTTTAGGCCATATATCACATATATATTTATCCTCGCAAAGAAAAACTGCATGGCACTCAAGTTTACTAATAAAATATGTATATAATGTATACACGTATTCTTATATAAAGCAACATTTCATTGATATTGGTGTGAAGAAAAAACTATTATTGAGTATTTATTACAAATCTTATTAAAGCAATAGGACTGGGTTCGTTCAAATAATAATATTCAGATTATATTAAAAAACCCAAAATAAATGTTTTTATAAAATAATTAAGTGACAAACTACATATAAATAATTGGCTAGAAGCAAATTGAAGGTGGTGGTTATCAGGAAAATTTAATGGGAAAGTAATTTATTAAGATATATATACATATACATAGAGCACGGGTTACGCATCGGGTAAGCGCAGCAGGTAACAAATTTAAAATGTCTAGCTTGGCGGAAACATAAAATCTTGTTTGGGTGGCAAAACGTCTTGTGCCGACCCTGGTAATAGGTTGTGAATTAAGCTAAGGTTAAGTTTAATAGGTAAGAACTATTAATAACATCAATTCGAAAATGCTTACTGGCAAAGTGGGATATGTCGTGTTGTTTAAATTAAATGAAGAATGTTATGTAGATTATGGCAACCTAATGGAAGTATCTTGACAGCAATGTTTTCTACGTGAACTGTTTACTTCTCAGTTGCTCAACCTCTCTTTTTCAAAGAGAGTCGAGACATAAGGATAAGGCTAGGATAGGGCTAGTGGTTAGCTTATCGCTCTCCACCCGAATAAACCACGTTTTTTTGGATCGGATGAGTGGGATGGAATTCTAGACATCACAAACATCCATGGCTAAGAACAGAAATATATAAACCAATTTATGAAACTGTCCGTACCGGGACTTGGACCCGAAACATCCGTAGCCGAAACCAACGACGTTTACCACTGCACCAGGGACCAGACAATTTAATAATATGAAGTATTAAATTTGGATTATTGATGTATTTTGTCACTAACGACCCGGGTTTCGCCTTTCGGCATCTTCAGGCATTCGAGCACACGAATGGACTCGAACTGATAATCCAAATTTGATATTGAAATTCCATCAAGCACCCTCAGTCGATGTCTTAAATATGAAGTATTATTTAACTTTATATTTTACATTTTGTTTTTAATTCATAATAATTTAAAAATCTTTATTGAGCTTGTTGTTCATATTTATGTGGCAAAAGATTGAAATATTTCTTCAGTTCTTTTGAATATGACCTGAAATTGGAAAGCGGCGATTATAAATACAAAACTCTCAGCCCTCATTACCTTACAACTCCCAAATTACACGTTTTAAAATGTCGTGAAATCAAATCATTAACGCTAATGCTATATTTAATGACAACATTACGAGGCATTTACTAACACGAAACTGGACTTGTATTAGGACGGATCAAGTAAACAAACTCGCAAATTTTGTGTTAGTACAATCAATATTATCCGTCATTCATATTCAAGGAAAAACTATCCACCATAACAGTGGGCAAATCCAAGACGACAGCAAGTTGAGGAAAATAAAAAACGTTAAATTTACGAGTTGTGTGAAGATACCAGAACAGTTCAATCGATCAAGAATGTGACACTGCATTGCATTGGCTTGGTAATAATATTGCTTACATAACTAAATATTTGAAGATGAACTAGTTATAAAATGGATGACAAGGACTCTTTAAAAAAGACTCTCGTTTGCTTGAAGAACGAAACTGGAAAACTGTCACATTATATTGGAAGAGGCGAAGGGAATTGTTGGGACAAGATATATGCCAATGTATTTTGAAATCTTCTACAAAAAAAAGCATTTTAGTTCAGCTAATGAGAAGCATTTTGGTGGTCTACAAATCATAAAGAATCATAAAAGTGAAGTGAGATAAGTAAATACAGGCTGTTAAGTATTTTATTCTGCAAGAAGTTGAATTCAATAAAGTGTAAATGTATGTAAGAGTTCATTAAACTAAATCTTTCAATAAACAAGTTTCACCATTGTATCACTTGGTCCATTTACCCTCTCAAGTGCTCAATTGGTGATCGCATACTACAAATTCGACATAGTCGACAGCTTTATCTAGCTTGGTTCTCTTGTAAAATGCAACAGTACGGTCTTGGAAGGAATCAACATGAAAATTATGGCAACAATCAATTGTTATTTCGGTCTTAAGATACATTTAAAGTACCGCTTCTTATCTGTGGTTATGTATGCATCGGAAACCTATACATTATCTACAAAATTAAAATCCTCAACCATATCTATGGAACAGTTAGGGATGGCGGAATAGTTGGAGGTGAAGGTATAATGCTGAGCTCTACGATCTGTAGGAAGATTGCAGCAATTAAATTAGGATTGAGTGGCAGGGCTGAGACAATAATCAATAAAAACGATTTCCATCAATTCAATATGGTGTAGAAGAAGAGACAGAATAAAAATTCACAGAGCTGAGCTGAAGTACGGCTATTTTTTACACAAGGTGGTGGAGATAATTATTGCAGGACCCGGATTGTCGCTCTTCTGTAATGATGACGGAAGTTGTTGCTAAAGGCCAAGTTCCATCACGAATTGTAGTGCCCAGGATAGTAATTTCAATGAATCATAAATCAAATTGTAATTATTTCATTGTCTTGTATTTTTAAATATTATTGCTTATAAATGCATTAAAATGATTCATGCACGAAGTAATGAATTGCGTTGTGATAAATAGATAAATTAAACTTGTAAAACAGATTGCGTGCAACTTGATCTCCCCAATTTTATTAGTCAGTATTTTTGGTAGCCATTCATTATAATAATATGGTGATTAATGAATAATTAAATGTCGTATCAAGGAAATAGCTTGTCACTCAACAAGATTAGAGGGTAACTTTTCAAAGCTTATTGCATACATTATCTACGCATTGTAAAATATATACAAGAGGTGAACATATGTTGTTTTAAATATTGCGATTTCTCAGTTGTGTGATTTGTTGTTCCAACTTATATTTACTAGAGAAATTAGACATATATTTAGTGTTTATCGTTTTCTTTTGTTGTTTAATGATTGTAATGACACTTTTTAATTATGTTTTATTTTTTGCTGCAAGTAATAAATATACCCACACTTAAATTTTCATGTTCAACAATGAACAATGACCATTGCTTAATATTTTCATTAGTAACATCGTAATAAACGAACATTTTGTTTTGGATTAACTTAAACTAAAATGTGTTTTTGATTTGACTAGCCAATTTACTTGAGCGAATTTTAATAAATTTATTATCAGGAGGTTATATTGCATCAGAGACTGAGTCCATGGTACAGTGATCTACGTTGTTGGCTTCGGTCACTGATTTCAATGATTCGAATCCCAGTGCGGACAGTTTTATAAATGCGTTTTTTGATTGATTCAACGATTTTTGTTGGAAAGCATGGTTACTGTGGTGTCTAAAATTCCCTACCTCCCATCTGATCCTGTCCTAGCTTGATCCTTGTATCTCTACTCTCATCGAAAAATAGAGGTAACTGCGTAACAAGCAGCTCTCGTAGAAAAACTTCTACGATATCTCTATTGAGAGGCCATATGCCCTACATTGGCAGCAAACCTCTTAATTTCTTTATCAGATAACGATAAAAATATACACGAATACAATTTATATAAAAAATGAGTAAAATTCTGGCATTGATTGAAAGATATTTATTAACTATAAATTATTTTCATTGGATTCTGCGGTAACTTTGTGGAAATTATTTTTTTATACAACACTGGCCATGTTACTAAATGTGAATTGTGTTTCGTTTCTTTACGATTTGTAAAATTTAGAAGAACTATAAACTAATTTCAAATGCTATTATTAGCAATAGACCTACACCATTCATGGTTAAAGTTTCCCTAACCCATGAAGCGATATCTATAAATTTCCATTATTTCTTCATAGCACTATCAATTATCATTTGATATTGAACGGGTAAAAGTTTAAGAAAAGATGAAAATATTTCCCGCTCTAAACAATAAAAATATGTTATTACCAGCACGATGGAAAAAATGATGCCATCTTTTGGAAAACCGTGGAAGTTTTTCTTTGTCTTTAAAAAGTAAAAATGAACGGCGATTTTATTGACTCATTGAACTATACCTAGGATAAGATGAAACATATTATTTATGTCCCATTTTTTACAGAGATTCGTTCATAAATCTTGGTTTTTTAAACTCTATTTTCTTTAAATGTAAACATAGTCTTGTTTGTTCTTTGATAACTTCTCTATCGACATGTTATTCCAAAAGTTTATGTCTTGTCGATATTTTACTCTAGGAAATTCTCTTGAAGAAGATTATGAAATATAGGGGTGGATCGAAAACAATGCAAGCACATACAACTTATTAATCAGTCATTTATTCCTGGTTTGTCTTTAGTGATATTTAATTTATTACTATTTTAAGTAAGCTGTTATATTATTGACATTAATTATATATGATAGCCTCTAACATCAATAATTTGCCTTGTTCTTTGTAAGTCATTATAATGATTTTTTTACCATGTCCGCTCGCAATGTGTAGAATATTGCAACCTAATGGAGGTATCTCGACATAAGTTTTACTTCTAACTCAGTGTCTCAATCTCTCTTTTTCAAAGAGAGTAAGTATAGATAGATAGGACTAGGACAGGACTAGTGGTTGGCGGGTCGCTATCGCTACACCCTGTTTTTAAGATCACATGGGTGTGAGAAAGGAGGGAAAGTAACTTACGTTGCATTATTAAATAACGGTTAAGGCAAATGCATTTAAATCTTATTCATTATGCGTAATTACGTGAGTTTCCAATAATGGTTTAATAATCTTTTTTACTTAATAATAAATAAAATTTCAGCACGTTTACTTTGAAGATTTAATTAAAATATCAAGTATTTTCCTTTTCCTTGAATAACTCAAAAAAATAATTAATAAGTAAAATATTTTAATTTGTAATAAATTGTATGATGTTGGAATAAGTGAGATGAAATTATATTGTCCATCACTTTTAAAACATTTTTTTTCTTAAAATATGTTCTTCCCGTCGGTAATATGGACCACCAGTTGCAAGAACCGTTCGATTGATCAATGCATTGCGTAAAAAAGGAGGATATTTTCAGCAACGAACTGTGGGTATTGTTTTTTAGATATCTTTTTCTTTTATGAGTTCTCTTTTCTATTTTCTAAATTTCTGAATATATAAAATTTGGATTATTGAGATTTTGTACACTTCCATGTATTTTGTCACTAACGACCCGGGTTTCGCCTTTCGGCATCTTCAGGCATTCGAGCACACGAATGGACTCGAACTGAGAGACAGTAAACAGTTTCTAACGCTTATATAGAAGATACAAATGCGACAAATATCATTTACGAGGCAATACATTATACGTCTGAGAGCCACACCGATACCTGAGTTAAAATTTCGGAAATCGTCCTAATCCTTATTTTGTAAACACCATATTACCAGAGTGGCGAATTGCCGCTTTTCAACTTCTTTTAGAAATACCAGTGATTTTACAATTATAATAGTATTGTGGGTTTTGACGGGATGTAATTCGACGAATGGGTAAATATATACAATCATTCCACATTTAGTGAAATCTGTTAGGTGTTTCAACCCTCAATAATCAAATCTCAATAATCCAAATTTAATATTGAAATTCCATCAAGCACCCTCAGTCGATGTCTTAAATTACTTAAATTCTGAATATATTTTTCTTATTTTATGTACTGTATAAAGGCATGATGCATTGGCGTCAGCTGTAATACCATGTATTGCAGCTTTCAATTAAAAAAATCAAAGAAAACAGTAAATATAGCTGAGCTAAATAAAATTTAAATATAGTTCTGACGGTGACGTGAAGCCTAAGTTATCTAAAACTCATCAGATTCTTGTAGAACTGAATACTTTACTATTTCTACCCTATTAAAAATCTATGATATATCCAGTATATTATAATTTGTACCCGATACTTAATACGAAGTATAAAAGAAGTTACGTCGCCAGACTGCGATACTAAAGTTTGTAAGAGTTATAAGTATAAGTACATAACTCTTTTCTACGAAGCACTTTGCATTTTGAAAAACTTGCTTTGTCCTACAAACTTATGCATGGTAAATGATTCTTACAAAGTGCATGGATGGTAATATTAAAATGTAGTTATAAGTAAGCAAACATTTTGTTGATATAAAAACAATAACAATATTCCATTATTTTACTTGACTTTGAAAGTCGACAATTAGTAATTAGCAGAGCATTTCTCAATCATGAGCCAGTCGAATAAGAATACTAACACCTATAATGAGCAATGAAGCACTAAATATACATTTACTTTGTCAGTCTTCGGAGTATTATGTGAATATAATATTATAATGAAGATATCTGATCCCATCACGTCGAATCCAAACTAACGAATAAACGAAGGTATTTGATAGCCGCACTACAATGCAGTACAACTGCATACATTATCACATTTTCTACGATGAGAAACATGAAATACACCGACTTATTGTGCTGAAAAAATAGAGGGCTAGAAGTGCGAAGATATATGGGTTCTTGTAGATCATTTTGCAAGTCGTTGGTTATATACAAATACATTTAATATAGCTAGTCAAAGATAGAGAGACTGCAATTTGGCGACCAAAGAATGATAGGAAATGGAGGCCAATGAAGATAATTAAAAAAATCATAAGACGTATGAGGTGATATTATTAACCTCTAGAGTGCCATGAGCGAAAGCCTATATGTCGCATCAGGCCATCGCAAGTTTGCACAGAAGGTACACATGCAAACAATTTAATGTGACATTATGTGTGGAACATTACTTTGAAATGTACCGTTCGTTAGAAAACTGTAATGTGTAAAAATTGATAAAGTTCTGAGGTTGTGACAACCATGTTTATGCTTATTATTGAAATAGTGTTTATCATTTTAGTGTGAAAAAAATATTTAAAAAATTTCTAGAAACTTGTTGTTTTGGTAAATGTACACAAATTTCATTTTATGACTATTGCGTATTTTGTAAGCGGTTTATTTGTTCCAAAAATAGCTGGTCACCTAGCATAATTTTCACTTGCACCTGGCACTTAAATGGTTAAGGATAGTGAAGACCGTAACTAGAGATAAAAACTTTAAATAAAATAAGCCTTTTGCACTACAAAAGCATTATCTTTCACGATTTTTAAGACATCTCTATTAGGCAGAGTGTAAAAATATAAAAATTCGTGCACTTGGTTTCTTTATTACACTAAAAATAGGTCTATATGATTTCGTAATGCTTATAAACGATAATGTTTCTTGGTTAACCGCACACTGGAAAGGAGAATATGTTTAGGATTTTTAGCATAAGCACAGCAAGATGGAGGTAATTCTGGTTTTATGATACTTGCGAGGGGAAAACCTTTTAAGATTACGCTGCGCTAACAAATTTAGGGTTAGAATAATATGGCGAAGAAGAAAAAAAGAAAAACGAAAAAGACATTTCATTCACTGTTTAGCTTATTTTGTTTACGATTATTGCTTCTGTGTGTTTTTTTTAAATATTCAACGGATAATTCATGTGGGCAATATTTTTTAAATATCCTACAAAAGGCTTGCCAGAAATGGCGGAAAAATGAATACTGTAACGTGTGACTTTGTCCTAGTTTTATCATAGACAACTAGTTTTGACAAAAAACATTGTTTTAATAACGTCAAAGCATAGCTATTTCATTCAAGAATATTTCTGTGTGCGAAAAAAAAGGGAGTTAATTCGAGTAGTTGAAAAACGAGTGAAACATTCTTAAATAAATATATTTATATATGAGAAAAAGGACCAGTGGAATAAATGCCGCTGAGTTGGCAAAATTCACGTATAAACATCACATTTTTCATCAAATTTCATAAAATTGCAAATTTTATTTAAAAAAAAATCATTTTAAACATGTGGAAGTAGTACAAAGAAATTTTGTTTTATTGTTTTAAAATATAATGCCTTTCCACCAATAATTGATAGTTAACACCTTAAAAGTGATTGCACATTTAGTTTTGGTTTTCCTGAAAAGTACCAATTTTAGACTTAACACCCTTTTCTTTTCGCACAGAGACTTATCCTTTGAAGCTGTAGGATAAAATGTACAAATTCACTTTTATGGAGTTAACTGTCATTTCCTGGTGGAAAGACACAATATTTTTAAAATCAAAGCCGGTCATCAGTTGATTTGTTCCTTCGCTCATTGCGAAGGAACAAATCTTTTGGACTAATTCTCTTAAAAATTATTTCTCGAAGAACATGCAGAAATGCCAGATAAATTATTTCAAATGCTTTTATTACTGAACAGTGTTATTATTTTTCCAAATTGTAAACGTTCAGTTTTTTTACATTTCCATACATTTTGTCACTTACGACCAATTTATCTATCAGCATTTTCAGGCATTCGAGTACACGAATGAACTCTAACTAACAGTAAGTAAATAGTTTATATCGTTTTACTGCAGCGATCACAACTTTCTATCGGCAACGATGGAAGTGGAATACAATAACATTAGAGATTAAGTATACTCAAGGATCTATGACGTCAAGGCGTCTGAGAACTTAACGCTCCATCAACTTGATATTCAAAAAAAATATATAAAAGACAAATTTAAAAAAAAGCATTAACATCAAGGCTAGGGATTACATTGATATCTGAATTAAATTGAATACTGAATTTATACTAATGACACTTAACTTTAGTTGGAAGATAATCGCATAAACAACTTCAAACTCACAGGATTTTACAATTGCAGGTATCGAGCACCCTCAGTCGGTATTTAAAATTATTTTTACGATATTTGAAGAGCATATTTATATATTTTTTGCAACATGACCACGATGGTAGTTATTCAGCTTATTATTATGAGTAATAGAAAAATCTGCACATATTTAAAATGTTTTTTTAGTGATCCTTGTTAGCCAATTTCTGTGTATTTTTTTCAAAATCTTCCATTTATTATTGTTATATTAAAGATTAAAAAATAAATAGTTTCAACACATGTTTGTTACCATGGTAATGTATAAAAGTAAAGTCTTTCATTTCGCCGAGCAAAGAGATTAGGGTAGATATCAACAATATTATTATGATGACGTCCTGGTTATATATTATAGAAATGCAGGCAAAACTGGGGCTAACTAGGAAAAGTTTTTTAAAATATTATATTGTGGAAGATGAGTTTTATTTTCGATTTGACTGCTTTGTTTTTGGTTATCGATTAACAATATAAACTGTTTATTAGTTATTGAAAAAAACACTGCGACATGATTGGGATAATACTGTAAACATTACCTTATAACTCGATAATATATATTACATTCAATAAAAAAAAAGATGATCCAATAATATAACTGGTATTTATTAATATGATTTAAAAAAATTTCTCTTCACGTGACCAATCAAAATAGCAGAAAGTGTTACAGGAGATTGATAATTTTATTTCCATAAATAAATGGGTAACACAAATAAAGAGAGACACCTGACGACGACTCGGTGCAATGAATAGATGCTTGCATCGGATACTGGGGGCAAGGTGGTTTGAATGAATTCGAAGATTAAGGAATTTACCAGACAGTGCCTGGTTACATCATAGAGAAAAATTAGAGCTGGATAGGTCACGTGCTGCGGATACCTCCGGAGAGCCTTAATACCGATCGTCTCTTCTTCAAAACCGGTGTGATTCAAGTGTTTTAGACGTCCATTGAGCATTATCCACAGAAAGTTCTACGGGGCTGACGGACTCTTGCATGTCATGGGAGGAAGCAATGCGATTGATGGGTGACGAGGAATCATGGAGGCAATGGTTAGTGGCTATGTGCTCCACAAAGGGAGCGAATATAGTCGAAGAAGAAGAAATAAACTCATTCTCATTTATGTATTTTTAAATAAAACAAACGACATCAAGAAATTGTTCAATTTACACAACATTTTCTAAATTTTATCTGCATTTATTTTTCATACCAAGAATAGAGTTCTACCCTGCTAATGCGCTTTAAGAATTCACAACATCTTATCCACCAACTTTTTAATATAAAAATGCACTTACTAACCGACTAAGCTTTTACTATACACATTTTTATATTCTCAGAATCACTTAATGACTCAATTTGTTGCAAAGTGCATTAAGATAATATGGGGTCCATACTACTGCACATTATTTATATGCCATATTTTATTTCGCTTTGAACGTATGTGATTGTATATATATTTATGACATGTGTATGTGGGTTTTTATTAGAAACACAGTGGTAAAAAGTCTGTACATAGTATTATTCATTTCTAAGGATGGTTAATCTTTTACAAGTGTGACAATTTGAATCTTTTTATCTAAAAAATAAATACAGGTTTTACCAATATATTTATCGGTGATACAGAGCACAACTAATATGGAAATAAAGGTATAAAATCAAGTTGATACTTCTTTTTGCTTGCACAAGTGTTACGCGTACTTTTGGTCATTTAGAGGAGGAATTGATGGATAGTGAAAAGGCGTCTACTCTTTCCAAATTTGTATGTATCTAGTAGAATTTTAATTTGTTAGTAGACCATCAACCAGACCAAATATTATCATGAGATGTACATATAAGATGATTTAATTTAAATCATCGACTGAGGGTGCTTGATGGAATTTCAATATCAAATTTGGATTATTGAGATTTTGTACACTTCCATGTATTTTGTCACTAACGACCCGGGTTTCGCCTTTCGGCATCTTCAGGCATTCGAGCACACGAATGGACTCGAACTGACAGACAGTAAACAGTGTCTAACGTTTATATAGAAGATACAAATACGACAAATATTATTTACGAGGTAAGATATTATACGTCTGAGAGCCACACTGATACCTGAGTTAATATTTCGAGAATTGCTTTAATCCTTATTTTGTAAACAACCCATTAGCAGAGTGGCAAATTGCCGTTTTCCAACTTCTTTTAGAATTACCAGTGATTTTACAATTATAATAGTATTGTGGGTTTTGACGGGATGCAATTCGACGAAAGGGTAAATATATACAATCATTCCACGTTTAGTGACATCTGTTAGGTGTTTCAACGTATAGGATATAATAACGGAGAATTAGGAAGGTTCAGCTGCTCATTCAGAATTGGCAAGGAATTTAACTGGGCTCTATTGATTTTCAAAATTTCTTGATAAAATAATTTAACAAAAGAGAGGTTGAGCAACTGAGTAACAAGCAGTTTTCGTAGAAATACTTCTGTTGATATACCTCCGAATGCTCCATATTGGGAGCGCACATGGTAATTTGATATTTTATCCTATTATATTTAGCCTTTACTTCAATTTTAAAAAAGAGGATACGTGATTTATAAACAGTGCCTTTTAAAGTATATTAGCTTTAAATTACAAGCTCATACTGTGTATGATGATTTTCGCTTAAAACTGTAAAAATGATACAAAAAGTTTATTGAAAATAAAATATTTTACTACATTCACAGATAGTAGTGAAGGCAGACTATTATTAAAATAGTTTCTCGCTCCTAATGTGCCCGATGTGCCCCGTACGTTATCATTACGGACTGACATAAAATATCAATGATAGAAAAAGTCACGTGTTCGTGACGTCACCCGCCATAACGCCCCATATTATTGATGACTTTCCGATAACTACGTATTTCGCGTCCATATCGTAAGGGGTGAAAAAGTGGGATGCCGCACGACAACAGTTTGCATTGCAATCGGCGTGTATCGAACATCGGTAGAAATCTTGATTTGGTACCGTGATTTAGCTATTTTTTGATTTTCATAGCCTACATATTATCATTTGTGACTAGTGATGCGAGGCCTGGAAAAGATTCGCATAGGAGAATTAGGAAACAACGTGAAAAATCAGTTTTAATATGAATGAAATTAATATCGGATCTCTTATGACATCTATGTATACTTGAAGCCAACACAAGATAGTCTATATACACCACAGTTTTTACGTAAGAAGTTAAACTCGGTGTTAAACACACGTGCATATATGCACCTGGACACGATACATTGAAAAATCAATGAAAAATATCTTACGAGTATTTATAGTTTATTCCCAATTTTCCAGGTTTTTTCCCGCCATTTCAAAATTCCCGGGTTTTTGCTGTGACATTAAAATGTTGTTTGAGGCAGCCGGGTTGAAGAGGGGTGAAGGAATGGTTATCAGCATCCAAGGTAAGCGGAAGATCTCAGTGCAAATGCCACTTCAGTTCAGTTAGTTCCTTTATTTCCAAGAATAATTCTCTCTACCCTAGAATACGGTTCGTCGGTTTATTATTATTGACTTACTAAAGTGGGTATATGATTAGAAATTCGCTTTGCCAAAGCTTATACATATTAAATTACATCTCGCAAAAAGTGAAATAGTTGATAGTTTTGGGCGTATTTCAATGGTTAGGATTCGCCTGACATGATTGGGCCGTGTCAAGTTATTACACACATATATATATATATGTGAGCTTCTCTGGCCCCATTGAACACCCGGACTTACATGCTTTAAAAAAATACAAACAACACGGAAACCTTTGGAGAGCGATGAAGTCTCCTATGTGAAGCTCTTCTGTCTTATCGAAATAGGTACTGATCATTTTTAGTAAATGTGAAAAAATCGCAACATGTTCTAACATCGTATTATATGCAACTGGTTATGTCACGGTCACGGATCTCACGTGCTAGAATCCCGATATGGACTGAGAATTCTTGGAAGAAGAGGGGTGAATGCTTGGTTATCACCATTCAGGATGTATACGAACTCAATAAAAAACGCCAATTCAGTCCGGTTAACCTCTTTTTATTGAAGACGCAGTGGTTTAATACACAAAAATTAACAGTAAAATATGAAATTGAGTCAACATTTACGTTAAATTAACAAATGAATTTACATTTCAATTTTAATACAATTGACACAACAAACGATTTTAAGTTTAATATTAAATACAATTCAAAGAAAAGACGACGAATTTAAAACAACGTGCAAAACGTCACTGTGACCGACGCCATCTTCGTGGCTTCTCGAGACAGACTGTCTGCAAAATCATTTTTTTTCATATAGCCCCCCTTCCCTTTGTCAATGGTTGCTGACTGTTGCCATCCAGACACGGGCAATTAAAATGAGAATAGCAGCAGCTCTCTCTGTAACGACCATAAATTTGCCAGGCCACGTTAATTAGAAGTTATTCTGAGAATTGCCATATTAAATGTGTCCAAATGGCCCTTCTGGATCATTCCAACCTTCCAAGAAACAAATAAATTTTTACGAAAATATCAAGGCGTATCAGGACCAATCCCAGTTTCAATTGATTTGTGTATCCGATGTCTAAAATTTCTTCTCACCCGTCCAATCCTAACAACTGGACGTAGCGAGAGCGAATAGCTAACCACTTGTCCTGTCCTTGTTTTATCCTTTTAATCCTGCTCTTTTAGTAAAAAAGAGAGTATGAGCAACTGAGTAAAAGCAGATCTATTAGAAAGAAATCTGTTGGTATACTTCCATTAGAAGGTCATGTGTTGCACATATGGAGCGGAAAAGGTTTAAAAAAATAAATAAAACGACATAAAAGAAGCACGAAAGCTCAATAAAAATACTTTGAAATAAAGTTCTAAACAAATCTTACAGTCTCATTTTAAATAAGCTCACTCACTAACCGTGTACATTACACCCTATTCCTATCGCAGTCTGTGACATTTCCACTGCTCCGATAAGACATTTTGAATGTCCTTGTTTTGAAAGGGGTTGATAGATAGGTACGTACCTAGTTTTAGTGCCACACCACGCCGCGCCCCAGCCTAACGCCACTTGCGATAAACTTTATGTCACTATATTTTTATTTCCATTTGATAAATCGTTTTGGTATTGATACGCAGACATACTATAAAATGACAAAAAACTCTTCTATGCATATTAAATTCGCATATAAAGCACGACATTATCCATTGGTTTATCGCAGTTTTACGAATATTAAAAATGATTTTGGGTGAGTGATGATACACGAAATGAAAAATTTTAGGTATCAATATATTTTTTAATGACACACTGTATTTTTAACTAAAAGTATAGCATATTTAATCGGAATATAACAGAAGTAATAGTAAGGCGTTTAATTTATTAATTTTAAAGTCTAGTGTCCTATTAAATATTATTTATTAACGGTACATCCCTCAATAATACAAACTTCCACTGTAGCTTGGTTTCATTGATTATGAGAAGGCATTTGATTCAATAAAAAAATCTTCTATTATCGATGCCTTATGTAACCAAGGGATTTCTAGAGGTTATATAAACATTCACATTAATGCAATAGCAAGTCTTAAGCTTCAAAAACCATCCTGTAGATTCCCAATTAGCAAGGGCCTCCACCAAAGTGACACAATCGCACACAAACTATATTCGCATCCACTATAGAAGATACATTTAAACGCACCGACTGGGAGAGGAGAGGAATCCTCATCAACGGGGAATACCCCAGTCACCTGCACTTTACAGACGACATTGTCCTCTTCGCAGAAACTCAAAAAGAACTTCAGGGCATGATGCAAGAGCTCGCAAATGACAGCTTGAAAGTAGGTTTAAAGATTATTGTACCAAAGACAAAAGCTATGATAAACCACTTCGCAGACCCAAAAGCGATCTTTATCAACGGCAATCAAATCGAGAGGGCCGACAGCTATGTTTACCTCGGACAGAAAATGTCTGTAGATGGAGGCATAGATGACGATATCGATTAGATAGCCAAGCTAGCATAGAGTGCATTCGGGCGCTTAAGTAATATTTTCAAGAGCGACCTTCCATTATGCCTGAAGCGTTAAGTATTCAACCAATGTGTGCTACCAGTGTTAACGTATGCTTACAACATGGGTATGGATTCTCAATACACGAGAGGTCCAAAAATTGATAGTGGCGCAACGTGGCATGGAAAGGTACATGTTGGGCATAACGCGTAAGGACAACAGAAAAAACCAATGGATAAGGAAGCAAAAAATAATTAGAGATTTGATAGAGGTCACCAAATTGATGAAATGACGGTGGGCCGGACATGTCGCACGGCGAACGGGCAACCGCTGGACGAATGCAGTCATTCAGTGGTACCCGAGGGGCACTAAACGGCCTCAGGAGCGCCCCAAAACTCGCTGGATTGACGAACTAGTCAGGTCCGGTGGAAGTACGTGGCAGCGCAAAGCTAGGAACCGAGAAGAGTGGAGGGAGCTGGGGGAAAATGACATTCCTCAATATTGATGTGGCCTGCATCTATTGGGTAAGTGTAATATTCAATTTTTGGCCAGTAAGAAATTATAAATGGTCAGCAATTAATAAAAATTGCTACTAAGTAATTCGATAAATGTCCCGTTAACATGTGAGAACTAGTAAAAAAGCGAGTTATTAAGAGATAGTAAAAAGGGTGTTAAATAAATAAATGTGTTCAATTCTTAAAAGGCGTTGTTTGTCAAGTAATTTATTAACATAAGAAGTATTTATTGATTTAATTTGCATTGACATGGTTTAGCTTAACTATAATTAGTTAAAAAATTTAGTTGATAGCTATTTCAGCATCACGGTTAGTTCGTCATTCTGAAATAGCTATCAATTTTACTTTGTAATTCTTTTGTAACTAAATTATTCGTTATTTTTAGTTTATGAAAATATCTAAACACGTTTTGAATAAAAAAAATGATACATTTTTTATAGTGACATATTTTTTTGATACAATGCACACGACAGAAGCAATCCCACACAGTAGCTGACATTTCTCAATTTGTATAAAATTTTACTTACCCTTTTCATTCTTTATTTGCTTGACGCATCTCTTGAATATCAAATGAACCGGATTGTTTCAAAAATGGCCGTTCGAAAAAATACTTGACATTTTGAGTTGTTTATTTGTGAACTGTAAACACATTTCCCTTAAAAGATTGTAACATACAACACATTTTATTCCATAAAACATTGCTGTGATTTTATTCAGTTGAAATTCAACTTATTTTTAAGAAAAAATAAAAATTGCTTCATAAAAAATAAAGTACTTTCCTGTTATGTGGTATTCTGAAAAACGCCCCGCTACATCCTCCGCATTCTCCTCATCGCGAACATTATCAAATGAATCAGTTAATTCAGTGTCTGCCAAACTGTGTGCCGCAAGAAGTCTCAGGTGTGCTGCGACAAATGAAGACAAATAAGAACTGTAGACAAGAAAAGTTAAAAACTCGCTTTGGGTTTTCAGAAAGATTTTTGAGTATGAAATCAAATAAACGAGAGTGGTTAAAGATGATACATTAGAAGTTACGTATTCGCTTTATCAAATTAAGAGAGGCGTTTTGACATAATTCTTTCTGTAAATCAATTGTTTCATTATCATTGATAATAAATTTGCCACCTCTGTATACCATTATATATTATGTCTATAAAACAATATTGTGTATTTTTACCTAAACTAAGATTTTCTTTATTCATACCTAATAGATAATAGCCAAGACCGCTCTATAGACGCTTTATTATTATCACATATCACAGATAGGTGTGAAATTTTCTCATGACGTGTTGCAACGCTTACGCAGTTCCGACGTACTAACTACTTTGGAATTCAGTATTCGATTTCAATACCATCATCTATGACGGGTAGGATTATACTAGCATATTAATAAAGTACATTAAATTTTTACAGTGTGTACAATTATTACAGTGTCAGCTAAAAAAGTTTGACAGATACTGAGTTAAATCATTATAAAAAATGTGAAAGTAGTAAAAGGAAATTGTGTTTTCTCTATTAAAATATTAGAATTTTCACGAATCAGTAGTTTTGATAACCTAGCACTGCTTTTTTAATTGCAGAGATAGTGGCAAAA
Organism: Himalopsyche phryganea; assembly: GCA_022494535.1. NCBI lineage: Eukaryota > Metazoa > Arthropoda > Insecta > Trichoptera > Rhyacophilidae > Himalopsyche > Himalopsyche phryganea. The sequence continues at coordinate 337,527 of JAGVSL010000164.1, forward strand.
CAAATGACTCTTGAATGATCAAATTATAGTTCTACCGAAAGTCTTCTGTTTTCGTTGGGCAGTAAAACGACTCGAATGAATGAATCGTAGACGACAATGTATTCAAAGTATTCGATTTGTGCTTGAATGGTTCATTTTTAATTTCTAGTACTCCGGATAATCTATGAGTGAAGTAGTAGATCTCCATTCTTGAACGTAAATCCCACTTTAACGAAAGAAACACAGAATATTTGTGGAATTTTGGCTCAATGCGATTACTAGTTTTGAGTGCGCCAGACTCTTTGGGTTCCTTACGCGAATCACTTCGTCATTAATCATAGATGAATATTCTGAACGGTAAGTCAGAGCAGTCTGTAATACAAATGCCGCATTGTTTTATTTAACAATTCAAAAAGCGTAAACACTGGACAATTTCCTTAAAATTTATACACACTGCACCAAAATTGTCCAAAACAAAGTGATTTAACTGAAATTAAACATGACTTCTTACAATTCATACATAAATAGTGAAAGACGCTTTCTTTATATTTTCCCTGGTGATTATTTCGATACCTCGGTTCTAAAGTGAAACAACTCAAAAAGCACAGTTCTGAGATAATATGGAAACAAGATTTTGGTCTTAATCTTCTATAGATTGAATTTTCATTTACTACAAAAATATCAAAGTATTTAGTTTTACACAATTTTATTAGGTAATTGATAGCTATTTCAGCTTAACGCCATCGTCAGAACTATGCTTAAACTTATTTTAGCTTAGCTTTATGTACTGTTTAAAAGAGATGAACAATATTATGTCATCTCACGTATTACAATATTTATTTAAAATTTAAATATTTAACGTACTATGAATGAATGATGTTATTAATTAATCTTTAAAGTAAACGTATTGAAATTTTATTGATTATATACTTTGATATTTTTTCCTATTTTAATCTTCTACTGTACATCTATTTTTTGTTGATTTTAATGAAATTCGAGAATTATCTAAAAAAATCATTTTTGTAATATTTTAAATTATTTTTTTTATTTTTATCATTTTCATTGATAAAAGGAGTTTTCAGAAAATTTTCAAAGTTGTCACAGTTTGGAACTAAAGTAATAATAACCACTGACATTCTAAAATAACCACAGATTACCACTTGTTAAATTTTGGAACTGGTGGATATCGGTTTTCTAAGCATTTCCTCCTACTTAACTCAAAACTGAAAATTTTTGACTTGTTGCACTTCATAACTGAGATATCGATATTATAAATATAATCACTCAAGGAGAGAATTTCTAGATGCAAGCGTAAGAAAAAGTCTTGGCTTAGAAATCTGAAGGACTACTTTAAAACCGACACTCATACTGTCACGATTGATAACGCTAAAAGTCTAATATATAAAAATCAATGTGGGTCTGTTCGTATCTTATGCACTGTCATACTGTTCATTCGATTCCGATAAAACTTTGTCAAGTTAATGCTTGAACTTGCGCGAAGGATATAGGCGTAGTACAATCAGGCCCGGTTCGGTCCAAGCTCGACTCTCAACATTTTAATTTTTAACTTACAGTAGGTCTCAATATATATATATAAATCAATCTCACAATCCAGATATATCTAAAATCTTAATGAATCAAATTCGTACAAATAGTGAAATCTCGGAAAACCTTCTGATTTATTCACGTACGCACCAGACAGGAAACAAAAAATATTGTGTGTCCAAAAGCACTTCAATAATCAGAATTAAAACACAAACACTTTCTTTCTTTGAGTGGCATTGCAACGCATGCTGGGTACTCCAGTAGTGTAATATAAATATTGCCTAAATTATTTAACGGAAATAATAATTTAAAATTGCCGATAATTGTTGATCATTCTGTATACAGAATCCTTCATAGAGCTTTTTATGTGAGACATGCTTTATCCCTAAAGGATATTCCAAGAATTAATTTTCATTTCTAAACAGAAAAAGATTTATCATCGCATGAATAAATAAAAGGAAACGACAGCGAAACAATAGTTTCACAGATAAATATTTTTTATGGAGGATTATGGTGAAAAGTTTTCATTTGATTAGATATTTTTATTTGTTCAGGTGTGCGATGAACACTGAATTTATTTTATTTTATTTTACTATATCTTCTTTAATCCTTAAAAGGTAAAATAAAAACGGATTTAATTTTTTTTTTTATAATTTAATTTAAGACATCGACTGAGGGTGCTTGATGGAATTTCAATATCAAATTTGGATTTAAAAACGTATGGAGAACCATACGTTTAATGCTGATGATGGGGTTAAACTGTTGCATAAAAACATGGGGGATCATAAATTATTTTATCAAGAAATTTTGGAAATTAATAGAGCCCAGTTAAATTCCTTGCCGATTTTGAATGAGCAGCTGAACCTTCCTAATTCTCCGCTATTATATCCGATACGTTGAAACACCTAACAGATGTCACTAAATGTGGAATGATTGTATATATTTACCCATTCGTCGAATTACATCCCGTCAAAACCCACAATACTATTATAATTGTAAAATCACTGGTATTTCTAAAAGAAGTTGAAAAGCGGCAATTCGCCACTCTGTTAATATGGTGTTTACAAAATAAGGATTAGGGAGATTCCCGAAATTTTAACTCAGGTATCAGTGTGGCTCTCAGACGTATAATATCTTACCTCGTAAATAATATGTGTCGCATTTGTATCTTCTATATAAACGTTAGACACTGTTTACTGTCTCTCAGTTCGAGTCCATTCGTGTGCTCGAATGCCTGAAGATGCCGAAAGGCGAAACCCGGGTCGTTAGTGACAAAATACATGGAAGTGTACAAAATCTCAATAATCCAAATTTAAAAAAAAAAATTTGTTTTATACAGCAATAATCTAGATTCAGAATCAGAGTGAATCGTACAAAACAAAAACTCTGTCAAAACGTTACTACATTAATATTACACTCGTTGGTTGTTAACTGTCAATTCTTGGAGAAAAAGCTTTATATTTTAAAAACAAAACAATTTTCCTCTGTACTACGTCTACATTTGTATAATGATCATGACTGCTTTCGATTCAACTTATTAATGATGAATATAAATCACTGAATTATTAACTAACGAAATATAAATCTTAACAAGGCCATTTAAATGAATTAAATGTAACTATTAAATTAAAATTGATAGCTTTGTTATTCCACTGGCTTTGTCACTGACGTGACACGTTTCGCTTCTTTAAGAAGCATCTTCTCACTAACTATATAACAAGATTATTTAGTTGTAAGGTTAACAATGATTTTAATTCCTAAACTAAAAACGAAGGGTCGGGTGGGCTTGTTTCATTGTATTGAACGTAGGGAAGAGGTAAGACATAAACATGAGAATCATTGTTTACCTTAAAAATAAACAGCCTTTCGATATAGTTTGTCTGAAGATACCTCTTAAAGAAACGCGTCACGTTAGTGACAAAACCAGTGGAATAACTAAGCCATCAATTTTAATTTTATATCAACAATGAATTTTCCGCAAGGTTTCCGTCGAATTCATAGGAAAAGAATTAAATGTTAATAATTACATTGAACAGTTGGTGCAAGAACTATGACAAGAATTTACAGATAACCAACAAAAACTTATAGATTAACGAAGTTAAATAGTTTACGGTTTAAATGTTTATATGATGGACCTCTTACACATCAATACTGATAAAATATATTTATCTGTCATGTAAAAATAAATATTCAATGAAATAATAACATCATCTGTTGACTTAAATATGTTTTATGGTATAACCTTAATCCATATTATATGTCATGATATAAGACAAAAAGGTGGTTGATCCATCTCTTAGAGTTTATATTCTGGTCACGTCTTCAGAACGAGAGTGACGGATATCTTTTTACAGATAATAACAGTACCACAAAATGTTGCCAATACCAAAATATCGTAGTTGCTCACTCCTACAGATGTAATTTTAATTGATTTAGATCGATATTATTTTGATGTGAAAATGAAAACGATAAGCGATATCAGGTTGGTTTTTTGTAGTCGAGATAATTGTGTGCAATTAAGTTTTGTCACTAACGACCTGGGTTTTGCATTTCGACGTCTTCAAGCATTTAAGTATTTGAACTGACAGTTACTGTCGATTGTGTATAATAAAATAATTAAGAAAATTAGGTTTTATTGTTAGTACCTTTAAGTCTTGGAACATTGGTGTTGATGTGAAGTTATTTCAATACCAATTTGATATTATTAACGACATTAATCTGTGTTTTGATTCTCAAAGTAAGTAAATATATTAACACCGTCCACAACTTCAAAATATGCTGTGTACCTTGAACCGGCTCTTTCTCTTCTCTCTCCGTTAACAACACTATAATTGTTAATTTAATTGTTACAGGCGAGTCACGCGTGGACCTGAATTCTTATGTGAGCCAAGTAAATACCAAACAGTGTAGCTACATTTCGAACACACAGAAAGTCAAACCGTCACCTTAAATTATATTGATACCTCAGTTTCAAAGTGTAATAAGTAAAAAAAAAACAGTTTTGAGTTAAGTAAGATAAGATAATTAAAAAAGATTTTCGTTTTATAAAATTTACTCAGTTATTTCACTGCCTGTGTTACTAAATGTAACGCGTTTCGCTTCTTTAAGAAGCATCTTCAGACTAATCATATCGCAAAGATATTTATTTCTAAGATAAGCAATGAGTCTAATTCTTAAATTAAAAATGAAGGGTACGGTTGATTTGTTTCTTTCTATTAGATGTAGGGAGGGGTTAAGACACAAACAATGCTACTACTAATTACCGTAACACCACTAATTACAAAATTAATTAGAAGTGTATGACTTTAAATTTTATATTAAAAATGAGTTTCCACAAAGTCTATCAAAGAAGTTTCATAACAACTACGTAAAATCCAGTGAAAATCTCTGAAACTTCCTATTACTAAAATTAGACAAAAACTATACTTGTGTTTGCAATATAATAAATTTAAATAGTTTTTTTACACAATACTACAATAAAATCAACAAAAATTAGATATGTAGTAAAAGATTAAACCTGCCCAAAATCTTGTTTCCTGGTTATCTCAGAAAATTGATTTTTGAGTTGTTACTCTTTAGAACTGAGGTATTGATATAATATATGGCTTCACATTCACCCATAAAGATACCACATGTAAACATCAAGTTAAACGTGGTGGATATAGTGTATCCAACTTTTTTTTATATCGTAGTCTTTGAAAGGGTGAATAAAAAAGTAAAAGTTGAATCAACCCATCACTAAAATCGAGATCGCAATTACATCGATTTTCCGGAAATTTTCCGATCAGATAGTGTAAGACCCGATAGACTTGTTAAAAACCCAAGAGTCCGGAGGCATAAATCACCCATGGAGCCTTCTCTAGGCCCCTCCGAGCCTTTGCATGCAATATACAGGATGTAAAAACTACCGAAACCGAGCTTCTGTGAGATTTTATTATAATGACGGTGACATCGGGGATAAGTGACTATATTGTTATGATTAAGAGTTGTTATTCATTGTAGATTAGGATGCTTACAATAAGTTTATGTTAATATATAATATATTATATATTGTAAAACTATTAAAACTTTGAAAGATAAATAATATTTTTTGATTCGTTTACTTTTTCCGAGGTAAAACAATCTGTCAAAAAAACATTTAATGTAAATATGTCAGCATTATAAGTATGTTTCAAATTTATAGTGTATTATCTATTGTCAAACATTTAAATACTAGTAAAACCGTACCCGTCGTAGATGAAGTATTGAAATTGAAATACTGAATGTCTAAAGTAGCTAGTACGTCGGAAGTGTGTGTCCATTGCATAACATTGTATTTTATTATACAACGCGAACCGCGAAATCTTAGGTCATGAGAAAATTTCATACCTACGTGTGATATGTGATAATAATAAAAAGTGTCTTCGGAGCGGTCTGGGCTATTATATATAAGATTGATTGACAACAATTTACAGTTAACACGTTAAAAGTGATATTATTAAAGTCTTACTGTGATTTTAATCAAAATTCCACATTAAAAACGATCATGACCGGTTTCGCTCTTCGCTAGCATTATCAACTGATAAAACATAAATCTTAAGAAGGATGTTTATATTAAATTTTGTTTTAGTAATTAACAGGTATATAAAACAATTGCTTCAAGAAATATAATAAATATATGTAAATAAATGAAATGAAATTAATGCTCACGACGATTGAAACCAGTCTTGATTGTTATAAGCTATTCGAATTTAGCAAAAATTAAATTGAATTTTATTTTTTAAAATATCTAGAATTGACCCCTAAATACCTTAAAAGCAAAATAATTTATGCTACAGATGTAAAGTTTTTGAAAGATTTGTATGTCAGTTATAATAAGTAACGTTGCCTAATTTTATTCGATGTATCTTTTTAGCATAATTTGTTTTCCTTGAAAGTATCTAAAATACGTTCGTTGTGTATAGTATAGTGTACACTGGACACGATGTAAGTTAAATACTGAAAAAAATAATTTGATCCGAATTGAAACACTCTATGAATCGTAATAAACCACGCATGACTTGATAAATGGATCGACCTGTATATTTGAATACCGGTTAAGAGACTTGACATTTTACCTAGAGCGAAGGAAAGTAAGATCTTGTGGAAAAGTCAAAAGAACGGTCTCCCAGGATGTAAAGAGGACACTGAGCAAGATTTATGAATGGAATGTCTAACATTGCTTTTATAATTTAGTTTGGGTGTGTTTACTTTACAAACTTAGTTTACTCTATATCGTGCTCCGCCATAGAACACTATGAATACGGTATATTATACTCTTCTTTCCTATTCTTTGTACAGATCCATCTTTAAGTAGCTGTCCGTATTCATACCATGAGTACTGAAAATACTTTTCTACTTACTGTGTATACTTTTTACACGCAGGGATTCGAATATTCGAATGTTTTCGGCTCGTTTTTGATATTCGAATATTAGAATATTTGAAAATATACCATTCGTTCATAGTAGTTATGTATTTTAAGTAGCTCATTTAAAATAAATGTCATTCGGCGTCGCATTATATCTAGATATAATCTATTTTCATGGTGCGTGGTGCAGTGGTAAGCGCCGTTGGCTTCGATTATCAATCTCGCGGGTTCATCCCAGTACGGACAGTTTCATAATAGATGCTTTGCATGGTTGTTTGTGATATTTAAGATTCTTTGCCACCATTCCTGTCCTAAAGCCGGGGTGTAGTGAGAGTGATTTGCTAGCCCTACTTTGTGAAGAATTTTTTATGTTCAGGAATGAAACATGCTCACCGTTTGAAGACGAAACATGTTTACTTTGTTGGATTTATAACTAATTTAACAGAAACAGTGCCCTCTGTTATAAATCAAGCCAATTTAAGTGCCCGTATAGTAAAAAAGGTTGTTGACCTCTGCCTTGCAAAAATGTTATTGTTAGGTAAAATGATTCCTCGATGGCGTGATTTCCAAATAGTATTTAAAAATCCTGGTATAATTAAATGCATTCATATTTTGTACCTTATTATTGACAAGTTTTTTTATAATAAGTATATCATATTATATATCTCGCCATTACAATAATTCATGACTATGGAATCGAATTCGATTCCTCTGTGTTATAGGACGGTTGTTTTTTTTTGAAAAGAAAAGGGGAATGTGTTATTTTTCAGCTTTCCCTTGAGACTTGGCAAGTTGGCTATTCGTAAGGTTTGCCTATGATGCTTCCTGAATATCAAAATACCCTGAAAACTTGCTACGCTCCTGCGTCCACCCTACAGGGAAGAAAAATATGAGAAAGGGTGGACAAGGACTGCTACGCATTTTAAATAATACGCCATTGTACGAAAATTAAACCCGGATTGTTGACTTTTCTGAAAAGCTGTTGACAATATTCAAATATTTATATAAGAAATTCGTACTGTACAGTGAACGACCATAGTTAAAGTATAAATACTATTCAGTAATAAATGATTTATGTAATTTTTTATAGAAATTATGTAGCACAGGAAAACTTTATGTCAAAAATTCGAAAATTTACATAACAGTATGTTAGGTATCCACATTGGCAATGAACTGTGTAACTCTGGTAGATACCTCAACAGATATTTTTGAATGAAAACTAGTTGCAAATCATAAACACAAGTGACTAAAAAAGAACGATTAGTATGATAATAGCTCTTTCTACGGCCCCTTTTAAGGATCGAGAATGAGGTTGGTTGTAAGGGTTTTAAATACTACACGTTTTAATAACGAAATAGCAACGCGTTTTTCTAATGTGCAGAAAATGTTCTTCCAATGATACATATCGGCAAGTGCTTAAAAGTGAGTGGTTTTCAGAAATCGGTTGGCAACCTCCTTTTTCTGAGATGGAGTAGATATAAAGTACTAATGGTTAGCTAATTGCTTTGAGATGGGATAAAGACGTCAAGCTTATCTTTATCTTTGGATATTTTATAAGTCGATTTAAAAATAAACACTTTATGAAAGTTAGATGTAAAATTATTGTCATAGGTACATAAAAAAATGCATAGACAAAAAGAAGAGATATTTGTGCTGCAAACATTTAGATAACATATGAATTTTATTTTATAGCTTATTATATGATTTGACCAGTCACCTACAGATATTAGTTTTAAAATTATTGGATTTAGAACAGATAAAATTTGATCTGACGTCAGTTTGAGTACATTCGTGTGCTCGAATACCTGAAGATGCCGAAAGGCGAAACCCGGGTCGTTAGTGACAAAATACATGGAAGTGTACAAAATCTCAATAATCCAAATTTGATATTGAAATTCCATCAAGCACCTTCAGTCGATGTCTTAAATTATGTCTTAAATTAGAACAGATAGTTAAGCTCAGAATATTGATCGAATGGGAATTTCATTTCCTGGAAAGTAGAGGAGAAAGGAAATTTACACAATAAAATAAAAATGTAACAAAAAATAGTTCTGACGATGACGTGATGCCGAAATAGCTTATAATTCTATAATAAATGAAATATATTTTATAATTCTTGTGAAGCGAAACACTTTTTCAATGAGTTCAATTTAAATTTTGTGTTGGAAACGACGATTACTTTGTTAAGAATTCATACTCTTCACATTGGGCGTGGAGATAGTAAAAAAATAAAAAAATACCAAAGGAATATAATAAATTATTATTTTTAATGTATTCAAGAATTCATTATTCTAGGAAATGCCTTTGCTAAGGTAATTTCAGTTCTAAGACTAGCTCTTTGTAAAATTGCGAAATCTTATTTTAAGTGTTACTCCACCAAGCATCGCCGGGGGAGAGTAAGACCGAAAGGGACAAATGATATTAGGTGAGATAAATTACATTTTAGTGTAACAGTTTGTTGGTGCAGACGCAGTGCGAAGGGGAAAAGACAGAATATGGCAATTTTCCTTCTTAGATTTCTCGGCGGAGCATCTGTTTTTGAAATGTTTATTGCTTTTTCTTAAATTAAAGAGCAAGCTCGGGAACAGATTTAAACAAATGTGTAATTAATTTATAAATAATTTCATTATTTCGTAATCTTAGTTTCAATGAATAAGGTTAAACTAAAAGTGTTTCTTTCAAAATAATTTTTAATCCAAAGTTTCTTTGAAATTTTAAACAATTCATTTTGAAATTGAAATTCCATCAAGGAACCTCAGTCGATATCTTAAATTATTTCAGCATGGTTTAAGGCGGTAAATTGGCCACTAAAAGAAGTCTTCGAGTTAACCAAAACACATACTTGATTAAATAGAAAAACATGATTATACCGTAGATATCATTTGATATTTGATTTCAATTCACGAAATAATAGATAAAGATTTTCACGCATGAGTTTTCGAGCCAAGCTGTTTAAATATTTTTTATTATATATGTCTGTGTTCATTGTTGATATCTATATATTTTTGTAGTTTCCAGTACCTCCCAAACTGTGGGCATCAAAATGTTCCAGTAGAGCTACAAGTATTTAATTATACATTTTTTCCTTTTACATAATATATGTGTACATTCTTTATATAAGGACAAAATATTCGTGATTTAATTAAAATTTGTTCTTTGAGGCGATCGTATTTAGAATGTAGGTATGTTTAAGTATATGCAATGTCAAATACAGCTTTTGATAAAAAAAAATTTGGGGTTCAGTGGTCGTGTTTTATTTTTTGGAAAATGTGTCGGACGCAGACTGAAAATATTTGGGAAGCGCTGGTTTAACTCATAACTTAAACGCAACCGAGCATTGCTTCCTTTTATTTTTATCGTATATGGTATTGCGAACAAGCAAGGTTAAGGATTCAGTACACGTGATCATTGATGATCTTCCAATACTCCAGCTTAGATCAGAGTTGTTTTCCTAAGATATTCTGTCTAGCACGTTGACTTATAGAAGCTGAAGAGAAGACTTTTAGAAATGTTATTTTTTATTTAACTCTTGATATATGAGCTCATGAGATAATTTTGTCACGAAACTAAGCCACGCTTGTTAAAAATATCATGTTTTTCGGTTCACTCCCCATACGTCGCACATACTCCGCCACGCGCGTATCAGGCAAGCATCAAAGGTTCAACGTCGCCCGATAGTCCGGTCGCACTTGGTATGCGGGGCGCGAGATCAACCCTCCCTCATTTCTGAGTCCCTGTTACACCAGCGGAATGAATTCGCCACATCTGACTCAATAAAAACTGTAACAATGGACTGTGATTTTCCACGAATCTTTTTTATTTGATATTTTTATGTAACACTGTCGGATGCCTTTGGAGGTGTGTACGATTTTTCGTGAAAGAAGGTTTTATTACAACTATTAACATGTGGATTTTTGTACTTATATGTTACAAAATTGTAAGATTAAATTTTATAGTTTATTGAAACATATTTCCTTTGTAAGAGGTTTTTTTTATTACACAAAAATACTGCAAAGATTCATCATTGCCCGACATTTTATTTTAACGTAAGTAAAGTTTGTTCCTAGTTTCCTCTTCATAATATATAATAATGTAATAACTTTTCAAGAAAGTACTTTACATGAATTATGATTTTAAATACTTAAAATATAGCAAAGCTATTTTAAAATAGATAGTTCTTATTTCTTGTTTATATAAAAAGATTTATTATGTACTCAAAATAATAATTTATTTCTTTAAAATGTTTTCAAAAATAAAATGCTTAAATAAAGAAGACAAAAAATAATAATTCTTGTTGGGTCCGGAGTGCAGTGGTCAACAATGTCTCGGGTTAAAATCCCGGTATGGAATTTTTCATAAAATTGTTTTTTTAATCGATTTCTGTTCGTAGGCGTGGATATCTGTGATGTCTAGAATTCCGATCCTAAATACGGGGCGTAGCGAGAACGATTAGCAGACCGCTAGTCCTGAGCAAGACCTACGAAGCTGAGCAACTGAGTAACAAGCAGTAGAAAAACATCGTTTGAGATTCTGCATTATAAGTCCATATGTAGAGCATTGAGAGTGGACATGGTAAAAAAATGTTACGAGTGCGAAAATAAAGTGTAGTAAATTCTTAAATTTTTTTTAAATTAGTTGAAGGTGCCAAAATAACTACAATTCATATATTATGCATGTAGAAGAAAAGGAACCCGTCGAATCGATGCTGCTGAATTAGTATATTTCGCGTTGAAACATCTCATTTTTTATCAAAGTTATTATAAACGCAAATCTTATTGGCTCTCATGAAAAGTACCGATCTTAGAATTCACACCTTTTTCTTTTACTATACAGAATTTAAAAATGCATTCGACTTACTTATAATATCGACAAGCATACTGAAGATTAAAGTTCATGAATTTAGAGAAAGTGTAGCATAGATTGTGTTAGCGCTCAAGCTACTCTCGAAAGGAATTTAAGGATCACTTTTAAGGTGTTAACTGTCAATTCTTGGTGGAAAGGGATTATATGCACAATTCGTTTGTACTACTTTCACATGTTTATAATGATGAGGACCGGTTTTTCTCATCACGGCCATTATCAACTGATAGGAGCGAAACCAGTCCTGATCATTATAAACATGTGGAAGTAGTACAAACGAATTGTGCTTTATTTTTCAAAATAAAAAAATTTCATCTAGAACTCAGCACGTTAAAGATAACTTCAATATTAATATCATATTACAAACAATTCATAATCAGTATTCGTATGGGGTATTCGTATGTGATCTATTTGGATGTGCTATTTTGAGATTGAATAATGAACTGGGCGATCGATATACTACATACTAACCATGTAATGAAGTTGATTATCTGAAAGAATTATAGATATTAATATCAACACCTTTAAGAACACGTGAGCACCACCACAATTTGTAGATATTACAATACAAATTTCACTGGGAAACAAAAACCTTCTTTCTTACATAAAAAAAACTAGAGTTCATCCGTTTTCCGTGTAGGGGCACAAGCCGAGCGTCAAATTGCATTTTTTGCGAGTGACCCCCTCTCGGCAAAATGGCGCGAAACCAAACTACTTTTGGCGCCATTTTTTGCTGACGTCAACTGTCGCCTCCAGCAAATTATCCACAATTAGAGTGCGGCGACAAAGTTTCGCCAGATATTAATGCACCTTTGTAACTTACCAAACCGCTAATTAATACTATGGACCAAGCTCTACGTTATCAAGCTTCATATGATCTTTGGTTTACAGTTTTCATAAAAAAATATTTAGAATATACACAAGAATAGTATTAAAAAAAAAACATTAATATTAATTAACTTTTGTGTTATAGGTGTACAGTTTGGCAGACTAGGTGGTCTACATTCACCAAAGGACGCCAAACATATCTATTCTTCCCGGACGTGGCGTGGAAGCACGAGGTAATGTTTCTTTCACCTGGGTATTGGGCTTGCCAGCTTATAACTGGCCTCAGCAAGTTCAACGGTAAACTATTTGGGCTGGGCAAGCTGGTTGAAAGCCGGACTGAACATGTGGACACAACCATCAGGACGCTATTCACGTTCTGTGGGACTGCCCCGACATGAATGCCGAACGTGCAGAGCTGTTTGCTGCGGTTCCTCAGATATGCGTCAAATTTGCAACATCATATGGAGAGCGGGATATTCTCGATTCCTCTTTAGATTCAGCGTTGACTAGATTAAACTCTACCGAAACAGCGGATTCTCACTATACAGATACACAGGATACTTAATATCACTTAAACTAAGTGTCTGAGCAAGTCACATTTTCATTTTTTCTCTCTCTATCTTTTCCCGTGCATCTCTTCATCGGGCCAAGAAGATAAGGAGTAAATTTGTTTCATTTCTTATCGATGACTTTGTTTGAAATGTGAATACAGATATGAAGGAGAAATAATATTATGTCAGTTATTATAGTCAATTATGCTGATGCATATTCATTCTTTTTACGTAATAACATTACAAGTGGAAATAATGACTGTGAAATTATGGCAGAGTTATTATTGTTGCAAGCTCTAATGCGGCCGGACTGCCGTGCAAACAACAGAAATGGCAGCGGGCTGGCCACTTTCCGCGCAAGATAAAAAATGAGCCCTAATGCGCCTTAAACGTCTGCGGTGGACAAGTGTATCTTGCAGACGCCAACGGCTGTAAGGAAATGGCTTTCAGGGTTGGCGCTACGTCATATATATAATTATTTATTGATTCGCACACAGTGAAGTAATTAATATATCAATGTAAAGAAGTACAGTTTACCCTTGTTTTATCAGCATGGCTTAAATTAATTGTTTTTTTTTCTGTTTCTATTATCGAATAAAATGGCATTTTCAAGAATTTTATTAGCAGTCAATAATCATAAAATCTCGCGACCAGTATGGTAAGGATCTTTAATGAAATGAATATTTTTGATCACCTTATAGAAGGAAGCTATTGGGAGTTTTACTTGTAGACAAGTAGTTAATGTTGGTGACTTTGGTTACTGCGCCCTCACGATCAAATCCCAACGCGTACACTTTTATAATTTGATTTTTATTCGAACACATCTATGATGTCTAAAAACTCTCTTCTACCGATCGTAGTGAGGGCAATAAGCTGAATATACTAGTTCTGTTCTAGCCACATCCTTCTATTTTTAATCTCTCCGGAAAAATAGAGCTTGCATTTGAGCATTATCTGAATCACGGGATAATGTAAAATATGAGATATTATTCTCAAAATATAAAGATTATTATTCCGTGGTGATGTTTTTTACCATACATGCTTCCAATGTGGAGTATATGGCCTCCTAATGGAAGTATCTAAACAGAAGTTTTTTCTACGAGCTCTGCTTATTACTCAGTTGCTCAACCTTTCTTTTTTGAAGAGAGTAGGGATAGATGGACTGAATAATAGTGCTAGAGCAGGACTAGTGGTTATCTAATAACTTTTGCTACGCTATGGTTTGAGGATCAGATGGGTGAGAGCGAACTTTAGTCATCACAAAAAGCCATGCCTTTAAACAGAAATACATAAATCGATCGTAAAGTGAAACTGTCCTTACTGGGATTTGAGCCCGTGAGATCCGTAATCGAAGCCAACGACGGTGAGCACTGCACCCAGCAACTGTTTGCTTAATTCGATAGAAACTTTCAGGATAAGCGTATGCTGAGACGCAGGTGAGATTTTTGCTGCATGCAAAAGTACAGACCCGCGTATGGTGCGACGCAGTCGTGCGTCGAGCGCTTCGTTATAGTGTCACGACGCGAAAATGATAGATTATAATGCAACATCAAATTAATAATTACAACGTCATAATCGGATTATGAACTCATTTTGATGATTATTCCACAGCTGTAAGTGTGGGACTGAAGTCTGTCTGTATATTTATTCGGCTATGTCACTCGCGCTACTCAGCATAAGCTTGTTCCACATATCTGCTTAGCCTGTCTAGCCCTGCCATTTCTGTGATGTGCTATTCTGTGTCGTCTGCGGTTCTGCATGCACTTAGTTTCATGTTTTATTTTTTTGATGACCCTACCCAAAGCGAAAAATACACACACACACAGTTTATATTCGTAATGGGCAAATAATATCGACCATTATATTCCCATTTGTGTGGAAGTCGGCTTATGCCACCTCCAACTTTACTTACTTACTTTAAAGTTTCACTTTTTGTTGCTGCTTCTTCCTCCATTCCTACTCTAGAATACCGCCCGCCGTATTCACGGACAGCGAATTTGCAACTTATGCCGGCCGTGTTTGTGCGAAAAATGGCAGGTGTAATTAGAAAGGAGGGGTTTTTGTAAACTTTTGAGAATACGGCAAGGAAAGAACGGTTTTTGTCACGGCCTGCCTGTGGTGTGAATCCATTATTCATTTCTTTGGACACGCCGCTTCCCGTTTCGTTTCTTTTTGATAGTATCGTTTTTAATTATGTGCAGGTCACCGTATCCAAGTAGTACTGCTCTAGTGCGTTTGTCATACACTTTTTGATGTAATTCTACATTGGGAGACAGTAATATGAGAAGTGTAGTGAGCTAAATGATTTTTTCGAAAAATGTGTTAAATGCGTTTTTGGTTTTCTGCATGCCGTGAAGAATCATAAAAGTAAAGTTAGCTTAGTAAGTATGGGCTGAAAAAGTATGTTATATGTATATGTATGTTATAACATAATAAACCCATTAATAATAATGTGCACAATAAATAAATCATGTAAATTCTCAAATAAGTATTTTTTTTTGGAATTTTCTAGATACTGGCTGGCTGCTAATCTGGTTCAAAAAGGCTTAGAAACGCTGGCTTAGATGCTTCATAATAAGAGTGGACACGGTAAAAGAATATTTCTAATTTTTCAATCCGGACTTAAACGAATAGATTAAGAATTGAGAATTCAATAGGAATATCGTAATGCAATAAATACTTTTTAAAAACCATTCAAACAATACGTCTTAGTCTGTTATCGCATTAAGGCTGAGTAAACAGCCTGCCGATAGGACAAAATAAAAAACAAACAACTTTCTATTTGATTATCTATTTTGTTTTTGTTTTGAATTCTTACAATAGATCGCGATATAAAGAAGCTTTTAGGGAGCTTTTGGCCGTCTGTTTTGCCATCCAAAGTGCGGTCAGTGGAAAGATGGATGCCTGATGTAAATTACACTGCACAATAGCAAATGCGATCAACGGATCTTGACCAAAGCTTTTGACAATGGCTTATTTTATTTGATAAAGATAATTGCTTTTATAATCTGTAACAAATGTTCAACGAAATATGGCTTTAGATTCACTCACAGATCAAAACTAAGATTGTGTTTACAATACTATTTTATGGTCGGCATTATAAATTTGAAGCTCTATCCTCACTATTTGGTATGATAAGACTTTGGACCTGAAAACTACAAGGTTCCAAGTGTACAGTTTTGGAAAATCTAAACTAACAATGATACAAACTTCCAAGAAAGCTACCTAATTTTTATTTGTTTTTTTTTTGCTAAAAATAGACACATAGAACCTTGTAGTTCTCAAGTCACGTCTTTTCATTGCAGGATGGTAGAAAAACAATTAATCCAAATTTATACAAGACAACTTTGAGCCGTCACATTACCCAAACGTGACAAACAGGAGTTTATACAAACATTACATGAAACATGAACAGAGAAGCTTATAAAAAATATTTAAATACCACGAATTATTATTTTCAACCACGAATATTATTGCAAAAAAATATGTAGGTGAAAAATATTTAGTTTTATTCCGACTTATAAAAATCAATAAACTAGATAAATAAACAGATGTGAAAATAAACAATGTTTCAACAACATGTTTTATCAAACGTAAATGGATGACTTTACGAACTGTATGCAAATGTTTAAGAGTCAGATGCCGTTAGTTAATTAAAACAAATTTCCAGTGCCAGAAGAAGAAAAACTTCATATAAATAAGATTGCTCCCATTCGATATTTCATCCCCGAAAGTTTTCTCGGGAATTTCCTCGCGATAAGTTTTCAGGGATTTTCTTTCTTGTAAGTTTTTCTCGAAGCGGATTACGGTCGGACGTACCCGTTCTCCCGAGGAGAGAGGCGATATTTAAATTTTCCGATCGACTTACCGCCCGCTAAGGCAAAGAAAGGAAAACAATAAATTTTCACTATGCGTGGTTTAGATGACTTAATAAAATGCATATTCGCCCCATAAGAACCGCCAACTTTTCAAGACAGTGAACTTATGAAACTAACCCCATATTTTAGAAAAGTTTAGAAGAGGTAAAATTATTTATTATTACGGCTAGTTTCCGCTTGGTGCTCAAAATATTGCAGAATCGATTTTTATACATACGTTTCATTCGTCCGACAACTATCAAAAAAATTAAATTTAAATTTAATGTGCAGTTATATACATGTAAAATTTTCTATCTGATAACTCAAAAATGCTAGCAAAAAGATGCTTAGGCAGATAACCTTAGGAAGAATTAAACGAAATGTTGAGTCAGTAAAAGGATATTTCTAAATATCATTCTACTGACTGAAGTATAGTATACCGACTGAGTATAGTGTGGAGAATGTACATAATTTAAGATCAAGTCAATAATAATTTTAGATATCGACTGAGGCTGTTTGATGGAATTTCAATATCAAATTTGAATTGATTAAATTTTGTATATTTTCATATATTTCGTCACTAAATTTAATAAATGTACAAAATTTCAAAAATTAAATTTAAAACAATAATAGATGATTTATCCATTTGAATGTTGCTTGTACCATTATCTCAATATGGGTTATTTGGAGATGTCTGAGTAATGAGATTTCTCTAATCTGTATTACAAAAAAATAACTGACAAGTAAAACAACTTATTACGAGCCAAAACGCTTAACAAAGCGCGTAGACCACTTCACATTATAATTCAGTAAGCTGTTATATTTGAACTTAAATTTTGCCGGTAAATAAGATAAGTGATTGATTTGTGATTATTGTTATGCTTAAACATTCGAATATTGCCTTTTCAATATGGGCTATATCAATTAATTCAAAATATTATTGTAGAGGTAATTATAGAAGTAACTTGTAACGGTTATAATATTTACAAATCGGAATCTAAAATAAAGCGACCGTTTCGACTGATACAAAAAAATACTAGTTACCGTTTGGTGAGCTTTTTATATGTTTGATAATAATTATCCGTTATTACTAGAGCAAATTGGCCTTGCGTTTAGCAAAGTAAACAGTGGCAAAGACTGAACTCGATCTCGGCCCGGTCACGATCTCAAAACTTCAACTCCAACATTAACTTGGCTGGAGACCAGCTGTCTTTTCTGCTTCTTGAACATACAAAGTAAACTTCTGCGTGCCTTCTGTTGATATTAAAATTATTCAAAAGGAATGAAGCACTTTGCAAAAGTCCATTTTTCAACGGCATTTATTTAAGCGAATTATTTCAACCATTGCGTGCAGTTGTTAAAATCATATCGGATATTTTATTCCAGGGACGGCTTTTACAAAGGAGCAAATTGTGCACTGCACTCCAATGAGTCCCATGTACATATTCTATTAATAAATGATATTCAAACATAATAATTATACTAATTCACTCATTTTAAATTTCCCGCGTGTTCCCGATAGGAAAATATTGCAAAAAAAGAAATTATTCCGCGCCAATTCAGAATACGCATGAAAGTCGGTTGATGACGCGTAAGGAGAGCATAACACGCTGTGCACCCCCAACCGAGACACAGACGGTTAAATTTAGTATGGTATTTGTGACGTCATGCCAGTATGAACCACGTGACACATAATTTTTGTATGCAAAAGTTGGTCGACGTTGGAGCATTGCACTCCCTATAAGCTAAAATTTTGGGACCGAAAGAACGAATGAAATTAACGAAACGAGCGTTACGATGAGTTATCGACATGCTTGCAATAGGTAGTTGTACGGATTTTTACCTTTGATTTCAATATAATTCCCTAACTACACGTACAATAATAATAATATTAACCTACAATGATAACTTTCTGATTGATCAATAATATTTATAACATAATAGCTATGATTATGTTTCACAGTTAAGGAGTTTTTTTTTTCAATATTTAAGATAAGACAGCTTAAAATGTTTTTAAGGGCTGGCTACAGGTATTTCATAATGTTCAATTGTGTATTCGGCTCGGTCTTATAATATACATTCTTCTAATATTTATACACGTCAATAATGAATTCTACAAATTACTTACCCCATTATATTATCCACTATGTAATATAGTAAGCGATAATATATTGGATCAAACGAAAAACCATTTCATTTGCCAAGGTCATTTAATTACAGTTAAATTGACTTTCAGTGAAAAATTTCCGGGTTAACACAGAATTTTTCCAATTGCAGACTTTAATGTCAACTTAAAAATACGATTTCATGGTAGAATTAATCTTTCACGAATAAAATCGTACAATCCAATGTCGGAATTTAAGGTTAGCAACATCCAAGAAGAGGAGGATGGATTTCTTACACAAATAGGTGAATCTTTTCTTGCACCCCCTTAAATTCTTGTCACCGGCCGCCACTGTTTTATTCAATAACTTTCTGAAAGAAATACACTTTAAATATTTTGAACTATTAAAACTGTATACAAGTCTATCTGTCTAAGTCAAATATTTTGATTTATGATAAATATATACCATTATTATTACTTATTCCAAAAATTCACAATATGAGCACGGGAGTTTATTCATTTGAGCATTTTGGACTTAAATATGTATTGATCATTGACAACATTAATAAGATATCAATAATATACTGACGGAACGCATTAAGTTAGATTTTGATGGTTTTCTGTTTTAAATGTAAGAATTTATGCAATTTAATGCCCTTCATACTGGTAGAACGTATGTCATTCAATATAGTGCCATTGAAAAAAACTTTATTAAGTCATATTGCTATTTTACTATTCTGGCAAAAAGCATGATATACTTATAACTCATCGATACCAAATCTTATGATTTGTATGCAAAAAAAAGTATTATTTATAATGTACGAAAATCTTTTTAAAAAACAAATAATTGTACTTGGGAGAGAGAGTATTTAAAAAAATGATCTCAGAACTTGTTTTCATGACTTAATGCTTTCTGTCAGTATACCCTCGATATGAAATTTTATGTTGATAAATATATTATTTTTCCATCCGTAATATTATATTTAAGTAACACTAGTCAAGTGATGTATATATTATTTAAACATAGCCAATGTTACTTTTAATAATTTAAATAACATAGCACTTTCCAAAAAGAATAGTGATTGAAAGGTCTAAAACTATTTGTTAGTCATTTGAATTCTTTTTAGTAGTATTCGGTAAGAAAAAAGAAAGATCAAACTACGTAAAATGCATTCGTGAAATACGATAAAGATTCATTTATTGATTAATACATCAGCGTCGGAACGCAAATTTCTATTTGGAGATTTGAAACGGTATAAAGGTGCCAATTTCTTACTGTTACAGCAAACAAAGTAAAGAAACTCATCCATGCGTTTTATTTCTTTAGGCATAGATCGTTTTCATATTAAGTGTAATATTTTAATGAGTTTTGCACCAAGCAAGATAAAGGAATTCTTTTCATTGTTGATTGATAGACCATTTTTAATAATTAAAGAAATAAATCATGTATACCGGATTCTCTTTTTGCACGGTTTAAGAAAAAAGACCAACTGTATTTACATGGTTACAAAAACTGCAAAATATTATTACATACCTGAGGCCTAATGCTACAAGTGCCTATGTCATATTTACCAGTTGTTCAATACAGTTGATTGCGTATTTCTCAATAACAATATATTATATCATTATCTTTCAAATTACCGTTGCCAAATACTGTGGTGGTTTTTTGTGCTACAGCTGTCCATGTAAAGATAGACACTTCATATTATAGTAAAACCCAACATCTGAATTAGTTATGTCAGAATTTCTTGGTGTAAAATATGCCGACACATTATTTTGACCTACATTTTAGATTTTCTTTTAATTTGTTCATTTTAAATCGGCTGACATAGGAATTTCTACCATTAAAATTATGAACATTTAAAAGTACTTTCTGATACTTAATTCAAAACCTGACATAGGCACATCTAGCATTAGGCCACAAGTATATATTTAAAAACATTTCAGCTCTTTGTGAATATTGGAGTCGTCATTTTGGCTATTTGACTAATTTTATGATGCAGGTGTTAATGAGTGTTATTGTTTTGACTCGTATGTTATGTTGTTTTTCTGCTTCGATTTTATTTCCTTTAGTTTTTATTTTTTAATGACAAACGTGTAATTTAAATCGCAAACTGTGTCAATGAAACTATTTTTGTATATAAATTTAGGAATCGTTTATTATGTAACTGTTATTTAACGATAGATGTACCGCCGATCTACCGCGGTCGACGACCAGTGATAAAATATTGTTTTCCATCCGTGTGTGAGATAGTTCGGCTTCTCTGACGGTATTGCGCATTCTGCCGGTTATATGCTTCTGATCTTGTATTGCTATGTCGTCTTGGTTACCATTGGTATTGATTCGTTCCCCACATAAAACAAAAAAAAATTTTGAGATTGAAAATTTTATATTTTGTTATTTTTTTAATTAATAGAACCTGTCTCCCATTTTTATATGTGCACCTTATTTTATTCTACACTAGTCTCTAGAAAGTATTCCTGTGCAAAAAAAATCGAATGTACGTAATATTATTTATATAAAAAAAATATTATTTAATATCTCGCAAAGAAATATTCGTATTTAACAAAAATAAACAAATACCCGTGTTCTTTTTACGAGATATCTTTTATTAGTGTCCTTTGAGAATGCAATTCTAAAAGATGAGTATAAATAAATCAAAACAAACAATAATTTACAGAAAAAATCCCCAACCTTTTCTTTGAAAGCATCTCTGTCATAATCCTTATTAAATTTCTTATTGTCAGCTTATATCTAATACTGATGCATAGGTCCATTTATAAGAAGCTTACGAAATAAATAAATTTCGATGCTGTCCTTGCTAACTTAACTTGTGTTGACATTTTATTTAAAATTAAATCCTTTTTACAAATAGCAGCTGTAAGGATAAGATTCGTATCTTATAAAAATTTCAGGTTTATTTTTGTAGGAACTTTTAGTGGTTATAATAAATCTCGCCAGGCAAATTGAATATCATTATTAAAGCTGCTGCATTTAATTTGATAGTTTTTTTCTAAAAAAAAATTACGAAGGTGTGGTGTTTTGCTATCTTTTTTTAAATGCTAAGTGCACTTGGCTCAATATTAATAACCGCTAATTAAAAGCTTTTTTTTAAATTAAATTTAAGTAAAATAAACAACAAGGTAAAAATAACATATATCAATATATATATATATACATATAGATGAGAGACTTTTTGAAAATATTTAAATATCACCTGCAACAGTGCTCCACAACCAGTGTGCCGCGAGAAGATCCCAGGTGTGCCTCGGCGCAGTGCGTCTAAAATGAGTATTTTTATATTGGAAACAAATTGAAATCATTCGTTTGATAAGATTTCCGTTTTAAATATTCTCCTTGAAGCAAATATTGTATCATTTTGATATTTAATGTAAAAATTGAACAGTGTTAACACAGATAGTATAAGAGCAATAATCGGGAATAAAATGGGGGTGTAAAACATTTGTGTATGTGTAAAACAAAAAAAATCCTTCAGTAGAAATTACACATTGCTGTATATATTGGGAAGTATTGATAGCGAAAAATTTCCCACTAGAATTATTACAAACAATGAACAAATGAATGAACGAAATTATCAAATAAAGAGCTAAAACAAATGTATAAGCTACCATTTCAAATTCATCAAATAAAAAAAAAATTGTAAGTTTTGTTTATGATATTCATATATTTTGGCTATTGGTATGGAGTGCTTAGGTGTGCCGTGGGTGAGGAAAGGTTGCGGAGCACTGACCTATGCATGGATACATTTGCAAAATTCATGTACGTATAATCACGTAAGTGAAAAATATGTGATTATTATGTATTTTGCATATTCGTTGTCCACGCACTAATTTCTATAGGTATTCATCAAACAACAAGGAAAATTAGATTTAAAATAGTAACACTGACCCAATTTTGAAGAATATACATGCATGCAATCGTTATTTTGCAATTGCGTTATAAGTCTGCTCCCCTGTAAAATAGATGTTTGCAGATACGGGATTATACGTAGAGACTAGAGAGTGTCAATATCTAAATATGAAGAGTGTAGTAAAATCAATGGATTTTTTGAATCTTTGCAGTGCAGTGGACTTTGTGACACCAAAAGACTTAATTGGTATTTTTTACTTACTATTGTAAAAACAAAGTATACATAATTGTTTGCTTAACAAATAATTCGATAACGATACTAGGAAAAGTACCTGGAAATAATCGTTGATGTATAATGTGAAAATTTAATTTAATTATAAGATATTATTACTAATTACAGCAGTGCTAACTATAAGTGTGCATTCAATGCGCTTGACAGAGTGATTGCGCGTATGCGCCTAGTGTAATTTTAAGAATATTGTAGCTAAAAATATGATAAGTAATTATAATTATAAATTGAGTCGCAGGTAGTTTATTCGGGAGAGCAGGACACATTAAACGATTCGAGCCGAAGAGTGCTACTGAGAAAGCATGAGATAATAAGCGTGTCGGACTCATTTATGAGTTATTCGATTATAATGGAAGTGGTCGCTCGAGAAGATGACGTCAAAAATGACGAGTCATTTTGTGACGCACCTGTAGCTAGGGTCAGCGCAAGGACTTATTATGGCCATTCATTTCAATAAAATTAAAAATAAACAAAATTCTTATCCCTCAGTAAATTCACTAAAGATTGATTATTCGCTTCATATTTAAACCATATTGACTATGAATACAGTATCTCAAAACAAATTGATATTCTGTCGCTCAAAAATCTCATTTTCCGAAAAATTAATGGTACAAGAGTGGAGCTATTAATGGGCTAGTATATAGTTAGCTCTACATGTTCTCCGTTTCTTAGGTTTGGAGGATATGAGAAGTCTGTTATATTTTTCTCAGATAATTGATTGTAATGTGGCTTAATTTTTTATTCAACTTTAGTATTTATTGATTTGTAAGAAGTGTTTAACATTTTAGTTATAGACTATCTACTTTCGTTTATATGTAATTTGTGTGTTACCAATAAATTTTTATCACAGTTTTTGAACCAATTGTTCGATATACCTAATTATTAATATAAAATTTTACATAAATAGCTTCGTTATGATTTTTATTTTTATCATATGATGATGTTCGCGATGCGCGAAACCGGTACTGATCATAACAAACATGTAGAAGTAGTACAAACGAATTGTGGTTTTTTTTAAATACATTTGAGCCTTTTATAACACGGTCATATGGTTCCACAAAAACCTCTTACATTACAAATCCATACTATACGAGGCTTGACGAGTTAATATTGAATTTTTTTCTGTAACCGTGTTATATAAAAATCGTGTTTTACAAGGCCCAAGTGTATGATGCCTCTCCATCAAGAATTGGCAGTTAAAACCCTAAAAGTGACAGAGAAGTTTTATAAGTGGCGTGAGACATAACATGTTATTAATTATATTACATAATCCAATTCGAACCAAATATTTTTTATTACCATATATATTTTAATTCAATCAATCACTCTTCTTCAATTATTATCAATCGTAACAAACAAACAAACAAAACCTTGCCCCATTATTTTTGATATATGTGAAACAGTGAATAGTCATTTAACCTGCATTGGCCGGGTCACTTATCCACCTCTGTTTGAACAATACATAATGGTTTATTTTTTTCTGTTATTTCACTTAAATTAAATATTAGTTACGTTTCACACAGTTGAAATTATGATTGCGACTTAATGCGTTTTTAATGTATTGCCTCACGTTTCAAATCGTCATTATTGAAGTCTACATAGTTCATTTTTTTATTCGTTACACTTTTAAAAGGTGTTACTCGCTTTGCCAATTGTAGACATTAAAAATTTTAATCTTCGAAGGAATAATTGCATTCACTGAGGAGGGGATAAAAACTGTATCAATAATTGACTGACGAATTTATATTATTACACTCGTGCACTTAAGGTTTTATGGCTCAATTCCTTAATTGGGGTATAATTAACGTAACAACATACATTCCATTACATTTATCCCACCTCTTTTATGTGAGCCTGGCAGATAAAAATAATGAAAATATTAATAACATATGTTAAAATTGATTTTTATGTTATATTCCTTTTTTTATACATGATTACAACAAAATTAATTTAGTCCTGCATTTGTTGGCTCAGTAACTATTTCAATTGTTGGTCAATAAATTTAATAAATGGTCAGTATGCACGTGATCAGTTAATAAAATTAACGGTGAGTAATTTATATAAAATTGTCAGAAATTTGTATAAAACGATCGGTCTTATAATTAAACTTAACCTAAACCAAACCTCTATTTATTTTGCAGTTATTTACAGACCAAACATAATTTTTAACTAACCATTTATGGAATAAGTTGCTGAGTGAATAATTAGTTAACTTTAACAATTGGATGCTTTCTGAGTATAGTCAGTCAGACAGAGAAATATCAACATTTTGTTTAATTCTTTAGAAGCTTATCTGCTTCAGTATTTTTGGTGGTATTTTAGAGTTATCTGACTATTGAATCAGATGGAGAGCAAAATTTTACATAATATTACTGTATTTTTGACAAAAAATGAGTTTTTTGACTAATGAACTGTACCAGGAATGACGAACCTGCGGCCTTATAGGGTCTTTAGTGCAGCCTTATGACTGAAATAAACGAATACATAAATAAATAAATTTCGTTGTTTTTCTTCAATTCGTAATTGCGATCTTATTTGATTTTAAGGTAAATCGATGCGGCCTTGTTAAACTAAAAGGTTCATTACACCTGAACTGGAAGATCGATATTTTCCGAACAATTTTGTCACGTTACCAAAGAGATTGCGTGAAAAATGACAATGCCATGTACTAATAATAATAAAATAAATAATAACAAAAACCTTTACTCCAAGAGAAGCGCTAATCTAAGAAAATAAAATTATTAGTGAGTAAAACAAACAGCAAAAAATTGAACAGCGGCCGTCTTGTCTACTTAATATCAAACAATTTTTCATTCTCGATCATACAGAATCCGAATTTCTTCACCAGTTGAGAAAAAACACTCGGCGTACATTAATCATTGAGCTGCTCTCATCCTTTTGTCCTTTTTTATGTTTTATTACCTTTCTTTTTCTTCACACGATTCCTGGCAGGCTTACTTAACATTGGAGAAAATACTTTGATGAATTAACCCTTGGATACGCTCTACCGCTGGCCGTCAACATAAGATGTCAAGTATTAAATCCTGAATAAATATGGCCCGCAGTTACTGGGTCAGTATCTATGTTAAGTACTTGTTATAGATTTCTGTTCGTAGTCATGAATTTTTGTAATGTCTAAAACTCCCTCCCACACATCTGATCCTCAAAAACGGGGCGTAGCGAGAGCGATTAGCTAACCACTAGTCCTGTCCTAACACTATCTTTGTATCCCTACTTTCTTCGAAAAAAAGAGAGGTTGAACAACTGAGTAACAAGCAGGTCTCATAGAAAACTTCTGTTGATATACTTCTATTAGGAGGCCATATGCTCCACGTTGGGAGCGGACATGATAATAAAAACTATTTTAATTTTTGCTCAGTAAGGAATAATAAACGGTCAGTAACTAATCAAATTAATAAAGTAAGACTAAGTCATTATACAGTTAATAAAATAAACAGTTAGTTATTTATATAAAATGGTCAGTTATCACATTAAACCGTCAATTTTTCAATTGAACCTAGCCTAATCATTATTTATTAGGCAATTATTTCCTGACCAAACATAATTATTAACTGACCATTTATCGAATAAGTTACTTACCGTTTATGGAATTAGTTACAGATTAAATAATTTCGGTAACTTAGCTATGGAGTAGCAAAGAGTCTGAAACTATATGAAAACTGCGAAGAGGGTGCTCAGTTTCCTAATTATTTGTAGGCTCAGTGCATGGTGTAAGAAGTACAAGGTGAGCTGGATAAAAGGTGACAGTCACCATTTTTTTATTTGATGACGTCACTACGTGCTTATTCAATTACAATGTACTATGTTGACAAAGGTGTTTTGGTGACAATGAAAATTTGGTTCGTCAAAGTGATGTCACATATAATACAAAAACAACGATCCAGCTCACCTTGTACTTACACCATAGGCTCAGTGCATAGATGAGCTGGATTATTGTGTTTGTAAAATATGTGACGTCACTTTGTCGAACCAAATTTGTATTGCCACCAAAAAACTGTTATAAACATAGTAATAGTTCGATAAGCAAGCACACAATGACGGCACACATGCAAAAATGGCCACTGTCGTTTTTTATCCAGCCCACCTATACTTCTTACGCCATGGGGTAAGTACACAATTATAGACTAAGTTTTTATATTTTTTTCTAGCTATGTGTTGTTTTACTCACTTTTCAGGTATAAACTGTCAATTCCTTTATTTCCGGAACTGAACTGGAAACCCGAAACCCGAAAAACTGTAATTTTTGTTAGACCGAAAACAGTAACCAAACCGAAAAAAGCTCAAGCATTTTTTTAAACTAACTTAAACTCTTATTCTGCCCTAGCTCTATCCTTTTATTCCTACTGTCTTCGAAAAATAGAGGTGGAACAAATGAGTAACAAGTAGTTTTCTTAGAAAAACTTCTGTGAAGATATTTCCATTAGGAAGCCATAATTATGTTTCACATCGAGAGTGGACATGGTAAAAAAACGAGGCTTAAATCTATCAAAAACTTTAAAAAGCACTGCATTTACTAAAAGCGTTTTTTTCTATTGATAATATACTCGAATATAGAGTAGGTTCATTTAGCTGTCTCTTGATGAAAGTTTTTTTTTATATAGGTCTGTCTGAATCAAAAATAATAAAGGTTAATTATTATTTGTTAGACTGTTAATTTATATTGAGAAGAAACACAAAATGACGTGTCTGTTTATCAATTTATTTAAGTATCTTATAAAATTGTTTAATATATTTTACTACAATGAAGAAACAAAAGTAATATAGGGTAAACTGATATTGAAAGTCGCAAAGAAAAATAATTTTATTTACTATTGTAATATATTTCAACAGAAAACAATAATGCTTATTAATAGCATTATAAATTTTATTAAGAGCTTGATACAATAACAAACATTGAATCGAACAGATTTATAGTACGATTCTGTATTTATACTATGTAGCAGAAAATACATGTATCAATCTGACTGTCTGTCACAAAAACTCTTCCCGAATGGTGAATAGTAGCTACGTGAAATTTTCAAATGTCTTTCTGGCTGTTAATTCTTGATCAACTGTGCTATTTTCACTTTTCAGTTTTCAAAGTCATTTTACATTGATGGACTTTATTTTGTGTGTTACATTAGGTACGGTCCACGGTGATATTTTAAATTTTCGGTTTCCAACATTCAACTTTTAAAATTATTATTAATTTATCGACTATATTTTGTGGATGTTACATACGGTAGAGTCCACCTTGATATTTTCAACTGTAGTGATGCATGACGCCGCGGATTTACGAAACGTGATATTCCTAAGTGCAAAAATAAATATATATGTGATTGTAAAGGAACCCAGAATTATCAAATGCGATATTTGGAAAACATAATTTGAAAGTGGAATAAGGAAAGAGAAGACGAGTGAAGAATAAAGAGAAGGGACAATCAATCTGTCGCCACTTGGCGAGCGTGAAACATCTACTCTGAACTGCATTATCAACATCATCGGCACCCGTCCTACTGCTTAATCACGTCACGCATTCAACGTTGGAATCATATTCGTAATCAATTTTTGACATTATTATTAATGTATTGACTATATATTATTTTTTATGTGTTACATGAGGTACGGTCCACGGCGATATTTGCAACTTACAATTTCCAAGTTTCACCATTAGCTTGTACAGAAAAGACGCCAACCTCTAAATGTTAGCGCCAGTGGCGGCCGGTGACAGGAATATTAGGGAGTGCAAAAAAAGATTCACATATTTATGTAAGAAATCCATCCTCCACATATTGGATTTTGAAAGTACTATCAGACATATACGAAAATATAAGTCTGATATTGGCGATATCAACTGTTTCTCTTCACCAGGTTTTCCCAAACCTTTCCTGCGGATTAATTTCGACGGGCCACCTTTTTTCTTTTTTTGGGTAGGTAATATCAATATGAATTTGAGTACGTCTTAATTTGTTGCAGCCCAACCATTCCAGGTTGTCGCGGATGATAGTTTGGGAAACCTTGTCTGTCTTTAGTCGTGGTATTTCTCAAAATGAATTGATCCTTTTTAAATTTTAACACTCACTTTCGACGGAAGTCATCGATATTGTATAAATTATTTGTAGTGGCTTAACGGTTTAGCTAAATACTACATGTATTTTTTATTCGTGAAGAGTTGAAGTATAGACAGAGCTCCAACGACATCGTAAAAATCTTCTCTGCTGTATAAGACAGTTAGTTCAATTTAAGTTTAAATTCCTCGATGAAATCATATGTTAAGGTTACCGTATTAATGTCTGCAATTGGAATAATTCTGTATTAAACCGGAAATTTTTCGCATAAGTATTTTTTGGGGAAAGTAATTTGTAGAATTCAATATTGAAGAATATAAAAAAATATTAGAGAAAGGTGTATTACGAAACTGAACCAGATACACAATTGAATATTATGGAATAAGTAAGGCCAGCCAGGTAAAAAACTCGAAACAATCATATTTTAAATATTCAATTATATCTACTCGGTATTATACACGATCATAGTTATAATTTTATGAATTGTATTCATCACTCCAAAAGTTATAATGGTAGGTAAATATTATTCTTATTGAAGAGCGTATAGTTAAAGAATCATATTGAAATTAAATGAGCTTACTACGCTTGTTCCACTGCTCTTTTTCATTCTTACAAATGACTGTTACAGGCTTGTAAACGTAAACGTCAAATCGCTTTCGGGTACGTTCGGGAATTTCCGCCAGGGGGATCAGTGCTCAAAAACAGTCCATACAAAATGCACCCGGCACGTAGTTCATACCATTGCAACGTCACAAATATGTCAAAATACATAGAACATTTCAGACGTCTAAGGAGTGCAAAAGAATTTATGCTCCTACCGCGTCATCGACCGACTTTCATGCGTATTCTGAATCGACGCAGAATACGTTTGCTAGTCGTGTTTATTGATCATCGTTTCCTCCAATATTTTCCTATGGGAAACACGAGGAAAATTTAAGATTAGTGAATTGGTATAATTATTATATTTGAATATCGTTTATTAATGGAATATTTTGATGGAACTTATTGGAGTGCAGTGCACCCTTTGCTCCTTTACAAGAGCCGTCCCTGGTTAGCGCCCTATATATCGCCCGTGATAATAAATACTAGTTATATAATATAGTATATGATGAAAGGTGGAGCTAAGGATACAATAATATATTGGAATATTGTAACCTTTCATGTTGGTTAACCTTTAACCAAGCTTGCGAATATGTTCTTCTAAAGCGAATTTCGTTTGAATATATTTGATGGATTCAGCGGTGGTTTGTAGACATTCATTTGTTATATAAAATTAAAATGTATACGTTTGCTATTCCACTGACTGTGTTACTAGTTGTGACACATTTCTTTCCTCTTTAAAAAGCATATTCAGACTAAATTAAAGTTATCTCTATACCTAAGTTCTGAAGTGTAATACGTACAAAATTTGTAGTTTTGAGTTGAGTGTGAGGAAATGATAAGAATACTGATATCTACCAGATACAAAATGTAACTAGTGGTAATTTGTGCTTATTTTAGAAGGACAGTGGTTATTATTATTTTAGATTCAAACTGTAAAACTACGGAAATCCTGTGAAACGCTCTTAAACTGCTAATAATACTGTTAATATAAATATTTTTTATAGATATTACTATAATTTCGTTGAACTCTACGTAAATTAGATGTAGATGCAAAATCTTACTTCCTATTTATCTCAGAACTATGCTTTTTTAGTTATTACACTTTGGAACTGAGGTATCGATTTTATAAGTTTAGTAAATTATTTTTGTTTTATCAGGAGTTTTAAAACAATATCAAAAATATATATCCCATACATATTTTACAATAACAATATTATATGTCTGAACAAGTTCTAATCCTGTCATACGTACTAATATTATTTCATACCTTTCATAATATTCAAACTCATTGCGTTTAACATTGAAACAGTAAATTTGAGTGAAGGCCCATTTTAACTTATTCGTGTGATTATATATTTCACACAGGAAAATTGTTATAAGCTATTTTTTTA
Organism: Himalopsyche phryganea; assembly: GCA_022494535.1. NCBI lineage: Eukaryota > Metazoa > Arthropoda > Insecta > Trichoptera > Rhyacophilidae > Himalopsyche > Himalopsyche phryganea. The sequence continues at coordinate 368,860 of JAGVSL010000164.1, forward strand.
AAAGCGTTGCCCACCTTTGGCTTAAAAGTAGAGATCTCAATATAGCGTGATTTCAAATAATATATTATTAAATCCACAATATATTGTAAATATTGTAAGTATAATGATTTGTTTACCTTAATGTAATAAAAAGTAGTATCGTAGTGAGTGGGTTAAATATGAAAAATATGGTGATGTTGTGATAGGTGGCATCTTAGTAGGCGCAGTGGTGGTGTTAATTTGTCACGCTCCTGATTCCAGCACACAGATTATTCACGTCCGCCAAGATTTACGACTGTATCAACTAACACCGATCCCCGAACCCGTCCCCGGCCCGCTTTCCTCTCATAGACCTCCATCCTTGATTTCACCCGGAGCCCCCTCGCCCAACCCAAAAACGACGACGGCGATATTGGATATCGCGAGATTAGGCGTTTGTTATTTTAACCTTCTCTATACTGTGGCCAATTAATGTCGAACTGTCAAAGAATAACTTAAATCACTGACGTAGAACGCTGTACATTTTATCACACACAATTACTGATTAATTTAGATTTTTTTTAACCCATTCCACTGCTAATGCGTAAAAAATGGTCTCCTAATGGAAGTATAGAACAGAAGTTCTCAACAAGAACTGCTTGAAACTCATAAAATTAACACTTTTAACGTGTTAACTGTCAATTCTTGGTGGAAAGACATTATATTTAAAAAAATAAAACACACTCCATTGTACTACTTCCAAATATTTAAAATGATCAGGACCGGTGTCGCTCATCACGAGCATTATCAACTGATAAAAATACAAACACAACAGGCTTATTTATATAAAATTGAGTGTAAAAAACTGATGGTTCATTAACTAAGACAAGAAAATACTGATTAGCAAACAAATTATACATAAATCAAATAAAAGAGTCTACAATTAAAATGTTATGGACCTCTTACAAATCAATAAATACTAATCTGAAATCACAAATATAGCTACATTAAAAGTCCATTAGCTGAGCAAAAAAAAAATAATGACATTAATAATGCATTAAACAATAGCGGATTAGGAAAATTATAAGAAAAATTAGTGAACCATTGAAAAAAAAAATTAACAGTTAGTTATTCCGCTGGTCGTTACTGAGCGGGCTTTACCCCATACTCCCAGCCCACGTTCAGTAGAAGGAAACAAACCATCCCTTCATTTCTATGTTGAGAATTAGAATCATTGTTTACCTTAGAAATAAATAGCTTTGCGATATGGTTAGTTTGAAGATACTTCTTAAAAAAGCGAAATACATGTCACACACACACACACAGCAAATGGAATAACCAAGTTATCAATTTTAATTTTACATTAAAAATGAATTTTCTCAAAGTTACCGCCGAACCTATCAAAAATATTCTTATTACTCAGTTGCTCAATCTCTGTTTATTAAACAGAGTAAGAATAGAAGGATAGGACCTATGACAGTATTAGTGGTTAGTTAATCGCTCTCGCTTCTCCCCGTTTTTGGGATCGGATGGGTGGGAGGGTATTTTACACATTACGAACATCCTGGCGGTCGAACAGGAATCCACTCATCGATTGAACAATCAATTTTTGAAACTGTCCATACTGCGATTCGAACCCGTGAAATTCGTTATCTAAGCCAGTTACGTTGACCACTGCACCACGGACTAAGTAATAGTTTTATTGAAAATTTTATTTTATAGAACCTGAACCAATATCGTCGCTGTTCTGTAGGAAAGCACTAAATCGAAAAAATACACTTATTTTTATAAATTATACTTTTACTTAAAGATAGTTTTGCACAAACAAACTTAATGAAAAAGTACTTACAGTAGGGCGGCGTTATAAAAGAACTAGCAGTTAGATAACCGCTCTTGTTCTCCCTTATCGGCATCGAATATATGAAAGTCAATATAAAATTTCAATACATCAATTCCTTGGAAAAGTGTTTTCCAAACTTTTCCTGCAATGGAACACTAAATTTTTACCGGAACAACTTGTTTATTTTGTTTGGTAGCTTTACATAATTAATAAATTAAGATGATGAAAAACATTTTTTTTTATTATGTAATTCTTTATTTCCACAAAAAATTTAATGTAAGTGAGTGCTGACTTCAATGATTTTGGTTCCTTTAATTGAATATATTCTTGATATCAGACACAATTATTAAAAGTTCAATTCTTATATCTGGTATGCCTTTAGGCCTGGTCCTGGATTTTGAATTCGTAGCAGCATAATAAAAAATCACATTTCACATAAATATGCATAGTTAACGGAAGTAAAACAATAATAGCTTGTTTTGACGCGGTGGTGTACTGCTGTAGCAAATAAAACCAGGTTTTCACGGAACATAGTTTGGGAAGCCCTGCCTTAGAACATATGTATCGCCACAAAATAAGAATTTCGTTATGGTATACGAAATTCATGATCAATACGAAAATTTGCTCATGATAAATCCGTGATCTTTTCTTTGATCAGTTATTTGACATGAATTACACACAACCCGATGTTTTCGTGAATATTGTTGAAATTGATTTAAATTAAAATGACCAGGCATGAATCGCGGTTTAGAGAAGATTGGAATTGTTCGGGGCCGGGTACAGTGAATGAAATATTAAGGGTCGTTTGCTTCCTTAATTTGTTATTAGTGACACGGGACTCGGACGTAGTGATCAGAGGGTGCGTGTCATTTCGATTGACATGACCACAGAACGGGGCGTGATTCGAATTAATAACATTTTTAAGCGCCGAATGGAATTTGAATTACAACAAATAAGTTTGTTTCAATATATGTGTTGCCTGTAAAAATAATTAATTAATTTCCGTCAATAAATAATATATACAATGTGATATTTTTGTATATAATTAATATATTTCTTTACTATAATAATACATATTTTTTAAATAAAACATGTAGCATTTTCCATTTTAAAACTAATAGAATGTACACCTCTCCCTCAATTTACATGGTACTTGATAAATACGGTATCAATTTTACGCAGTTCAATATTTGCGTTCTATTTTGGTTTGGCAGGTTTGCCGGGATCGTGGTCAAGCGGTCAACGTCTTTGGTTGTGGTTGCGGTGCTCACGGACTTGAATCCCAGCACGGACAGTTCCATACATTGATTTAAGACGTGGATGTCTATGATGTCTAAAATTCCTTCCCACCCATCCGATCCTATATACTCAGCGTGGTGAAAAATAGAGTTTAATCTAATGAGTTACAAGCAGTTCTCATGGAAAACTTGTTGAGATAAACTCCTTAAGAAATTCACATTATTATATTGGGAGCGGACATAATTAGTAAAAAAGGGTTTTCTTCGAAATAAATTTAATTTGGCAATATTTTTATTGAAGAATATTTTCAGCAGGTCAGAAAAACATTTCATTTATATATCGACTGTGGAAAAGAAAAAGGACGTAACCCACTCACAAAAAATATTGAGTATAGCCCAAACAAAACGCGTTTAAACTTTTACACATTGTGATTATCGAAAAAAAAATATTTTTAAAAGACGGAGGGATAAGTTCTTTTGCCTTTCTACAGTCAATATATTATATATAAATATAGTGTATTAGTACGTTTTGTGTGAGTTATACACAGTAATTTTGTATGTGAGTTACGTTCTTTTTCTTTTCCGCAGTCGATATATAATATATTCTAAAGTCATTGATATGCATTAATAACAATCTCTTTTATATATTGTATAGATGTTATGCATGATAACCACATTACTTGTAGATTTTACCAATTCCCAAAATACTTTTCTCGGTTAACACTGTTTTATATTACACGACGTTTTTTAGGAACAAATCTACCTTGGAAATCGAAGGACAATTATCTTTCGTCATTTCAGTCAGTTTTTCCAAAACTGTGAGTATTGACCCCCTTGGGGCCTTAAGGCTTTTGTGGGGGGGGGGGGGGCACGAAATGTTCCAGTAGAACTACAAGCATTTATTTATATATATATATTGTTTGCCGTTTACCGTTTTATCATGTATGCAACTGTCATATAAGGGCACAATATGTCTTAGCGGCCTGATTGAACAAATTTGTTTAGCTAATCACTAATTGTTTTAGTAGGCTTCACACTTAGTACTTTTTTCGTGTTTTAATTTAAAAGAAAACTGCGTACATACTTAAGATGAAATTCTTGTATGTGTATGATTATAATTAATGTCAAATACAGCTTATGACAAAGTAATTGATTATTTTTTGGGGAACGGGGGCCGTGGTATGAAACAGTTTGGGAAGCGCTGTTTTAGATAATGATAAAAATACACACACCATATTATTCGTTAACGCATGTGTTTCGTTTCACTACTTAGCGCTCATGTTTTTGAGAAACCCTATACTTCTAAAAATAAAACTCATAGAAAAAATAATAAATTTGTCTGAAAAGGTGAGCACGCCCGTACAAGTCCGTTGAGATTGAACCAAGAAAAACACAGCGGTGCCAAAGTTCCCTTTCGACTATTTCAGCTTTAAATAACTCCTAATGCCGCAGAAGAAACATTGGCTTATAGCAATAACTATTTCATATTAAATGTTTGAATGATAATTTCAATATATTTAAAAAGATTTTTTCCCACAAAATTTTCTAATAGATATTTATATGGTTTATGAATATTTGTTTTATCTAATCTGTAGTCATTTTTTCTATTATATATAAATTACATTAATATTATTATATGTTTAATAAATCTGTCAGTTACGTGGTGCAGTGGTCAACGTCGTTGGCTTCGGTTACGGATGTCACGGGTTTGAATCCCAGTACGGACAGACTAATAAAATAAATTTTCAATCGATTTGTGTTCGAAGTCATGGATGTTTTTGATATATCAAACTACCTCTCACCCATCCAGTCTTAAAAACGAAGCTTGGCGAGAGCAATTAGCTTACCAGTAGTCCCATCTTGGCCTTATGTTTATATCTCTTAAATATCGAAAATAATCTTCGAAAAAAGAGGTTAAGCAACTAAATAACACGCAGTTCTTATAGAAAAATTTCTATTGAGATACCTTCACTAGAAGGCCATATCGATTGTTCAGTTCATTACTCAGACATCTTCAAATAACTCATATTGTGATAATGGGAAAAGCAATATTCAAGTAGTCACTACAAATCAATTATTATTCATTTGTGTCCAATCTTTATACAGTTTACAAGCAGGTACTTAGCGATTAGGTACTTTCCGAGTATTTTGGCTAATTCTTTAGAAGGTTATCTGCATAAGCATTATTTTGTGGCATGTTTAAGTTATCTGAGAACTAAATCAGATGAAAGGTAAAATTTTACATATCATTGCATATTTAACTCTTTTAATTTCATTTTTTTGATGTTACTGACTTATGGTTTGGAACATGACGTGACAAAATATTTATTAAAAAAAAAACATTTTAAAAGATTTGCCTTCCCTGATTCTCTGTCACACCTTTTTATTTGTGGCCAACGCTCCATGTTACCATTACTCAAAATAAAATTCTTCACCGCAATTCTATAAGTGTGGAGGCAACCCCTACAAAGAATTCCGGACACATCGCCACACTCATTCTTGTTTTCGTTCCTGCAATGAACGCAGGATGTTGTGCTAACTGGCCATGGTTGTCACATAAATATAATAAACTCACTAATAAATAATTAATTATATTCTGTCATTGTAGTAAGCTGTCGTGCTATTGGATTTACCTAGTTCTGGATGTGAAAATCTCGACTGTTTTAAAAAGTCCTAACGCCCACGTTTTTTTAAAAGTAAAATGATCTGAGATAAAATAAATTTATGTAATATGAATATTTGGTAAATAACCTTCTTCTTGAAAAATCAATCTTTCTACAAAATAATTAAATTAAAAAAACAAATGCCACACATCCAACTGTTTATTCACAACCATAATATTAATGAGAAAAATTGGTAGTGATTTCACAACATCCAGTCTGCTAGAATACTGAAAACGTCTCAATAAATTTTGTTTTTCAGTTTTTTTGTTCAAAAAAATAAAACACATGTTTTTGTTCCATCAACCAATGAACGAGCATATAAAAAAATGTGTTTCGATTCCGTTTCCACTAATTAATAATTGACGATTAAAAGAAGCTAATTAAATTTAATCAAAGCAATGTTATTTCTTTGGCCATATACTGTAAACGGCAAAACGAACGCCATTCATGGCCCTGAAATGCCAAATTATTAATTTAAGATATGAACGTCGTTAGTGACGTACGTTTCGTCACTAACGACCCGGGACTCGCCTTTCGAAATCTTCATGCAATACTTTATTTCGAAAAAAAGTATCAAACATTACATAAAAGTGAGAAGACCCGAATCGAAGAGAGGCACATGGTCGGTTATCGACGTCCTGGAAGGTCTAGGATCTCAAACAAACACCATTTAAAATCCGGTTCAATTCTTATTTATTTTAATCGAAGATGCCGTGGTTTAAAATACACAAATATTCCTAACACATAAAATTGAGTCTACATTTACATTTACTTAACACATGATTTTACTTTTAAGTTATAATGTAAGTGACACGACAAACGATTTTAAATTAAGTCCAATTTCAAAACAAACACAAACAATCCACAACGTCAACGGTGCCGACCACGGGGGCCGGCGGCTCTCTTGGCTCGATGGCTTGCAATCGACTACTCGCAAAAATCAAAAATTGGACTTCCGCACCGTCGGAGCCACTCCTTTCCGTCAAAGATGGATTTGTCCAGCGAACGTGTCCGCCGGCGATTGGCTGATCGCCCTTCACGACAAGAGTCGGATCGACTTCCACAAATCATTTTCATTAACGCTGTGCGTTCTCAGTTACGGACCCTAATAAAACTTAAACTTAACAAAAAAACAGGGTGTGTCAAAAGATAATTTATATTATCACGAAAAAGGGATCTAAATTGAAATACGCAATGGAACAATGTTGTAATGGACATAATGCTGGACAGGAAAACCGCAAAAATTAAATAAATGACAGTTAAGTAATCGTAAACTGCAACAAATATTTCTAGAAACTCCACGAAAATGTATTCAAAATCCAGAAAATTCTTGCAATTACTTGTCGGCGATCAACTTTTTTGCCTACATATATTTCAATAAAATTTGTTACATTTTCTTCATTTCATTTTAAGGAGATTAAATGTTTGTATGTAAATAAAAGACGTTTAAACAAATTCAAACAATCAATTTTAGTTTTCCGTATATTCTTGATAATGAGGTGAGGTTTTTTTTGAATTAATACATCAAATTACATAGAAGTAAGGTATTTTTTACGCGTCAATTTCAGGAGACAATGTATAGTGTAACAAAAGAACTTCGTGTATTTTCGTCAATATGAAACTTGACGTTAAATCCAATAAAATTTAATGTTTTAAAAAATGATTCTTTGTGATAACCCTACACATCGAAATGCAAATGACATAAAAATGCTAATGACGTTATTTGTTTTAGTAAAAGATGAATAATTGTCAGTCTCGTATTCTGGACATCTATGTAAAGTTTGATATATGATAACACATTTTATGAATATGTATTATTTAAAATAATAAAATCTATCCGAAGACGACGACTGACTAGTGCGTTTTTTTTATTCAAGCCACGATAAATCCGGTCGGTGCTTAGAGAAAACTGAAAATGACACAAAAACAATAAATCTGTTTGTAAATTGATCTCTTGTATTCCAAAATATATTTTTATGTTGTTTACCATACCATTCCTTCATCCATTACATATGATTTGTGGTGCCTTGAACTATGGTAATAAGCATATTTATTTTTTGTGGTTTAGATATTTTATTCCAATATTTTTATTCAAAAATATGAAATAAAAATACATCATTCAAATGACGACAAATATTTTTGCATTAATTAGTCAGCTTCCTGCATTATCTGGAACAGGGGTCGGCACTCAATTCCCACCACAATTTGCTGTGGATATATTTTCTAATTTCTAATTTTACTTAACCTTCTATTGGAAGTAATTGTATGGTGTTAAGCAAGTTAAAAAGAAAATTAAAAAAAAAATAAGTACATAAAACCAGGTCAGTAATCAGTTTTGACGATATGAAGTGCTTACTTTGAAACTTAATTTAATGAAATGTTAATAACTTTCTTCTCATTGGCATAGTTCATTACAATTATATAACATTTGTGATTAGTTGTACTAAAATTTTAATAAATGTGAATGTCATGTTAAAATTAAAACTGATAGCGTTTTAAGATACCTCCAATAAGAATCCATATGTTCCACATTGGGAGTGGAAATGGTAAAAAATGAAAAAATAAAACATGTCATTCGTTTTTTTGGTAAGTTTGAATAAAATATACGCATAATAATTAACATTGAATAGCAGAAAAGATGACACATCTTCTTTGTGATATAAGTAGAAACACTTTAATATCCTCGAATTGATTCTTGGCTGGGCGAGCCAATAATTCTTGCGATCTAGCATTTTACGAAAAAAGTTTGCTGACCCCTGATCTTGAATAATGACAATTTACTTTTAAATCAGCCTTACATATAATATTTTATTAAATGTAGGGCTAATAAAATTAGCGTTAGTGGCTATTAGGGGTGTGATTCCACCACTGCGCTGTTTTATCGAATTCATTATTTATAAAACAAACTGTGAAAGGTTTAATACAATTAATTGTAATGATTATGATATGGTAGGTAGAATTTAGACTATTTGGCTGACAAACCCTATGCTGATGATTGGCTTTATAAGAAATAATCAATCGTCATGCAAATATTTCAAAACGTAAACTCATTATGTATCTATAGTGTATATAAAAATAATACTTTTTTCCCTCAAGCCAGCACTAGGGCTTCTAATGCCGGGATCCCGGTCGATTAGTCAATCACGGGATTTCTGGATTCATTGTAAATGGCTAAATATAATATGTATTTGAAATTTAATACCTCGTGATTACCTACATCATGTACCTCGACGTGTTTATATACGTTTTTTTTTTGTAATTGTGGTGTCCCTCCGTCTCATATTTTCACAACCGTATGTTTTATTGTTATATTTTGCATTATTTGTAATCAATTTCATCAATTAATAAAATATTCTCAATACATAAAAAACCATTCACAATCCCAAATGAATATATAAAATCATGCATTCATTCCAATCGTAACAATAATGGACACAAATTTAATTTTAAATATAAAATTCGAAGTATGAAATGACCGTTAATGTCAATCCCAAGATTGAAAAGTGCGAGTCCCGAAATCCCGGAATCATAGAAAGAGTCCAGGATTTGATGCCCTAGCCAGCACCAATACTATTTTTTTACCATTGAGCAATTATTTTTGTGGCGAGTTTAAATATACGCCTCATTTATTTTTATTAGTTAATTTTCCTTACACTTAAAGAATATCAAACACTTTCTACTACACTAAATATAATATCGAAGGTATACTAACAGAAGGTAATTAGTCATAAATACAAGTACTGAGATAATCGCATTTAAAGCACTATTTTTTTATAACACCCTCTCCACCAACTAAAATTATTTGTTATTTAAAAATGTTTTTTTACGTATCAACAATCTTTTTGGCATACAAATCATGCGATTTGGTATCGATAAGTTATAGTTATATCATTCTTTTTGACAGAATAACAATATGGCTTAATACTGTTATTTGAAGGTATCATATATAATTATATGACATCATACGTTCTACCAATACATAGAGCTTTAAATTGCACTATTTTGATATTTAAAAATGTATATCGTCAAAAACTGACTTAATTCGTTTTGTCAGTATACTCTTGATGTATTGTATTCTTCTTTTATCAATTACTAATATAACAATAACTAGCCAATGAATGATAATTACTTAAATTACATTACGAAAAAAAATATTGGGGCATAAAAATCACCGTTCAACAAACATGTTTTTACGAATGCATGTAACCGGGCAACATGCGGTGGTAAGCTAGATAGGTAAATTATTATATAGGCAGTAGTTTGTTAGTTGGCAGTTGGCAAAGCTCTCGGGCGAGTGAGTTGGGCGGTCTCACACTTGCTAATTGCTTGTCATTCCGCCCACACGACCAGGCACAGACGCCTCCGTTGAGGCCCGTGGTCGCAGTATATTGTATGGAGACACTAACAATTAATTGCGTAATAAATTGACTTACTATATTATCTACTAAGCAGTATAAAAAAAAACATCTCGGTATACTGTTATACGAATGAGACTGCCAATCCCGTCCTGTTAATTATAGATGTTGTATTTTACTTCATATGAATTCATAACTTGTGTATGATAAAAATTTAACTTGAATAAAAAATATGTGCCCATCTTTGCCACCACACGCTAGAAAATTGCAATGTAATTGGCAATTGGAGAATACAAGTTTAAAAAATACGAGTACAAAAGCACTGTCCTGTCGAGTCAGTGGTGGAGTGGTCAACGTCGTTGGCAACGGTTACGAATGTCTCGGTCTTAAGTTTCGGTAAGGACAGTTTAATAAATTGATTGTTCAAATCGATTTATGGATTTCTGTTCGTCGGTGTGAAGTTCGTGATGTTTAAAATTCCCTAACCTAACCTCTAGTCCTGTCCTAGCCCTATGCTTCCATTCCTATCCTCTTAAAAAAAGAGTTTAGAAACTGAGTAACAAGCAGTTCTCGTAGAAAAACTTTTGTTTCGGGGACCTTCATTAGGAAGCCATATGCTCCACATGGGGAGTGGACATGGTAAAAATAAATTAAAGTAAAATCACTTTTAAGGACTTAATTGTATGAAACTGGTTCTGATTATTTTAAAAATATGGAAGTTGTACAAAACAAATTGTGTTTTTTATAATTTAAGACATCGACTGATGGTGCTTGATGGAACTTTTGGGATGGGATTTTGTACATTTCTATGTATTTTGTCACTAACGACCCGGGTTTCGCCTTCGGCATCTTCAGGCATTTGAGCACACGAGTGAACAAAATACATGAAAATGTACAAAATCTCAATAATTGAAATTTGAAATTGTGTTTTATTTTTTAAATATTGGTAAAAGATAAATATAAACTAATTTAGAGCTCATAAATGTAAACACTCTTTAGATTAATTGATGTTATAAAAGCGTTGATTGTTATAATAATAAAAAAAATATAGCGTACTATGTTACTTCTCAAAAACTTACACTCGTATCTCTTCAATTGTGGCTTAATATTGGGTTTCGAATAGGTTTTTTTCTTAATATCAATCAATTCGTAATTATAATGACAATTAAATTAGATTTACAACTCAAACCTCCTTCTCGTTAAAAGAGCAATAAATTTTATAAAATAAATACTTTGTAAAATAAACCATTCATTGATTTTCATTTCAATCAGTAGAGTAGTTTGGAATATAAACAATATAAAGTTTTCATCACAGCAGCAAAAATATATGCCGCTATCCGATATATTGAAGGTACACTGACAGAACGCATGTAGTTTTCGATGAATTTCTGTTATAAGTGTCAAAGTTTTTTATTCTGGCAAAATGCATGTAATGATTATAACTCGTCGATACCAAATCTTATGATTTGTATACCAAAAAGAATATTCTTTATAAGACACAAAAAAATCTTTTAAGGAACAAACAATTATACATGGGAGAGAGAGAACTTTGAAAATTAAAATAATGCTTTAAATGCGATATTAACAGAATTTGTTTTTATGACTTAAGGCCTTCTGTCAATATAGCTTCGATATATAGTGTTGTAGAAGGTGTTTGATATTCCTAAAAAGTAAGGAAATATCGACCATTTAAAATAAAATAGGCATAACAAACAACAAAAAATATTTGGGAGTGAGAGTACATATTGTGAAAAATTGATAATGTTTTAAATGCGATTATCTCTGAACTTGTCTGTATGACCTAACGCCTTCTGCCATTATACCCTCGATATTGCATCTGTGTTGCTTAAAACTAAACTCAAATTGTAGCTCTACTGCCAAAACATAATATGGTATATAATATAATTGAAACGTAACGTCATGGCACATTTCTGTATGAGTAAGTAAACTTACCCAGTGGAGTGGCAACCCGTCCGCTTTACGCGTCGCGATGCGTACCTACCGCATCCCCGCGGTGCGTCGCGACGCCTCTGCTGGTGATGTCACCCAGATAGTGCTGGCTTCGTATGACTTCATTAACGTAGCGTAAAAAGATAATGATAAAGAACAACTTAAAAAATCGAAGAATTTCTGATTTTATCGTATTTTTTTCACTAAATATTACTAAAAGTATTTTATGTTCAGATTCGAATTAAAAAAAATATTCTTTTTAAGAATCGTTTACGGTATCAGATAAAACAAGTGACAGAGAATCATTTTTATCTTTGCTACTTTTTTATTAATTTTACTAGCTTCACTTATCCGTATAATGTTCTTTTGTATCAGGTTATTATCAGTCAGGTGTAGCCAAGTAGTCAGCTTCAGTTGCGCAGTTCAGGGGTTGAAATCCCAGTACGGATAGTTTCATATATGTCTTTACGGATTTGTGTTCGAAAGCATGGATGACTGTGATATGTAAATCCCTTTCCATTATTTTTTCAGCATATTAAATTGAGCGACTGAGTAAATTCTGTTAAGATAAGCTTCATTATAGAGCGAACATATGCTCCACAATGGGAGTGGTTATTGTACCAAATCCATCATTTGATTAAAATGCTATCGTTTCACTCGCTTGAAACTCAAAGACAGTTTCCGATTCTAAAGTATTTTTCTCTTCTTCCAATGAGACGAGTTTATAATCCTGAAATGCTCCCAATTTTTATCTACCAAAACCATTACCAAACAATTTTTATTGTTAAAAATTGTTTTTTGCGTCAGTCATATGAGTCGCCAGTTGCAAAAGCCGGACATTTCCATCAACGAACAATATTTTTATGTTAATAATGTTTCTTGTTCTCTTTTCTCTGTTCCAAATTTTTTTAAATGTTTGTATTACTATTGTTATGTCATGTATAATAAGTATACAAAATTCTGTTATTTGACGTTTTTTTGGATGAATTATGTAATTACTTACACGCGGAATCTCACAAACTTTTCAATTTATATTCATATTTCGTATTGTCAACAGCGATGTAAGTGTCAGAATGACTGAAAATGTATCTACCAAATATTTAATTTAATCGTTTATTCGTGTCATTGAGTTTTTGGTAAAATCACTCCAATCGATAATTTATATGAGATGCATACACCATAATAAAACATTTTTTAAAGAAACATATATTATATTAATTGACGTAGTAGAATAAAACAATTTTGTAGATATTTATATTTATAATTAGACATGTCATATGTGAATGGTGTCGGTACTATTTTGGTACGTGCCACCGCTGATATTTTAGTAGCGATGTGTGGTCCAGACGACGCCTCTGGCAATTATGCGACGCGTCGGAAGCTAAAAGCGCGTCGCCGTCGACGTCTTCCTCGTACAAACAAACGTGTAATAAATTTTTACTATTATAAATAATGAATGCACTTAGAGAAATCACTCTAATGGAAGTGCAACAGTTGACTGCACTAAACATTTCACGTTTGTTTCGCTCGCTACTGTACCAATGCCATTTTCATTTAAATGTTATGTATGATACCTGCTCTGCGTTTATTTCTAACGTGAAATTAATATAAAGCAAAATAAGCTTCAATGCACGACTCATTACCTTTTGATATTAAACAAATAAAATGCATCAAAATATCATTACAATGAATGAAATAATAATCACCTTTGCCAAGTGGTAATCCGCTCAGTCCCAATTTATCGAATAGTGGAAAGGAAAATATTATTTTTCAACCATTCTGCTTACAATGTGCGCTCTTAATGAAGCATACGAGAACTAATTTTATTCAGTCGTTAAGAATAGTTGCCAGGCTTGTAGGCGAGTGATCTACGTCATGGTATTGATGAATTCCAAGTAAGGCCAATTTCATAAATTGATTTTTACGCGATTGATCAATCCCAATTTCTCAAATTGTGGTAAAGCTATATGTTTTTTATCAACTATACTGCTTCCAATTTAGAGCACATGGACTGTTAATGAAGCATTTGTTGTGGAAGAACTGGTTGTTACTCAGTCACTCAGCTTCAGTCGCGGTGTTGACGAATTCCCAGAACGGCCAGTTTCATAAATTAATTTTTCAATATATGTGATGTATACATTTCCCCCACCCATTCTGTCCTAAAAATCGGGCTTGTTTCTTACTCTCCGCGAAAAAGAGAGGTTGAGTGACTGTGTAAGAAGCAGTTCTTGTAGTCCATATTCTCCACATTGGAAGCGGACACAGTCATAAAATGGATGAAAGAATGGTGGTAAGAAATGATTACTGATTAGTACGGTTTTTATGATATAATGACTGCAAGGTGATGTAGAAATTACAGACTTTTTAATGTATTTTAACACAACTCCATGAATCGACTGAAAACTTAAGTGTTCGTTCCATGTTGACCTAACAAAAATATTTGAAAAAACAGGTTACTGATTAATTTTTGTCAGTATTAAAATGCTTAAATAATAGCTACAGTACGATACTCTGCAGTACAAATTAATAATTATCAAAAAACTGAATTTTTTTCAAGTTTAAAATTTTGCTGTTCGGTAGTAGAAGAGTGAATATATTATGACATTGAATCTTAGAAAGCATATTTTATTTTCAAATAATTGTACTACTTTGGTTGCTAAGCAATGCGCAATAAACCACGAACAGTATTCATGAAAATAAATCATTTTTTATCAACCAACTCTTGCACTGTCAGTACCGTAGTACGGGGTTAATACATCTAAAAGAAAGAAAAAACACTAGAGATAGCTTACACCAATATAAACATAAAAGATAAACTTCTTATATATCATCAAACCAATTAAAAAAAAATACAAGCATGTCGTTTTTATAATATATTGTATTTTTATTATTAATCGACCTAAGATGCTTGATGCTGTTCAATAGAACTATATTTACGACGATGTCGTAAAGCCAAAATAGCTATCATCTAACTGATAAAATTCTTGTAGAAATTAAAACTTTCTTATTTTTACTTTATTTTATTATAGAGTTCCAACAAGTAAATTCCAATTCAATCAATACAATAATAAACAGTTTACATCAAAAAACATTTAAATTATTAATACTTTTCTTTTGATATCATGTAGTCCATATGTGGCCAACTTTATAAGCAGCCGGGCTACATTTTGGAAGTGAGTTTTCTTACCAGGCCACAATCTTCACAATCAATTTCTATAATTATGCAAAGTCAACAATATCATTCGTGTAATGGCAAAAGTGTAATGACTTTTTTAAGTCAGTAAGTTTATCTTTAATAGAGCCATAAATTACCCCCCCCGCAGGCCACGCCTTGGCCACCTATGATGTAGTAATTTCTCATTTTTTTGTCCTCTTATCTAAAATGTATATAAAACACGAACATGATTATTTTTTAACTTAAAAGAATTAGCTACGTCTTTACTAATCAATTTACTTGCGTAAAATTACGGTAGAGTCATATGTAATTTCTTGAGTAACATAGATCTAAGGAACTTTAGATCGAACTATTATATTAGGTTGTACGATAATGGCGCACTTAGTTGGTATAAACCACACAGCATCAACTGCACAGCATGAGGTGTTTTAGTGGAATAACAGTGGGACAGAAGCGGGTGGGCGTCCGCTTTATCTAATTGGCCAGGCAGTTAAAAATAATAAGGCTGTAACATGAGATAAATCTTCACTAGGCTTTTTAAATAAGCTTGTATTTATATCCGAGCTTTTATCGCGGTGTCGTCGAGTTTTACTGCACAAAAAAGCTCCATATTTATGAACAGGCAGTGGAATTATTACTTTATTTATTCAAAATATATTTTTTCTTCGTAATTCGTGCTGAAAAAATAATTGGAGCACGACAATGTACTAAACAGTATCGTGTTATGATAACCGACGATATAGTGGCAGAAAGCGTTAAGTGGAAAAACATTGTTTTGATATAATCGACTTTTAAGAAATTCATGAAATTAATTAGTACCTCTCTATTTACATTTTTATTACCATGTCCGCTCCCAGTATGGAGCATATGTCTACAAAAACTGATTGTAAATCAGTTACTCAACCTCTTTTTTTTTTAAGAGAGTAGGGATAGAAAGATAGGGCTAGGACGTGACTAGTGGTTAGCTACTCGCTGTCGCTATGCCTCGTTTTTTGAATCGGATGGGTCGGAGGGAATTTTAAACATAACAAACATTCATGTCTACGAACATAAATTCATAGATCGATTGAAAAATCAATTTAAACTACCCGCACTGGGACTTGAACCCGAGACACCCGTAACCGTAGCCAACGAAGTTAACCTTAACCATTATTTATAAAGCTAACCATTTTATGACATTCGTTAATCATTTACCAATTTGGTTGAATTACATTAGTAATTTTTTTTTATTGATTTTTGAAACTCCTTTTTTTTAATACTGTGAACGATAATGCAGCTAAGGCATATAACCTTCAAAAGAATTAAACAAAATGTTGACAAAAAATTAATGGGCATTTATTTGGTATCCATTGTAATATAATAAAATATCACTATAATACCCAAATACCGGTATTATGATGGTTCAAAACCGCTTTTCGGGTATTTAAAAATCAATACCGCGATCCCGGTTTATTTATACTGGTAATGTTAAACCCTATAAATAAATGGTCATAAGTTTCAATATCAGTACGAAGAATTTTCATTATCAATAGTTTTCCGTTGGCCCAGATTCATCAAAAACATACTGAAGAAATTTACCTTATATTTCAGCAATAAAGTATTATTTAATAATATTACCTTATTATATCCTCAAATTCTTTCACAGTCTTGAGTGTAATAAATTAAACACTTAAAGTATGAAATATTGCAAGAACATTTCCAAATATTTTGGTTTTATTGTGTATTCTTTTGTCGAAAAAAAAATAAAATGTAAAATTTTCTGAAAATATTAGTTTTTGTAGATTTTTCGCCGCCTTTCACGTCTAGCGCGTATGACAAATGTACCAGGCGAGCATAATCATATTAGAGGTCTTTAATTCATTCGCAGACGGCAGTTCTGACGGCCCAATTGTTTTGTCTGCTGGTGAGAAGCTTTCTCTGGTATCCCACGCGCAACATGTTTTCCTGGTAATCACATTAACTCGTCATAGAGGATTAGAATGAAACTTTACCACACATGTACTCAATACCGTAAAATCTATCTAAGCATTTAAATTTGTATCATAATAAAATATTGCACTTTTGATTTTGTATGAATTTTGTGTAGCTTTTCTTAGAAAATTAGTGCTTTATTCTAAATTAAGATTGGCTCATATTTTTTTGGTCTGTATTTTGATTCAGTTTCGGTCATAATTTTTAATACATTGATCAGAATTTATATTACACTGGTCAGAGTTTATATTAAATCGTTATAATGTATCGAGCAGAATAAATAATTTATGAACACTATTTATAATCGTCGTCTGGCGGCTTCCATGGCGCAGTTGGTAGCGTCGTGGGCTACGGCTGCAGATGTCTCGGGTTCAATTCCCGGTGAGGACAGTTTTCATAAATTGATATTTCAGTCGATTTATGGATTTTTGTTCGTAGTCTGAGTGTTCGTGTTGTCTTAGAACTCCCTCCTAACCCACCCATCCGATCCTCACGGAGCGTAGCGAGAGCGATTAGATAACCAATAGTCCTGTCCTAGCCATATCCTTCTATCCCTATTGTCTTCAATAAAGAGAGGTTGAGCAACTGAGTAACAAAAAGTTCTCATAGAAAAATTCTGCTGAGATGCTTCCATTAGGAGACGATATGCTCCACGTTGGGAGCGAACATGAAAAAAAAACTAGTCTTACCTAACTTAACCTAAACTTTTATTCTGACTAAAAATTGATTTAAATTCTGACCGTTTAATTTTTAGCCATTACGATTTTAGTATAGCTTAATGTCCGTAGTGCAGTAGTCAAACTTGTTGACTTCGGATACGGATGTGTAGGGTTTAAACCTCGTTATGCACAGTTATGACAGTTTGTCTAGAATTTCTACCCACTCATCCGATCCTAAAAACTGGGCGTAGCGAGAGCAATAAGCTAACCACTAGTTCTGTTCTATCCCTAGCCTTCTATCCCTACTCTCTTCAAAAAACAGATATCGAGAAACTGAGTAACAAACTGCTCTCGAAGAAAAACGTCTGTTGTTTTCTTTCATTATGAGCCCACATGCTCCACGTTGGTAGCGAACATAATATAAAACATACAAATGCTTTTTTTAAAAATTAAGCCGTATTTTTATGTATTTCTAAAGAAAATAATTAGATATGAAAACTTTTTTTTTAAAACCATATCCGCTCCCTATTCGGAGCATATGGCCATCACGCGGTTCCTCCAAGCTTCTCTGTCTCCCGCCAGCCTCCTCGCCTCCTCCCAGGTCATCCCAGCGTCCCGTAGCTCCGCCGAATACATCCTATGGATGGTCATCAGCGACCTTCCAGGGCGACGGAATCCACCTGGTTGGTAGAAGAGACAGGCAGGATTCAGACTCCCCTGGGGCATCCGCAGCACGTGTATAAGCCAGGTCCATCGTCGCTTTTTTATTTTGGACGTAATAAGAGGCTGGTCCGTCCGCTCTCTTACCTCCGAGTTCCTGACAAAATCAAACCACCGTACCCCTAGTATTCGCCGAAAACATCTGTTTTCAAAGCACAGTATACGGTTACCCTGTGCCTTGGTGAGGTGCCATGACTCGCAACCGTAAAGCAACACCGTCAGGATGCATGCGTTGAATAAGTGGCACTTGGTTCTGACCGAGTACAACCGTGAGTCCCAGACTTTCCGCATTGAGTTAAAAGTTGCTCCAGCTATCCCTAATCGGATTGCGAGCTCTATACGCGGATTGCCATCTCCCGTGATGTGTACCCCCAAGTACCTGAAGCCGTCGACTCTCTCGATGTCTTGCCCCGCACTCGTCAGAGGGTAGTCTGGGTCTGGACAGAACCTGTTGCAGAGCACATTGGTTTTACTCGCATTGACTTTGAGACCAATGCGATACGAGTTGCTCTGCAGCCTGTCCATTGTTTCCTGAATACCCTCGACAGATTTATCAAATATTACAGCGTCGTCAGCATACTCGAGGTCGCATAGCCTCAGATTGGAGGCAACGGTTAAACCTCGGTCGGGTGGAATTGACTTCCTCAGGATGAAGTCGAAGATTATTATAAAGAGGAACGGAGCCAGAACACAGCCCTGTCTGACCCCGGTTGAGACCCCAAACCATTCTGTCGTTACGTCGCCGATTCTGACACAGCATTCACTGCCTTTGTGCATGCATTTGATGATGGCGATAATCTTGGTTGGGATTCCGTACAGTTATAATATGTCCCATAGGGAAGGCCGGTGCGGACTATCAAAGGCCTTCTCGTAATCAACGAAGCAACACGCCAGCGAGCTGTTGAATTCGTTGCTTTGCTGGAGAAGGCATCTGAGATAATGAATCTGGTCCGCACAGGATCAGCCAGGTAAGAAACCGGCCTGGTTTTCCCTGAGGATACACATTACTGGAATCCTTATTCTCGCCAAGACTATCTGCGCCAAAACCTTGCCAGGCACGCTGAGCAGCGTTATGCCCCGGTAATTGTTGCAGCAGAGTGGGTCAC
Organism: Himalopsyche phryganea; assembly: GCA_022494535.1. NCBI lineage: Eukaryota > Metazoa > Arthropoda > Insecta > Trichoptera > Rhyacophilidae > Himalopsyche > Himalopsyche phryganea. The sequence continues at coordinate 388,495 of JAGVSL010000164.1, forward strand.
CTTTTTTGTGAATGGTGATGACCTCACCGTTTACCCAGTCCCTCGGACAGCGCTCCTGCTCCCACACCTTACTGAGAAGTAGGTGCAAGGGCTGCAAGAGTGCCTCCAGGCCGTACTTGAGAAACTCTGGATGTATACCGTCCACGCCCGGCGCCTTCCCATTCTTTAACCGCTGCACAGCTGAGGTGATCTCAGCGTGCGTCGGTGCATGGTCGGGAATGTTTGGTGCTCGGGGGATATCTACAAGTGTGGCTTCGCTGGGTATGTCAAAGGGGTTCGAGGGAGGAGAACGGTTTAGCAACCCGCAGAAATGATCTCTCCAAATCTTTCTAACACGCTCCGCGCTTGACTCTATTGCCCCGCTGGGACTACGGATGGGCCCGGGGGTCGGTGGTCGTCTACGGCAAATTTCGCGCATGATTCTAAATAGTTTTCTTGTATCATTTCTGCGCGCTGCCGTCTCTGCTGCTTCAATCTGGTTGTCCATGAATCGGCGTTTATCGAGTCGCACAGATTTTTTTACTATAGTCTGTCCGGCGGTCTTCGATCCGGTCTGGGTCTGTCTCACTGTCCCTCAGTGCTTTAAACCTCGTTCTTTCTTCAATTTTCCCCCACGTATCGTCGGACATCCACTTTGGCTGCCCACTCCTCCTGACTCCTAGCACCTCATGAGCGGCTAACGCAACTGCATCTTTGATGCTGGACCATTCCGATTCAATGGTGTCGCGTCGGGGGTTTTCCCCGTCATGCACACAGTTGGTGACGTTCTTTCTCACAGTGACGTCGAAATTTAGCCGAGTTCGAGGAAATTGCAGTCTCTCGATGTCGATCCTCTTTCGAGTCGGGGGCCGTACTGTACGTCTGAGTCTGAGACGGATTTTGCCGACAAGCAGCTCATGATCGCTGTATATGTCGGCACCCCTATAGGTTCGAACATCGAGAAGTTCCCTTCGGTGAGTCGCGCTGTAGAGACAGTGGTCAATTTGTGCTTTTGTGCAACCATCAGGAGAAGTCCACGTGTATTTGTGGATGTCTCTGTGGGGGAAGATTGTACCGCCAACGGCGAGCTCATTCATAGTTGCAAACTCGATGAGTCTCTCACCGTTGTCGTTGGCTTCACCGAGGCCATGCCTTCCCATCACTGTGGGGCCAAGCAAAGGATCCGTTCCCACTCTCGCATTGAGGTCCCCCATTACGATCACGCGGTCTCTACGGGGGATTGTGGAGATGGCCGCGTGGAGAGAGTCATAGAAAGTATCCTTTGCCTGTGTGTCGGCTTCCTCGGTAGGCGCATAGCACTGAAAGACAGTTACCGAGCCATCAGTCGTCCTGAAGGTGGCTCGTATTAATCGTTCTGAGATGGGTTCCCATTTGACAAGGCAGCGGGCTGCCCTCCCCGACATCAATACTGCCAACCCTTGGCGATGGTATTGCTCCTGACCTGAGGATAAAACTGTGAATCCGCCCTCCAACAACTTTTTCCCGGCGCCTTTCCAACGCACCTCGCTCAGCCCTAAAACATCAAGCTTATAGGTTCGCATGATGCGAGTGGCGTGTAGGTCCTTTCTTGGGGTACGCATAGTACGCACATTGTATGCGCCTATGTTCATAGAGTAGTTGTTGGAGAACTGTTGGAGAAAACTTAATCGTCACATAAAATATTAAATATAGATAAAAATTGTAATACAATATATTAAGACAATTTTTATCTTTGTAAATCGAAAGTGGAATTTTTGACATCTTTATTAACATTATAAATTTATATAATTGTACAAAAAATAAATTAGAAAAAATTCTCTGTGTGAAATATTAATGAAAGACCTTACATTTCCGTAAGCTTTTTTGTGAGTGGTAATTTTTAATATCAGACAGTCACACATATTTGGCTTCAAAATGTACTCTTTATAAGATTCATTCCTGAAAATGATTTTAAACGCGGAACACAAAATTTGCCAGTTTTATTGCCAGTATCTTTGAAGAGTCGCGATATCACAACGCTTTAATTATTTCATAATCCATAGTTTTAAATTCTTATATATAACTAGTATAACCGTACCCGTCATTGATGACGGTATTGAAGTTAAAATACTGAATGTCTAAAGTAGCTCGGTTACGTCGGTTAGCGTCTACAGAGCGGTCTGGGCTACTATATATACGATTGATAGCCCAGGCCGCTCTGTAGACGTTTTATTACTATCACTTATCACATATGTAGGTATGAAATTTTCTCATGACGTAAGCGTTCGCGGTGCAACGCTCACATAGTTCCGACGTACTAGCTACTTTAGACATTTAGTATTTCAATTTCAATACCGTCATCTATGACGGGTACAATTATACTAGTATTTAATAATTTATTAAACATAAATTCTATGTATCTTCAGTTTCTGATCTTAAAAATCTCAAATAAGTATTTAGTATGAACAGTTTAAATTAAATAATTCGTTGCAACTTTAAAATTTCGTATAAAATAAAATAATTTTAACAAGTTATAAAGATGTAACTTTCATTATTCGGAAGCTTAACTTTAATTACTTTAAGCCAAGATATTAAAGCTAATTGACAATTTTATAGGCTCTGTGATTACGATTTCACATCTAAAATGTGTATTGGATTGTGGTATAAATTACAGAAACGATTTGAAGACATTAAAAAACGATTTAAATACAAAAATGATCAAAACTTCTAAGCTGAGTCTGTGAAAAAGCTTTCGAGTCACCAATATTTCAAAAAAAAAGTTACAAGAAGTGATTTTTTTAAGACCAATTCATCTTTTTCCAATCGAATGAATACTAAAGGTCCAATAAAAGGGGCCATTAAATCAACTTAGTTTTGAGTTACGAGCAAGACGTTCTTATCCGTTCTTAAAACGAAAATTTGTTGACGTGCATCCGTAGAAATACTTTCAGGCTGAGGACAAAAAATATATGTACATACAGTAATGTTGCGTAATAAATGAAAAGAAAACTTTTCATATTTAACTTTAACATTCAAATTAGTTTAAGACATCGAGTGAGGGCGCTTGATGGAACTTCAATATCAATTTTGAATTATTGAGATTTCGTATTCAGGAATTCGAGTCCATTCTTGCGCTCAAGTGCCTGAAGATGCCGAAAGGCGAAACCCGGGTCGTCAGTGACAAAATTCATGGAAGTGTACAAAATCTCAATAATTTAAAATTGATTCAAATTAGTGTCGATATAACTCAAAATAGACAAAAATTATTATGATTATTCTGTTCCACATTATTTTTCTTCAATATAAAATTGGAATCCTAAATATAATGAATATGAAATATAAAAGAAGTACATATCTTCAGAGTAATAACGCTTTCATGATAACAATTAAAAAAACAGTAATTAAATAAAACTGTAGATATGTAAGGTAAACGTATTTAGTATGACACAACATGGTCTAGAGACTCCAGAGCTAGTTCGGCTTCACGCCTTTATCGGAACTTCCTTATAACAGTGCAGTTCTACCAAGGAAACGTCAATTCAGTCAACAGACTGTACATGTTTTTGAAATGAGTGATACACGTACAAATAACTATATATATTTTTTAAACCATTTCCGCTCCCGATGAGGAGCTTATGGCTTCGTATTCGAGGTATATCAACAGAAGTTTTTCTACAAGAATTTCTTTTTACTCAGTTACTCGCCCTTTTTTTGAAAATAGTAAGGATATAAGGATATGGCTAAAACAGGACTAGTGGTAAGCTAATTGTTCTCGATGTTCAGCCGTTTTAAGGATCAGGTGAGTATTTTAGACATCACAAACATCTATGCCATTGACCAGAAATCAATTAAAAATTCAAATTATGAAACCGTCTCAACTGGGGTTTGTACCGCATCCGAAACCATTGACGTTCACCATTGCACCACGGACCCGACACAATATCTATAATTATATAAAAAAGAAAATTAAAAACAAGTATAACAAACAACATAATTTATGGAATTTAAAAAGTAAACAACTCTTATGTACTGTTAATTATTAATTAATTAATAAGTAAGAAAGATTTTATGGTAAGCAGTTTATTGCCAATACTCTTATGATTAGTTTAATTTTAACAATCCCAGGATATTTTTCACCTGAGCAAAAAAGATATCACAAACCATCCATGTCCAAAACCTCTAATATTAAATCGAAGAAAACGCAACATTTGATTACGATTTTGCCATTACTTAATTTATAAACCTTCTTATCACTAAGAAAAACTTGCACAGCTAGGCTAGCTAGCTATTCCAAAAAGGTGACGTGCTTCTTTTCATAAATTCGTCACTTCCAATACTATCCCCAAAAAAGAATGTCCAGTGGGAGAATATTTTTTTAAGAAAACGTATCTTCTTTTCAGGAGCAATGGGTAGTTACAGTTAAGGACGTTATGTTAAACAAATATAAATAGAATTAATCAGCGAAAGCTTAAAAATTTACGGCAACCTGCAAATGTTATTAAGATAGAGGCAAATACGAGTGTTTAATTTAGTAAGACTATAATTAAAGCCTTAAATTGAGATAAACCCGATAACGCTTAAAACAAATTTCCACGAAACTAAATTGTATATACTTTATCTAAATTCTGTATAATTTATTAATCAGAAAATAAACTCTCTATCTATATTTAATTACCAGTTTTCGCAAGTCGCTAAGTTTGTCATTATTATTAGTTATTTCGATAGCAGCCTACATAGCCTCACGTCGACATAGTTATAATAATAATTATGTAACCTAATGTACATTTTAATTACTCGCTACGTAATATTTTAATTAATAACATACATAATTGAATTTATTGGCTGCAAATTTTCAATTAACGCCTCTGTATAAGGTATCATTTTGCGTCGCAGCTTGCTCGGATATTAATAACAGTTTCCAGCACAGTTTCAAATTTATCATTTTATTTAAACTATCTCAAAGTAATTTTTGAAAACGGTTATCGTTGAAGTTACTAGAATTAAATTAACACATGTTCTGAATATTTATTTAAAATTTAATAAAACCATACTTCAGAAACAAAAATTAAAATATAACACACACAAACACGTTTGATAGTGTGATCGAAACACGTTTCACTGTGTGTAACCATTTCTACGTTTTTCTTTATTGTTATTAATTTCGTTAAATATTAAGTGTTATAATTGAATCACTGTAACGAAACCTGTCATGACTCTGATTAGACCCTGACTATCGCAGGAGAGATCATCGGGAAAGTCTATTGCTTCAGGTATCTCGGTGTACACATTCCGGAAGACGGTAGCACACAGAAAGAGCTCGACAGTCGCTTAGGAATAGCTGGAGCCATATTTAACTCGACGCAGCTGTACACGATTAAAAGCAAATGTCATTTTTTCAACGCTTGCTTTCTACCTGTGCTACTTTACGGCTTAAAACACACCTGACGAAGAACCGGAAAAACCATATACTGAGCTTAGATGCTTGCGATGGATATTGGGGGTGAAGTGATTTGACATGGTGATTAGGAAACGTACCAGGTAGCGCCTTGTTACGTCAGCGGTCATGGAGAAACGTTCTTTGGGACACGTGCTGCGGATCAATCCTACTCCTCTTCTTTCGACTGGTAGGATTCTGGAAAACCGTCGGGTGCTATCCACAGGATATACTCGACAGAACTGAGGGACTCTGGCATGTCATGGGACGAAGAAAAGTAATTCACGACTGACAGGGAATCATCCGTCACCAGTTAACACCTTAATAGTGATGTCAGGGAATATTTAAATGGTGGTTTTTTAATCAAATACTTTTACCATAAAATGGGTTACAAAAACCATTGACACCAATACAATGTGAATCAAATAGCGAGGAAGCAAAGTAATATGCAAGAGACAGGGAATCATGAAGGCGCCGCTTAGTGACCAAATGCACCACATTGGGAGTGAATATGGCGAAAGAAGAAAAAAAAAAACATTTTAAGTAAGAGGTTCACTACAGAAATAATTTTAATAATATTTCTAACTATTGTAAGAGAATACCAGAGCATAAAACATTAAAAACCTATCACGCCCAAACGCCATTTGAGTATAAACAGAGTTTGTTTGGTGAGACGTGGAGCGAAGTTGGTTTTGTAATTAAATTTATCAGATTAAATAAAATTAAAATTGTCACCACGACGAGACTTTTTCCGGCGGGAAATTTTAATTTTATTAGCAAATGAGAAAAGCCTAAACTATTTAAGTGAAATCGCGTAATTAAAATTCAGCAAGCGGATCTAGTTTTGCCAGTTGAGCCGACACGGTTTTTAAGAAAAAAAATGCCAGACAAATCCAGTAGACAATTAAAGAATAGATAATTGTTTTCACTAACTGATTTAAATAATCTCGCGAAGTCCGCCTAAATCTTTACATAAACACAAATTATTTTTTTACTTGCAAAGACAACTTTTGAAATGTTTATATCGATACCTCAGTTACAAAGTGTAGCAAGTCGTAATCTTTGTTTGTTTTAGAATGACAGTTGTTATAATTTCTTCAGATTCAAACTGTAAAACTACGAAAATCCTGTGAAAACTTCTATTAGGAAAAAACAACAAATTTTTAGAATTTAATCCTTGAATTTCATTAAAATCTACAATAATTAGATAAAGAATCATTAACACATAACCGATTTACAGTATGCAAGTTTATTGAGAGAGAAGGAAGAGTTATTTTAACAAAATTGTAAAATTATTGTTACTACCTCATCAAATATCTGATGGAGAAAAACAGATGGTGGCGTCAATTAACTTTTTCTCGTTAATGTTAAATATACATATGAAGTTTTAGTGAAAGAAAAATTATTTATTGAAAAATAATAGGGCACCGCTTAAGCATGTCCTGTCCTATTTACATACACGGTAGACCGGGGCACCAGGGGCTACCGATCTATTTGTAGTCACGGACCCATTTCAGATTTTTAAAAGTAGCCTCAGGTGAAAGCCGGTTTTTACAAAATAACCGAATTGAAGTATGCTGTGTAAAATTTACAATTAAATAATTAATTAATATTATAAATCGTTACATTAAAAAAATTTGACCAGTGAAGTTATTTACAAAAAATATTTTTTAGATTCCATGGTGGATTTTTGTTAATTGATGTTTTTTAATAGACACATGCATAAATACTCAACGGATACAGGGTTGGTAAACCCTGCTGTAAGTGGTGGAATAGTATTATTAGAAACACCTTACTAAAGTGAGACATTTTCCAAATTCCATTTATGTAGATTTAACGAATTACTGTTTTTAAAAAAGTCCGTTTGTAAAACAATACTATTATTCACGTCTACGATGTTAACTGTCAATGTTTGGTGGAACGGTATTATACATTAAAATAAAACACAATCTGTTTTGTACTACTTCCCCATTTTTAAAATGAATAAGTCCGGTTTTGCTCATCGACAGCATTATTAATTAATATTAAGTTCAGATTAGTTCTGCATACGAAAATATCGGTTCTTAAAAGCGAAATTTAAATATTTTCCAACTTTCTTCATATTATAAATAAATTACTCCTCTTCAAATTCGTCGTTTTTATTAGAAATTTGTTTTTATCGGTTATCATCAAGACCGTTTGAATAGTTTTTACTGCTAAACTAGTCATGAAATTTCTAGTGGGAACTTTTGGTAGATATCAACAGTAAAGGAATCTTAACGAAAACTCTTGGAGTCTTTATCTTCAGTGACCATGTGAATCTCACGTACACCAACTGAAAGCAGTTTTGTGTTGAATCTGAAATCGCATCCGTTTGATTGCAAACACTATCACATATCAGAGGTGCCAAGAGTTTTCTGTAAACAGGCAGAGATATGGTACCGTGAATTCTTACCACAGTAAGCCTACCTACCAATGATCACTTACATAATTTAATTGTAGTATATTTAAATAGAATATAGTGGAGGAAATTTTCTTCAGCCGATAACCTGCAATAAAATTACTGACGAATTTTTTGGGATAGACAATAACTTTCTTTCCTTTTGAGACGTGTTCCATTTGGAGATGGTATTTGAAATATTTCTCGTAATTTAATTTAAGCAATTCGAAGCATTTATAGGTATATACTCCGACTCTAGGATTTAGGATCACGGCATCCATACATGGCTCTAGGACCCATACTGATACATACACGGAATTCATATATGCTATTACACTGACAGGCTTTGTGTATTATACAGAATGGGTATCAGTGTAGTAAAAAGTACAAAGTTATAATGTTATCAAGAGTATTTTCTTTTACATAAATATAATAGATGTAAAATTATTCAAATATTATCAAACGCAACATATAATGAGAGGTATAAATGTAAACATGTTACTTAAAACATTTCACAATTTTTCAGTGACAACAAAAACGTTTTATCGTTGTATTGTACCTAGTGAAGCAGTGGCGGGTTTGAATTTCACTCGAATTTCATTTTTTCTATGGAAAACAGTCACTTTTGCTTAAGTACGATATGTGATAGTCATGCAGTTTGAAAAGGAAATTAATAGCTTACTCAATGTCAGTCAGATGTTAAAAGTGACGTGTTTGCAGTTACACTCCTCGATGTATAATAAAATTGCTCGGTATGATGTTTTCAAGTAATGACGTTCGCAAATATGTTTGTAGTTATTCATTTTCAAAAACAAATACATCTGATGACATAAAACATTAATGAAGTATTTTCAATCGATTCGGCGGGAATTTTGTGGACATGCATTTTAAAAATAAAATCAATGTTGACAACTTTTTTACTCTACTAGCTGTATTACTAAATGTGAAACGTGAAATACGTGTAAATGACGATTAAACAGTTATCAATTTTTATATTCTACTTCTTACTTCTTGTTATCATAAATATATTATATACAATCTATCGATCGTCACTTCATCGTAGAGGCGTAGAGCCCTATCCGTAGCAAATAAGAGACCCAAATATAAATAGTGGTAAGCCAAACACGTCCAAATTCACATACATATATGGGAAATGGAAACTTCCAGCTAACTTTCCCCGTTACAATGTATCGATTCAAGAAACTTCAACCGCTATCAATTATTATTAATGTTCCTATTGAAACTATTCGCGGTGGGTTCTAATATTATGAATAATTATTATTCTATTATAGTTCTACATTTTTTATTAAGTACTAGCTACTACTCAGCATGCGTTGCAATGCCACTAAAAGAAAGAAAGTGTTTGTGTTAAATTCTGTTTATTGAAGTGGTTTTGAACACACCATATTTTTTTCCGTCTGAACGAACGAACACGAACAAATCAGAAGTTTTTCCGAGACTTGAGCAGGTCACATACAGCGGTCCATGCTGAAGCATAAATTTTCCACATTTAGTTCACACACTTGTAGCGATGGTCCCTGTGCTTTTTGATAGTCATTACAAATGTGATTCGCACCGGAAACCTCAAATGTTTGAATTCGATTGGCATATCTGTCAAAATCATTAGGATGCGTGGCAACAGTACTTCTTCTTCCTTAAAATTTCCATCTAAGACCAGCAATTGGAATTTAACAATTAACACCACTTGTTATGTCACACACGAACTAAAATATCGCTGTTTGTACCTATATGATTCTTTTTTTTATTTTTTTCCAGATACTTTTGAAGGTGCGCGCACAACTTACCACAGTTTCATCGTAATCCGATGAACGGTATAGGAACGCATACGGGACAAACAAACAAACATTAATTTTTACATATATAGATAAGATATACTGTAAGCTAATTGTACTATGCCCATAACCTTCGCGCAAGTGCAAGCAATATCTTGACAAAATTGACAAACACGCAAACATTGATTTTTATATATAACTAGTGAGTAACCGGAATGCGTTGCAATGTCACTCAAAGAAAGAAAGTGTTAGTATTTTAATTCTGTTTATTGAAGTGCTTTTGGACACACAATATTTTTTGTTTTTCTGCCTGGTGCGTACACGAATAAATCATAATGTTTTCCAAAATTTCGCGGTAATTTGTACGTATTTGATTCTTCATTTTAGATTTTAGATATATCTGGATTGTGAGATTGATTTTTATATAAAATTAGACCTACTGTAGCTTAAAAATTAAAAGGTTGAGTATTGGACTCGGGCCCACCCGGACCTGATTGTACTTTGCCTATATAGTTTGCGCAAGCACAAGCAATAACTTGACAAAGTTTTATTGGACTCGGATGAACGGTATGGCAGTGCATAAGATACGGACAAACCCACATTGGTTTTTTTATATTAGATAAGACCTACTGTAAGTAAATTGTACTATACCTGTAACCTTCGCGCAAGTGCAAGCAATAGCTTTTAAGCGTTTATCGGAATCGGATGAACGCCATGGCAGTGCATAAGATACGAACAAACAAACATTGATCTTTATATATTAAATATAACTTATTAATCGTCATCGGTATAGTGGCAGAATGCGTTAAGTTAAAAAAATCTTGTTTTGAGATAATCTACTTTTAAGAAAATCACTATTATTTATTTACCTAACCATTTTATAAGATTCCTTATTCATTTACGAATTCAATTTAAGTACATATTAGTAATTCTTTCTTTAGTAATGTTGATAACAGTTTTTTGCCACTAATACTGTGAACAAAATTGACTTAATTCATATTGATTTATTCAAATTACGTAAAGAGTACATGCAATACGACTGAGTTTGTTTTTTTCAAACTAAAGACAATCGTAAAATATATCGTACTGCATTAAAAACTCAAAACAGCCGATTTTCGATTTATCGTCTTCTGCGACTATGCTGACGATACTATTTATAATGATTGTAGTAAAAACTTTTTACTTTTAGATGCAGAAAAAGTTGCCTTTAGGCTTTGACCATGTAGGAAATTGATCTGCATTGGTCGCATGAAGCTTTTATAATGAAATATATTCAAATTACCATTTAAAATAAATACAAAGCTTTATTTTACTTCCTTTCCGTGCATTTGTTGTGTGGTCAAATACCTATTCTATTGCCTAACTCAAGTAAATCCTGTTTTAAGAATTTTGATTCTTTTTAGAATTCTTAATTTGTTGAGTCTTTCTGTAGCCTAAGTCCAGTTCTTAAGAGGAGTGATCAATGCTCTTGGACGTTCTTCTTCTTCGAATCTTTGTAACGTATGTATTCTTGTACAAATTCATACACTTTTGTAATGCTTACTCTCCATTTAACTCTTACTACTTCCGCATGCATAATAATAGAATACTCTCATACTTTATTAAGTCAAACGTCACATACATAATAACTGTAAGCGTTTTTTTACGCTTTAAGAGTTGACGATTTTCCCAATTCCGTACTGGTTTCAAAAGTGACTAAGTCAATGGCTTAGTCGATATATTCTTAGAATTGAAACCAAAAGTATCAATTTATGTCGTTTTATAAGTTAGTAGAAATATCTTGAATAGCTTTCACGCTATGAACCAGTCAGATAAAATGCGTTTTACATCTGTCTAAATTTTCTTTGTCAAATTCATAAATTAATTTTGACATCGATTTATGGATTTGTGTTCGAAGGCATGTATATCTTTCATGCCTTAATTCCCTACCACTCACCCAAAATGAAAAACGGGACACATTGAGAGTGATAAGTCACCAACAATTTCTGTCCTATCCCTATTTTTATATCGCTTGCTTTCTCCAAAGAAGAGAGGTTGAGTGACCGAGTAAAAAGTCGTTCTGGTTGATCAACTTCTATAGAGATAATTTCCAATAAAAGCCATTGTAATCCACATTTGGAATGCACATAGATACAATCTATCGTTACTTGATTGTTATGCGCTTGATTTCACACCATTTGACATATGTGAAATCGAAAAAAAAGCTTTTTATAACTGACTGTCAGGTGACGAGACCAAAAAAGCCGAGTTAGCATCTTGTATAGACGGCCGAGAGTCTGTCCTGTATTTGGAGCTCTGGAGATAGTTAGGGGGGGGGGGGGAGTGAAATATTAGTGTTTAATTTGAATGACGATATGTGTGAAAGAACAATTGAGAGGCTCCTATCAGTAGGCGTGTGAAATGGCGACTTTAACAATATTTTTAAGAAATTTAGTTTGTTACTAAATAGTTTTGTTAATAAAAAAATAGCACCATTATCCGATCGCAATCTGGCACTGAAAGTATAATCGCCTCAAACAGGCGAAGCGCTATCGGCCAAGAGAAACTTTTCCGATAAAGGTCCCGTGCCAAAAAACTTGTATACTACAACGGGGGAAAAAATAGTTTCGGATTAGTGGAGTTTGAAATTGGCCAAGTTCGTCGCTAGGTGTCGGCGGAAGTGTCTACAGCGCCAAGTGCGGTCGCTCCGTGAATTACAATGCGGAGGGAAACGGTCGCTAGACGGTGCGATGCGAAACAACATTTTCGTGTTTAATCCCGTTTTAAAACTACCAAATGGGTTCTGTATAAAGTTATATTATGAAATAAATTGAAATATGTTGTATAGACCTGTTTTTCTTCGTGATAAGAATACCTGCGGTATATACGTTTTACTTAAATGTGAGAATATTTTTTTGGGCCGTGTGAAACGCCCATTTATTAAAAAAGTTACTTTTTGTATATAATGCACCATATGGCATGTAAAAACATTTAATGCAGATAAAAATCTGCATTAAATATTACACACTATAAGGTATATCCAGCAATTATTATTTGATTTCAGATTATCAGTTATTAGTAAAGTCCTTAACACTTTGATTGTAGACTATTCAATTTTGTTTAAATATAATGTGTATGATTATCTGTAAATAAAACTGTTTCAGTATATTTTCAAAAATCAGAGATAGTAGTTTTGATAATCGACTTGAAAATATTCTGCGTTTTATCATTTGCATAGGATCAGATTGTTGTATTCGGTGGAAGATGCTGAAAGACGAAACTCAGATCGTAACTGTCAAAACTGGCACGCCCCAAATTTTCAGAGTATGCATGCACCCTTCGAGCGCCTCTTCCTCATTTGCTTCTCGACGGAAAAAATTATTGTTACCCATTCTAATTGTTACAGGTGAGCCGCGTGTTGACCTACATTTCGTAAGCGGCGTGGTTCGCCAGCCAATCTTTGCCTTGCTTCCATTCCGCAGAGTCGTCAATAATAACCATATGTAAACTAAGCTACGAAAAATAACATTCAACATCATATTTTCTTTTTTCTTCTGTCTTGTCTTTCTTATATTAAGTCGAGTTAGTGGGTTAATGGTACGGGTACTTAAATGGGTAAAAGATCGGTCTCGTGCTGCTCTGCATCACGCCAAGGACATGAAATAGCTGGTACAGAGACATTGCGGGCGGATGTGAGGCAACCAACATGTAAATGTGTTTTAATTTATGATTTATGAAAAAAGCAATAGTAACCCATACTTAGTAAATATTAGTGAAGCCAAATAGAAGGCTTAACAGTTACTGTTACATAAAAAAAATATGCAAACATACAAAGATTCAATCATGGTATTGAAGATTCATCTAGCACCTTCAGCTGATGGTATTAATTTCTAATTTAGTAAAAGAAATATCCCACAAGCATTCACATATAAGTACTTTATTGTTACCTGCCTACTAAAATGTCAAAACGCATTCGTTTATTTTATTTTTGACTGTCATATTGACTGACAGGCGTAAATATGATCCTATTTTAACTCCAAATGACCAAAGGGACCTTACCGTGTAGAAAAAAAAATCTACAACCCTCAAGGCTTTGGGCTTACGTTTTTTTATGTCTTGGTATCCGGAGCACAGAAATAAGTTTAGTAAGTAATCCCATTCGAGTCGCGCTAAATGAAGCCTCTTAATATAAGAATGAGTACCGCCAGCTAATTCGACCCGACACCGGTTGGTTCGTTTGACGAGTGTTGTGCGAGCATTTGGTTTTAACGAATATTTCACGAGTGAATGGATCCATCGATCTTGGTGCCATCTGTCTGAACGTCGCCAAGTTCATACATTTGATGGGCTGTGTGCCTCGGAAACTTATGCTCGCCTGATAGCTACTGCATGTTTCAAAAATAATCTCGTTAAAAAAATGAAATATTGTCATACTATTATTTGTTCGACTAGCGTGGGACAAATCATAGGAAGAATAGCCTCAGGTACCCTGGTGTACACATACCGGAAGACATATAACAATAAAGAGTTTGCTATTTGCTTAGGAATAGCTGGATCTAAATTTAATTCAATGCACACCGTCTGGGACACGCAGCTGTACACGATTAAAACCAAATGACATTTGTTTGACGATTGCATTCTACCTGTGATGTTGTGCGGTAGCAAATTATGCCACCTGAAGAAGACTTTACTGTATACTATATCCTAGAATCAATGCTTATGTCGAATATTTGAAGTGAGGTGGTTTGACTCGATGAGAAACTCGGAGGCTAGAGAACGTACCAGGCAGTGTCCTGATACATTAGTGGTCGTGGAGAGACGTTGAAACTAGCTGGGCCACGTGTTGCGGATGCCTCCGGAGAGCCTCAATCCTGCTTGCTTCTTCTTCCAACCGGTGGGATTAACAGTATACATCGCAGATACTCTACAAAAATCATAATTTATACGTCTATTAGACTAACTTATACGTGACATAAATGTTTTCTAGGTGCATTAATTCTTGTTTTGTTGATACTATTTTATACATCTTAACACTGCTGATACGAATAGTAAAAATGATAACCTTGTATAGATTATTATAATTATTGGTGAAAAAAATATTTCAGAATTCAACTTTGTAGACTTATACTCTGCCCATCATAGATATAACAACTTAGTCTACCTTTTTACTCCTGAAAAGAGATGTTAAACCATTTTTTTCCAATTTGGCGCATATAACACTTTCTATCGAATCCCCGAACGAGCACTTTCCATACTTTAATTTTGCAACACAGCCAGTTAACGTAAAACCATTTCTGTTGGCTAAATCTCTGTCCTTGGTGCAGTTGGTAGCGTCGCAGGCTACGGTTACGGATGTCTCGTATTCAATTCCCGGTGAGGACGGTTTTCATAGATTAATTTTTCAATCGATTTATGGATTTCTGTTCGTGGTTTGAGTCCTTCCTCCCACCCATCCCATTCTCACGGGGTGCAGCGAGAGCGATTAGCTTCCCGTTTACCACTAGTCCTGTCCTAGCCCTATCCCTTCTATCCCTTCTATCCCTAATCTCTTCGAAAAAAAGAGAGGTTGAGTTACTCAGTTAGTAACAAGCAGTTCTCATAGAAAATTCTGTTAAGATACCTCCATTAGGAGACCATATGCTCCACATTGGGAGCGGACACGGGGAATTTTTTTTTTTTAAAGATGGAGACTTGTTGACAACCGGTTAATTATTTTCAATATCATTTTTAAGCTGGTAACTGTCAATTCTTGGCGGAAAGGCATATTATATTAAAAATGAAACTAAAATTGTTGTGTACTACGTCTAATTTTACAAGATCACCTAAGGACTAGATTCATTCAAAACACCCAGTCCGTTATTCAATTTCGCCGCGACGTCAAATTTGTCATGTTCTTTTCCAGGATTAAAGCATCTCTCTGGAGGTCTGCGGTCGTCTCTCCTATCGGTTTTTGACATCTCACCAGTCACCTGTTCACTCCGATCATGCTCACTTCTGAATCAATGGCCCCTTGCAAATTACATAAATGTCTCTTGTAGATTTCGGCGGAGATAGCGCACCCATCAAATTGGGGCGATTGACGAATCCATTCAAGGTAATTAATACCGAACAGGTATCAAAATATTTTGCTTTCAGCTTGATTGCTAAAATTAATCATTAGGCTTGGTACCATTAATTAATTTTTTATCTATCATAATACATAAACGTCTTTATGATTAACAGTCCGTATGAGTTGAATTTATCATTTTATTCAAATTAAGGCTTTTACGCCGTAACAAAAATTGATAAGAATTTAAATGGAACTTTATTACTACAGAGATTTTATATCGGGGACTTATGAAATCAAATCGTTTATCAAGGTATTTATATGTAATATACAACTAAGTTTCTAATAATAACAGAATGTATATATTTGGCAAAAATTATTCAATGTTTTTATTTCGTGGAGCGAGAAACAATGATGAGAATGTCATAGATCACATCCATTTAAATAGACAATTGCAGATTGTTCTGTTCTACTTTTACATGTTTATAATAATCAAGATATGTTTCGCTCATCGATAGTATTATCAACTGAGTTCAATTGTGAAAGTTTCACATGAGGAAGTAGTACAAAGCAAATTGTGTTTTATTGTTTAAATATAATGTCTTTCCGACCAGAATTGTCAGTTAACACCTCCAGAGTGACAATTGCAGTGTTCTCCAAACTATGAAATAAAAATTTTCGTGTAAAGCGAATAAGTGTTTCGTAGAAAATATCAAAACTAATTTATTGAATATTGAAATTCAACTTTCAAATATTGTTCCAGATGTAAACAAATTTTACTTCGTGTTTTTATACTCAGTTATACTCCTTACCAATCTTGAATGAGCAGCTGAACCTTCCTAATTCTCCGCTATTATATCCGATACGTTGAAACACCTAACAGATTTCACTAAATGTGGAATGATTGTATATATTTACCCATTCGTCGAATTACATCCCGTCAAAACCCACAATACTATTATAATTGTAAAATCACTGGTATTTCTAAAAGAAGTTGAAAAGCGGCAATTCGCCTTCGGCAATTCGCCACTCTGGTAATATGGTGTTTACAAAATAAGGATTAGGGCGATTTCCGAAATTTTAACTCAGGTATCGGTGTGGCTCTCAGACGTATATGTATTGCCTCGTAAATGATATTTGTCGCATTTGTATCTTCTATATAAGCGTTAGACACTGTTTACTGTCTCTCAGTTCGAGTCCATTCGTGTGCTCGAATGCCTGAAGATGCCGAAAGGCGAAACCCGGGTCGTTAGTGACAAAATACATGGAAGTGTACAAAATCTCAATAATCCAAATTTAATATTGAAATTCCATCAAGCACCCTCAGTCGATGTCTTAAATTATATCAATAATTATTACTATTTAGTTCAGTCAATCTTGCTGTACTAGCAATATTGATATAATTTAAGACATCGACTGAGGGTGCTTGATGGAATTTCAATATCAAATTTAGATTATTGAGATTTTGTACACTTCCATGTATTTTGTCACTAACGACCCGGGTTTCACCTTTCGGCATCTTTAGGCATTCGAGCTCACGAATGGACTCGAACTGACTACAGTCGATGTCTTAAATTATATTACTATTTAATTAAATGATTGCTTAATGTCAACATAAGGAAATACTAATTAATTTTATTAATTATTTATACCTGATATCAGTGGATGTATCACTATCTCTATCACACAAACACACTTGTGTATGATATCAGCAAAAAACATAAAAGAGAAAGTGTCAGAATGCTTTTCATCTCGCTTGCACTGTTCACTTTATATTTGATTGAGCGAGAGCGAGAGAAATTTATTGCACATACCTGAATTATCTACGGATTTGTTATTTTTTCAAATAATGGTATTGCAAATGTACCACTATTCTGCCATCAAAAGTAAAAACATATAAACATACGCTTCCTGTAGGTAACTTAGGACTTTAGTATAAATGTTCATATTATTAATGTAATCCTCTTCTTTTGCTTTGAAACACGTAGAGATAAGAAAAAAATCATAAACCAGATGAAAAAATGTTTTATTTAAATTTTCATATATTTTTAATTTCCAGGAATACGGATATTGAAAATAAAACAAATACACGCTTTCATCGCAATTTTATGATATATTTTTGTAATCCTCAATGAGATTATAAATAATCCATGTATACCATTTTGTATCGTATATTTTTTATGTGGATATAAAAAAACTTTTTTTTATATGCTATAAAACAAATAATTTGAGAAATCGCCACAAGTATAATGCGAACCCTCAAATTCGTTTATGAGGGAAATTCCCGACGTGCTCGATTTTGACAAGGTGCAATAAATAATAAAGGTTTCTTCAACAATTCGGTTCACTAGTGTGTTCCGATGAAAACATTAGGTTAATTTTACATGAACGACAATATATTACAATAGGGTAAAAATAACAATTATTTAGTTTTACAAGAATTCCATTAGTTTGTTCGGTTATTTAGTACGCAATTAGTACGTCAAATATTTTAATTTTAAATAGAAATTTTAACGTTGTAGTAAGTGCGATATTATTATCTCTTTTAAGCTAGTAATTATCACTTTTAAGGAGTTAACTGTCAATGATTGGTGGAAAGGCTTTATATTTTAAAAAATGAAGCAGAATATGTTTGTACTACTTCCACATATTTATAATTATCAAGAGCAGTTTCGCTCATCGCGAGCACTATTAACTGATAAAAATAATACAATAAATAAGAATTATTTTGATCATTACATTTTTTTAAATTTTTTTGTATACGACTGTCTGACCTTCGATCAACAAAAAAACCACTCCAATACCCAAAAAACATTAAATCATATATACATTTTAATTGAAGAAATAATGGACACAAATTAAATTTTAAATGTACAATTTAAAACATGCAATTATATTTAATGACCAATCTCTAGAGCGCGAGATTGAGAAATTCTGAATCCTGAAACTGTGGGATCATGAAAAAGGCTCGGGATTGGATACCCCAATTGTAACCAATAAAATGTCGTTAAAAATACAAGGGTCAAAATGACAGATAAACAAGTAATCATTTTTTTGTAATTATAACGATGTAGCTAAAATGCATTTTTTAATTTAATTTTTTTATGTATTTAGAAGCGAGTAAAATATCTCACTAAAAAAAAAATACAAAATAAAATGAATCATTTCATGCAATTTTTTAAAATTGCGATCTTAGAAAACACAATATTAAATTGTGTTCGAATTGTGAGGAGACGTTTTGGCGTTGATCCATAAATAATATTGTGGGAGAATTTAATCCAGAGACCTGTCCTGGGACGGGATCGTCCCGTATTTTATTTTATATTCCTTTCTCCTTTTTCATAATCAATAAATGTCGAAAGGGATGTGTGCACGGGACCGTGTGATTGGTTTCCACTTTTAAACCTAGCCAGGCCAGGTGAATTCGGCGCTAGACCTTTCTTATCTAAGTACTCGCGTATATGTTATTACTTGGCTATTATCCACTAAGTATTGGTGGTTAATGGAAACGTACTATAGAATTTTTAAAGGTTTTTTTGAGGTCAAAGGCAAGGGTTTTGCAAAAGCACCAGCTTATAAAAAAACACACACGTTCGAACGAAAATAAATCACAAATATCCATGTTCAAAATCTCAAATTTTTGATTGAAACAATCAATATTCGTTATCAAAACTTAGCTGTTACCGCTTTTCAACACAGATCATCTCTAATGGTGGTTATTGCAAGTTCTTCGATAAATGAATTTAAAATTGATATTTATTTATATTTTATTAATTTTTATTTAAAAAAAGAACATCTGGCATTACAGCTGACAGCCTATGCGCCAAATATTTTGAAAATCATACGAGATAAACTCGATGAGAATTTTTAGAAGTCACTCATGTCCAAGATCACAATTTTAAATAGAAAAAAATTAAGTTTGATATTGATCTTGCTGGGACTTGAAGCAGGACCCACCTGATCGCTAGGGCAAACACTTACCACTAGACCACAGAGGCTGACAATAACTTAGTTATTCCAGTGCTGAGGTTCATCAAAATAAAATTTATTAACCATGGGATTTTCACCTCCAAGCACTAGTAATTAATCTGTAATTAGTAGACTTATGGTAATTAATACTATCATTCATTGTTTGTGTCTTACCTGCCTCCCCACGTTCAGTAGGAAGAAGCAAACCCTCCCTACACTTAATTTTTAATTTAAGAATTAGAATCATTGTTTCCCTTAGAAATAAATAACCACGTGATAAAAAGTTAGTCTGAAATGCTTCTTAAAGAAGTAAAACGCGTTACATTAGTAACAGCCAG
The DNA here is from genome assembly GCA_022494535.1 of Himalopsyche phryganea. Lineage (NCBI taxonomy): Eukaryota > Metazoa > Arthropoda > Insecta > Trichoptera > Rhyacophilidae > Himalopsyche > Himalopsyche phryganea. The sequence goes on from JAGVSL010000164.1 coordinate 408,431, forward strand.
TGGAATAAGTTATAAATTTTAATTTTATATCGTTTAAATTTGTTAACTCTTCATAATTAAAATCGACCTCCGCTTTAAATAAATTCAATTATTCAGACAGAGGCTATTTTATGTAAATCGAAAGCATATTCCATAGATAATGTACTTCTGTTTCGGACCGCAATCCCTCATGGAGTACTCCTGACCCGCCAACTTCCGTCTTCAGTCTACCAATGTGCGGTGTATTGAATAATGCCCAGAGCTTTGCCCAGAATATAATTGTATTAGCTCACGAAGCACGGGTGTATTTCAGAACACGGTACCTTTTACCAAAATTTGATAAATGCCTAAAATTTATTTTAATTATTCAAAATATTTGTGCTTATAAATAGAGAGACGTGTATATGTAATAAATGCAAATATCTAGCTTCTAATGAAAGGAAAATTTCTGCAATTTCAATACGAATGATAGTCAAGGTCTGTGTTTTTTGTGAGTGTAAGTAGAACATCCAATCCTGAACTCTTTTTATGATTCCGGGATTGCTCATTAAGTGTAATTTTATGTGCTAAATATTTTATTTTGTGTCCATTATTGCTCGAATTGAAATGTACATATTGTAATGGAACAGTTTTTTTATTTATCAGGAATCAGAGTGATTTACAAAAAAGAGAAAAAAATTGAAAAACGTAATGGTAAAAATAGTTTATATTATTTTATTTATTGCGATATAAAAAGAGAACACATCCTTCGATTCGACTTAAAAATGTTGCTCTCCATCCATTTAAAAAGCGTTCATAATTTTCCCTCCATTTAAAATTGTTTAAAAACGGCTGCTGAAGAAATATGAGAAGAAGGAGGAGACCACAACATATTTATATTAGTAAGATATTATAAGAAAGTACCAACATTAACAAACCGAGGTACATGTTGAGTTAATCAGGAAGCAATTAATTTAGCATTTACAGTGAATCCCGAAATCCCGGAATTGACATTAAGACAATCCCGGAATTACAGAATTGAAGATCCCCCCGGGATTAGAAGCCCTAATTACTTGGACTTGTGCTCTGTAATGAAATTAATTAGCCAATTTGTGTCAAATGTTAAAATAACGAGATGATTTTATTAATCTAATAAATACATTAGATACTTCTGCAACACAGCATCTCCAGGAATATTATACTTTAGATATATTTAAATGCAAAAAAATGTTTTCATAATAATTATTGACCATGAAATCTTGAAAACAGGACATAGAGATTGCAGTTTGGTAAATAATAATATTTTTTTTTCTGAACTCTTCTCTCAGTCTTTAATGTCTATGAAATGCTAGATTGAGCTATTTCTCATAATTATTTCATTTTAAATTCACACTTTTCATTGAAGTAGATACTTCACTAATATACTTTAAAACGTTTTAAAACCCTGAGTTAAATGAAAGTTAGATTTCTAATAGATTCAATGCATTCAATCTTCTCTACATTATTTTAGCAGATTTTTTCGATTGCGTTAGGTACTATTTCTTGCCCTGTTGAATTTCAATAAACTTTATAAAAGTAAATTAAAATGAATACTGATTTCATTTTAAAGAACAAAAGTAAATTGTGTCACATAAGCAATATGATAAAAAAGTGAAATATAACAATGACATTTATGTCTGTGATCTCTAAATTGCTCCCTACAAACCCGAGCCTTAAATCGGGTAGTAGCGAGAGCGATTAGCTTGCCATTAGTTATGCTCTACCCCTAACCTTATCCTCTCCAAACAAAGGTGGTTAAGCAACTGAATAGAATCACTTCTGTTGAGGTGATCTACCAACCGAAGTCTATATGCCCCACACTGGGAGCAAAGATGGTCACAAAAAAATGTTACCTTAGATAGGCTTGTTCAGTTGGAATCTGTCAATTGTGATACGATTTCTTTGAACATAAACCCGTGAACGAAAAATCAGTATAAGATTAAACAGTGGTTTTTCAAACATTAGTAAGCAATGATATCGTTTCACTCTCTTGAAGCTCGAAGATCGTTTTTCATTCTAAAGCATTTTCCTATTCTTCTTTGAGGACGAGTTTATAATCCTTAAATTCTTAAAACTATTAACTTACGTGCTCCCAGTTTTTATTTACATAGACGAAGCCATAAACAAACCACTTTTATTCTTAAAACTTGTTCTTCGAGTCGGTCATATGTGTCACCAATTGCAAGGGCCGTTAGGCTGATCAATGCATTACACAGAGAGGTGGGCATTAACATCTGGGAACTTTGGTAATTGTTTTTAAATAGTATTATAAAAATTTACTGCAATATATTTTAATCCTGAAATATCGGTATTATTTTGCATTTTCAAATCCAGAACTTAGGTATTAAAGGAACGGAAGAAGTACTGCAATACCTAGTCTTATATCTTTAAGAAAGAGGGAAATGGTTAAAATATAAGACGCATACGCTTCACTATTGAGTACCCATGAGAGAAGCGAAGAGCATTAATAGTGAAACACTATCGATTAAACTCCTCGTCAAAATTACGCGACGGCAATGCAGGTATCTGCTTGATTAAATTCCTATGATAACAGGTAATTGAAGGCAAGCGCACCTTTGGGAATTTACTAGTGAGTCTCCGTTCAAAGTTTAAGCTCTAAAGGCGGTCTAGCATGCTATATTATCGATAGATTTAACATCAACGATGGTTTAGTAAACAGATACTAAAAAAATCCAGAAATAATAAGATTTCTCTAAAATGTTTGCTATTACAAATATATTATAAAGCCGGGAATACGAAATGAACAGCTAATCAATAAAATATAAAGTGTGAAGTAACAATATTAAAATATTAAGTTCTACAGGAATTAAAGAATTTGGTTGATAGCTATTTCAGTTTTTTGTTAGTTTATTTACACGAGTTAAGTAAGATCAATATGGCTATTTTTTTCTTTCTTTTTGAACCAACCTATGGATACTTAGAAAATAAATTGAGTTTGCTATAATTATAAAGGGAAAAAATATTTAATTATTTTATTAAACAGTATGTAATAATGTGATGCTGGAAAAGGATGTTCCGTATACCATGGATGGCCAAGCGCATAAAAGCATCTATCCTCAACGAACTACAAATCCAGGATAGAATCTCGGCCGGCTATACAAAACGCCTTTGTCCACATCACCCGCAAACCTACAAACAATCTTGATAGGCTCGTCATCCCAGGAAAGGTCGAAGGCAGAAGGGGACGAGGAGATTCCAAGTGAAGGACGCCACAGGCCTCTCCTTACCGATGGCCCTCAGAGTACTGAACGCAGTTGTTGCGTTAGACGAAGGTCGTGACTCTCACCAGTGAGGAATACGACTAAAAAGAAGTTTTACAGAATTATACGAGTTCGTTGATAGCTATTTCGGCTTAACGGGAACGTCAGAACTAATATAAGCTAGTTCTGACGATGGCGTTAAGGTGAAATTATCGACTAACTTATAATATTATTTAGAACTAAATACTTTCATATCGACTGTGGAAAGGCAGATGGACGTAACCCATACACAAAAAATATTGTGTATAGTCCACACAAAACGTAAATTAAATTGTATACATTGTGATTATCGAAAAAAAATATTTTGAAAAACGGAGGGACAAATCCTTTCGCTTTTACACAACCGATTAGTTGTCCTATTATAATGGAGTTCTACCATTTTTTTCTATAATTATTTCAACATAATGTAGCACTTACGTTTATTGCATTAAAATTCAGAACATAGTACTTGCTTATTGAATCAACCCTTCAGTTTGTGCGGCAACCCGCTGCAAGATCGCATCTACAGCGCAGGGAATAATATAAAATCGCATATTGCGATTTTTAATAAGTGCTCCGTGATTAGGTCTCTCTCGTTACCCTTGCCTATTGTGCAAGCTGCAGTGTGTGCGCCCACTGATCTCCAAACTTCGGGAACAGAATTTCCAAACTAAATTAAAATTAATCTTTCTTGGTATCCTTAATTTGGATGTATTACATGTGAAAAATTATAGAAAATATGGGTGATATGGGTTTCTATTGCAGTAAAAAAATATAATCCAGCGAAGCATTTAACACATTCGCACCTGAGTAAATATGATCAAAATACGCACAGCGGTGGGTCCGTTAATAAATGAGTACATTATTAAAGCATGACTTGTGAACAATTAGCGTTAAGATAATAAAAAAACATCAAATCATTAAAAGAGTTATGGGCGATTAATGTCGACTATATTGAAGCACGTGGAATACGTATTTCTTGCCACTCTACAAAAATCTTTGCGACGCGGATTCTATGTTCCCCGGTGCTAACGATTTAAGACCGAATCGTATTACAGATGTAACCATATTATAAATTTAATGTTTTTAATCAATACAAACCCTTAAAATTTAGTATTTAAATCAAAGTAACTGAAATAATTCGCTAAATAGTATGTTTAGAGTATATTCGGCGAGACTAATGATACATTTTCCTTCAAATAGAGATGCTGGCATATCCTAGGAGAATACAAAGTAATAAGCAATCAGCCGCGATATCCAGAGATTTTTAGAAGCAGTAATTAGTTTTTGTTATCTGTCTCGACTACTTATCAGATATGGACTAATCGCCTAATTTTAGATAATAACTCTATTTAACACAGACTATTTAATTATGGAAAGTATAAGACAAAAATGAATTTTAGTTTTCTGAATCGCTTGCAAGATTTGTCTCTATTCTTCCCAAATCAAAATCCAAAGGGTAGCAATGACTGTGGGTCCCGTAACGGGTATCCTATAAATTACTTCGTTTAATCTAGAATATTGTAGAAGTCACTAGCGCTATCATTATTTTTTGTTATAAAATATTCTAATCACTTAAAACATTTAAAAACCACCCTTCATCTTTCTTTTAAATATAAGACTGAAAAGTTTCATTTTACCAGACTCAGCATAATGCAATTGTATAATTATTATTTATAGCCATGTCCGCTCTCAATTTGGTACATATGCTATCCTACCTATCCTTCTGCGATAATTGCCTGTTACTCAACCTCTTTTTTTTCTTTGAGAGTATGGATAGAAGGATAAGGATAGGACAAGTTTAGTAGTTAGATAATCGGTCTCGCTTTCGCACTGTCTTTAGTTAGGCAATTTTAGACATCACACACATTCATGCTTTTGAATAGAAATTCATAAACTGTGCAAACTGAGACTCGACCCCGTGATGTCGGTAATAACCGGTACCAACAACATTGGCCGCTGCACAACATACTTGTATTATTTATTAAAATATACAATTGTAAGTAAAACCCCGCCACATTATAATACGTACAATTTTACTCATTTTATTATAGCATAACAACCCTGTGTCTTTTTTTTCTATAAATCTAGCGATACGATAATCAGTTTATAAACATTGTGTCCTTTTCTTCGTCAAACACTAACAACGGATAGTAGAATCTTCCTCCTGTAAGACTATAATATGACCATCTTTTAATATTTATTTGAGTTATAAATAATTAAACATTATTGAGATTGGTTTGACATTCTCTGTTTTACTGGCATGTGTAATATAGGCTCAGTTGCATTTGAATGCCTTGCATTGACTCAATAGGGCGAGTGCGGGCTCTTTATTAAAGGCGCGCAGGCCAATATTGAGATGATTAGCCCTTACCATCCTACCCTGCACTATTGTCAATCATGTAGGAGAATAGAAACGTAATGGGAACGGCTACGAAATATTCTTTCAGTAGATACTCTAGTCAAATTAATTTTATTTTTATGCATATCCTTGTTATAATTAATGTAATAACTCAACAAATATTTAAACGTCAATTTCTACCAATGGGTTTTTTTTTGTACATGTTGAGCCCTGTGATTTTTTTAACATTCAAAGAATAAAAATCGGTTTTTATGGTAAATTGGTTAGAGGTTTACCCTCGGGCTTAGGTGGGTTTGGGTTAAGCTCCCAGCACGGTCAGGATCAAAATTTAGATTTTTTAAAATTTAAATTTGAAACCTGAAGACTTTCGAAGACTTGAGAAGTTGATTTCGAATGACTCAAAAAAATATTTTGCGCAGTGGCAGTTATAAGCTGTAATGCCAAATGTGTATTTTTGTCGGGTCCATGGTGTAGTGGTCAACGTCGTTGGCTTCGTATACGGAAGTCTCGGGATAAAATCCCGGTATGGACAGTTTTATAACATTGATTTATGGATTTCTGTTCGAATGCATGGATATTTGTGATTTCTGAAATCCCCCCCCCCCGCAAACCCGATCCTGAAATTCACTACTCTCGTGGGTGAGATATTACGCAACTGAGTAACAAGCAGTTCATGTAAAACTATTTCCGTTGAGGTACCTCCATCAGAATACTATCTGCTCAACATTGGGGTGCACATATTTCTATAAAAAAACGAAATTTTAAATAAATATAGGGATTAAATAATTACTCTTTATAAAAAAATATTTTTTTAATTTCTCTGGTCTATATGCTTTTTTGGGGTTAGAATATTAATCACGTGGAGGTATTTAGGTCACCATTTTCTTACGTCATACTAAAGCGAGAATTATGACGGCCTTACCTGAGATGTGCTTTACTTAACATGAAAAAGCACTGAGAAGAAAGAAAAAGCATTCCCATAGATCCGTTAGTTCCTCAAAGCTTTACTTATTTCTATCAAAACTTTTACTCGGAAAATTTCACCTCTCTGACGTCATTTGTATTCGTTTTGAACGTAAAACCGAATGTGTCTCGCAACCTGAAAATGTTTTAACAAAAAGAATGAGTTTTTATCAAATAAAATGATACATCTGCAGTATTTGCTAGCGAAAGTTTTTACTTTTGAACGCTTCCAGCTTTACACGCTTTCTTGGAAATTGTCAGCAAATTTTTCACATGCGGCAAACAATATATTATTGTGTAACGAAATACAGTTGGACGGTTCAGGACGAATTTCACAACTGCAGCATTATTACTTTCCCGCACTATTTCATTGTTAGATTTTTTTTAAATTTTCACACTCGAATTTATAAAGTAAGTTAAATGCATCAAGAGAGATACGTTATTTAAATTACAGTGAAAAAATATTGTGCACATGTAAAAATGAGAGATTGGTTCCATTTCTTAAAATCCTCCCAATATGTATATGTTATATATTAGGAATCTTTTATTCTCAAGTACGGCCTGGAGGCACTCTTGCAGCCCTTGCACCTACTCCTCAGTAAGGTGTGGAAGCAGGAGCGCTGTCCGAGGGACTGGGTAAACGGTGAGGTCATCACCATTCACAAAAAAGGTGACCCACTCTGCTGCGACAATTACCGGGGCATAACGCTGCTCAGCGTGCCTGGCAAGGGTTTGGCGCAGATAGTCTTGGCGAGAATAAGGATTCCAGTAATGTGTATCCTCAGGGAAAACCAGGCCGGTTTCATACCTGGCCGATCCTGTGCGGACCAGATTCATAATCTAAGATGCCTTGATGATGCCTTACTCCTGGTAAGTGCGAACAGTCGCGCAGCACTAGAAAAAACAGCAAAAGAGGCGCTTTCATCCATTTCAGCTTGGGGTATCACCAATAAGCTGTCATTTGCTCCCAGGAAAACTGAAGCTATCCTCCTTAAGGGTGGTGTTGCACTCAATAGACATAGGCCTCCCACTATCCGCATGGGAAGTACCACGATAAAAGTTTCTGAAAGGGTCACTTACCTTGGAATAATTCTGGATGACAGACTTTCATTTGCATACCATGCCAAAACATCGGTAAGCAAGGCTACCACTGCTTTCTACCGAATCTCCCGTTTAGCTGGTAGTAACTGGGGCCTGAGGGCTAGTGCTCTTAAAATCGCTTACGAATCCATTTACATGGGAATTGCCGGCTACGCTGCTAGTACATGGTACAAGCGATGCGACCTTCTGTTCATCCAGAAAATCCTTCTAAGCGGCCAACGTAGTGCGTTGATAGCCCTAACTAAAGCATACAGAACTACTTCAACATATGCATTGCCAGTCCTGGCTGGTATACTTCCGCTAGATCTACATATTCAAATAAGAGGTGCAACAGTAATGCTACATAAGGGTTTCGAATCTGAGATGGGGGGGATTCCTTTACTGCCTCCTCCTCGACTAAATCCATACATTCCTAATGTTCATAAAATTGCATCTCGTAGTGTAGCAATGGATGCTGCAATGCGGATATGGCAGAATCGATGGGATAACTCTTCTAAGGGCAGGCATGCTTATAAATTTTTTCCGAAAATAAAGTGGCGAATGGAGATAACCAAAGTTTTGACTCCTGATTTCTGGACCAGCCAATTCATAACTGGCCATGGTCACTTCGCTGCCAAGCTCTTCCAGCTTGGCCGGTTGGTAGATAGTCCACTATGTAAATGTGGCAATATGATCCAGGATGCTGATCACATCCTTTGGGAATGTCCAGACATGAACAACGAACGGGAAAAATTGCTCAAGACGATACGACTATCAGTCGGATCTGTCGGCCCCGTCGGTCATGCCGACTTGGTTGCATCTCTGACAAATTACAAGGCATTTAAAGAGTTTACGGCGTCTTATGGAAAGCGATTGGAACGCAATTCCTTAACACATTAAGCCCCTTGTTTTACCTTTTCTTTTTTTTAACACTTATTTTAAACATAACCTACTGCACACTAGAGTGCATGCAACCAAGTCTTGAGGAATTTCTCCTCGGACATTCCTAGCAAACATTTGAAACACGCATAACGTTGTTACGCTGCGGAATACACTCTGTAAGAGTGTGAAGCCGTACTGGGTGGTGGTGGGTACAACGTTGAGTACCCTAGGGCATTTAAAAAAAAAATCTCAGATGCCTTCTCCAGCAAAGCAACGAATTCAACAGCTCGCTGGCGTGTTGCTTCGTTGATTACGAGAAGGCCTTTGATAGTCCGCACCGGCCTTCCCTATGGGACATATTAAAACTGTACGGAATCCCAACCAAGATTATCGCCATCATCAAATGCATGCACGAGGGCAGTGAATGCTGTGTCAGAATCGGCGACGTAACGACAGAATGGTTTGGGGTCTCAACCGGGGTCAGAGAGGGTTGTGTTCTGGCTCCGTTCCTCTTTATAATAATCTTCGACTTCATCGTGAGGAAGTCAATTCCACCCGACCGAGATTGCCCCCAATCTGAGGCTATGCGACCTCGAGTATGCTGACGACGTTGTAATATTTGACAAATCTGTCGAGGGTATTCAGGAAACAATGGACAGGCTGCAGAGCAACTCGTATCGCATTGGTCTCAAAGTCAATGCGAGTAAAACCAATGTGCTCTGCAACAGTTTCTGTCCAGACCCAGACTACTCTCTGACGAGCGCGGGGCAAGACATCGAGAGGGTCGACGGCTTTAGGTACTTGGAGGTACACATCACGGGAGATGGCAATCCGCGTAAAGAGCTCGCAATCCGATTAGGGATAGCTGGAGCAACTTTTAACTCAATGCGGATAGTCTGGGACTCAAGGTTGTACTTGGTGAGAACCAAGTGCCACTTATTCAACGCATGCATCCTGACAGTATTGCTTTACGGTTGCGAGTCATGGCACCTCACCAAGGCACAAGGTAACCGTATACTGTGCTTTGAAAACAGATGTTTGCGGCGAATACTAGGGGTACGGTGGTTTGATTTTGTCAGGAACTCGGAGGTAAGAGAGCGGATGGACCAGCCTCTTATTACGTTCAAAATAAAAAAGCGACGATGGACCTGGCTTGGACACGTGCTGCGGATGCCCCAGGGGAGCCTGAATCCTGCCTGTCTCTTCTACCAACCAGGGGGATTCCGTCGCCCTGGAAGGCCGCTGATGACAATCCATAGGATGTATTCGGCGGAGCTACGGGACGCTGGGATGACCTGGGAGGAGGCGAGGAGGCTGGCGGGAGACAGAGTAGCTTGGAGGAACCGCGTGATGGCCATATGCTCCGAATAGGGAGCGGATATGGTTAAAAAAAAAATCTTTTATTCGACTGCAATTACAGATATTTTGGAATAGGCCTGCCACCAACCTTTGCGGTCGTCGGCTAGTGAGAAATTATTTTAGCTTGTATCGGTGTATGGTATGATGCGTCCTGTTGGTGTATATGCTTTCTTTTAGTGTTGTCAGCTTGTCCATGTTGTCCCACGTATTTAATCAATTCCCCACAAATGTACTAAAACAATAACTAGGCATGGATGAGCCATGAAAACCTCCATCATAAAATTCCCCAAATTGCAATAATAATGATTCAAATATTCACAAAGAGTTTTTAAATATATACATGAATACTGTTTTGAATAATACTTTTGATTTTTGTAACCGTGTAAAAACAGTAGAATGTGCAAAAAAACGAGAGAATCTAGAATCTTTTAAGGTCACACCATTTCGATGTAAAAAGCAAAATAACTCCACTTGTTGTAGTGGATTCATGGCAATGGCAAAAATGAGTCAACGACAATTATAACTGAACTTAAGAAGCAACTGAATATAATATAGTAATAAAATAGTTTAAATGAATACATTTACATGTCACAAATAATTGCCTTCTTTTAATCACTTGACATAAAATTGATTAGAATTTAAAAAAGATTTCTATAGACTAACTATTCAAGGAGTAATAACCTCACAAGAACACATGCCGAAGATTTCCGTCAAATTGATAGAATCTAAATTTTATATTGACATTACTAGGATATCAATCCGAAATCAAATATTGATAGAGCTCTTACTTCTAAGTCACAGATGCAGTTATATCAAACCGTTATTTTCCAAATTGTAAAAGTACGCTTGATTATAAAAATAGAAAGAATCTGAACCCAAACACAAATTAAGTTTTCAACTCACTTATCAAATTGAAGCGAGAAAAAAATACCACAGCCAGTACTTTAGAAGTCCTTATATGATTTTTAAAGAAATGTAAATGACTACCTAATCAAAGTTATTATGCTTTGTGTTTCTAAGCTGCTTTAATTTTTGTTCCTTTACAATCCAGTGAATGGTAGGTAGCACACGCTTAGTGTTTTAAATTTGATCTGAGATTAGAGATAATAAATATTTTACATAACTTTTTGATCGAATATAATAATATATACTGACGATAAACATGTTATTGCTTTACGGATGAAAAGCTTATTTCACATGTAAAGTAAAACAATTATAATTTAAGGATTGAAAATAAACAATTAACCTCTAGAGTGCCATGAGCGAGAAAATTTTCAAAGGCTGACTGTAGCGTCAGGCCACCGACGAATTAGCTCGCTAGATCATATCATCGTCACAGCAAGCCATAAAATATTTATTTTGACTTTTGTAGTGTAAAATTGTGCTGGGAAGAATCAATACAAATGGTAACCCAGACGAGATGGCAATACGCGGACAGAACGCGCAACGCTGTCACCAGAAACAAACAAAAAAGCTTTCTCAGTGGCAGGTTTAATTTGGCATTATGTGCGGCACCTTGCTTTGAAATATACCATTCGTTAGAAAACTATAGTTTATAAAAAGTGATAGTGGATAGTTCGGAAAAATGACTTAAATTATAAGGGTGTGACAACTCGGTTAATGACTATTTTTGTGTAAATATTTACTATAATCTTTAGATTGATTTGGTAAATTTACACATTCTTTTTTGCCTATTTGAAAACTTTTAATCGATTTATTTTATTCCAAGAATTGCAGGTCTACAATAGTTGACTTAGTAAAATTTGTCTGGCGCTAAAAAGGTTAATTAATTCAAGCATCACTGGCCAGTTAATAAAAATAAAGAAAACGTTTTCATTAATTTGGATGTTATTTTGTTTGACTTTTTATGAAAAAATAATGTGTTTGACAATATATCATCTTAACTTGTGAAAATACTTTATCTAACTGCACAATCATAGATAAATATTAATGAACGAAACACCTGTTGACTATAATCTTACACTACTTAATATACTTTGACTATATAGTATTACCAACACTACTTGGCCGCCGCCGAATTGGGAACGAGAATTGTCAGACTAGAATAAATTTCTCCAATTGCCATTTTATGCAAAATAAATATCTTGTCTACTTTTAATATCCGTTGTTAAAATACCATTTTTAGAATTTATAGAAATTTCAGTTATGGTTGAGTATGGCAACATTCTTAACGTGACAGTGGCACCCTCACGAGTCGCCAAGTTAAATTGGTACATCTATACTCGTCAATGTGTCTGAACTGTAAGCAAAATGTTTCTCATAATATCAGGATATAAACTCAATCGTAGTAATTTATTCCAATAAAACATGATTATAATAAATACTATGTATTTGAATAGATTTTTAAGACGCACAAAATTGGTAAAGGGTTACGGTTCGTCTCACGCCGTGTCGGCAGTCGCAAAGGGTTGGCGGCGCGGCATTCGGCGGATCGCATCTCAAAGCAAAGCATTGAGACGGACAATAATACTTCAATGCACTTTTCTTGCATTAATTCCATTGACATGATGATGTTGTCGTATTGTGGTATTATATACGCGTGCGTTTTGCATTCGCAATAACTCTGAAAGGTCCGTTTTACCTTTGTTTATTTGTGAGTGCAGTAGCAGTTGATTTCAACAGCTGTTAGCTAACTTACTGAATGATTTTTTTATTTGCTTCTAAGTGATTGGAGCTTATTAATATTTGTCGATTCAAGTGAATTTGAGTTGACCACAACACTTTTTTTATAAAATTGTAATCGTTTAAATATCGTACATTTGCATACGCTTTTTCACTAACAACCCGAGTTTAGTACGAGTTTAGTTCGAGTACACTGGTAAACTCGAAATGACGGTTACTCAATAGTTTATATCGTCTACATAATAGCACAAATTAAAATATACGAACTATGAGTTTATGAACTACATTGCTATCTGAAATAATTTAAATACTGATAATGATTTTAAAACTCAATTGGGAAATAATCTCATAAATAATTACAAATTCATAAGATTTTTCTTTTGTGGGTGGTTATAAGAACCAATTTATTTTTCTTGTAATAATTTATCTTAAAATTTTAAAAATTATAATTTGGAAATACTCCAACGATAAAAGAAAGTAATTAAATGACTATTTTAGATAATTTAAGACATCGACTGAGGACGCTTGATGGAATTTCAATATCAAATTTGAATTGTTAAGATTTTGTACATTTCTATGTATTTCATCACTAACGACTAGGGTTTTATCTTTCGGCATCTTCAGGAATTCGTGTATTCGAATGCCTGAAGAAGCCGAAAGGTGAAACCCAGGTTGTTAGAGGCGGAATACATTACAAAATCTCAACAATTTAAATTTGATTTTTCTAGAGATTTTTGAAATTAGAAAAGCTGTAATTGATTATCAATAAATAGCATTTTAAATAGGACAGGTGGCTCACCAATCCCACCACTATTAAATAATTTATTTCCCTTGGGATTTTCACCTCCATGCACTATTACTTATCTTTGTAATTAGTACTACGATCGTTTGTGTCTTACCCCCTTCAAACGCCCAGTAGAGAGAAATAGTCCCACCAAACCCTTCATTTTTAAGTTAAGAATTAGAATCATTGTTTACCTTAGACATAAATAAACTTACGTCAGAGTTTTTCTGAAGATGTTTCTCGAAGAAGCGAAACACGTGAGACATTTAATAACACTAACACAGCCAGTGGAATAACAGATTCATCAACTTTAATTTTATATTCTTGTTAGTTACTTAGCTTTTTTATATTCCATATAGAATAGAAGGAGAGTATTACAGGACTAGTGCTTGAGCTAGGTTAGGATAAGATGACTCGGAGGGAATTTTTAAACGCTATGAACAGACATATCTACTAACGGGAATCGATCGACAAACCATTTTATGAAACTGTGCGTACTGGGATTCGAGCCCATGAGCACCGTAACCGAAGCTGACAACGTTTACCACTGCACCACTGATATTTTATATTACAGGTAATAAATCTGTCAAACCATACAAGGAACACCATAACTCTAGTTGCATGGGTAATTATTGATATTACACGCTGTTTTAAAAGCATGATTGGAAGTAATAAACCACTCATTTAAAAACTTGTCTTACAATATCAGCTTAACATGGCGACCAGAATCGAAACACGATATTAAATAATGTACTTGCGAAAAAGAAACAACAGTATTCATGTTTCGTTATATATTTAAAGTAAACATGATTCCATTGTGTAACACAGTGTTCCGCAACCTTTTCTCACCCACGGAACACCTAAGCATTCACTAGTAGAAAAAATTGGGATTGATGTATTTAAAAAAAACAATGCGTATTTATGGCTCTAGATTTGATAATGCTATTTTAATCCATTCTTTCATTGATAGTAATAATTTCACTGGCAATTTTTCGGTTATCAATGCTTTTCAATATATGCAGTAGTGTGTAATTTGAACTATCCGTGCAAACACTAATACAATTATTAGATTAAAAAACATAATAACATAATATTTGTTTCAATGAGAAAGCTTTAATCGAAGATCTTACGAACTGTATTGCTTGAACTTTTTTCTAACAAAAAAATACTCATTTTGGAAGCATTGCGCCGTGGCACACCAGAGATCATCTCACGGGGCACCGGTTGCGGAGCACTGATGTAACATACTATAATATAAAAAATATTTATGTAAGAAGTAATTATACTGTTTTTCGTGATTAATTACTTTGTTTTTACATAAAATTCGACCAAATCTTAAACGCATATGAATACGGTGAAAACAATGGAATGGAAAAATGCTCGCACGATTTCAATATGAGTCCTCGAGAAGTGAAGTGAGAAAGTTTCAGTTATTACATTAATTTAAATGATTAATTTAAGTGTTAAACCAAGTGGATTTACTAAGATATCAATTTTTAATTTCATTTTATATTAAAAATGAACTTCCACAAAGTTACCGTTGAATCGATAGAAAAAATTTAATTTAACTGCTTACAAAATAAAGTGCTTTTGCGGCCTGGATTTAGTTAGCTCACTTTCCTTTTATGATACTTTATGACACGTAAAATAGCACCTAACTCATTTTTTTCGAAAATAGTTTGAGAGTTTGTATATATTTTTGATTTTATAAATAAACGTTATGTTTGATATTATAACACCTAAAATACCAGTGAGGGCTCAAACTTTTCTCACTATCACTATAAAGGCGTCATTTATATTATCTTTTTAAATGCCGATTATCACCGAGATCATGAAAGCGTCAAATTTGAATATATTACTCAAATTTAACAAGCCAATTAAAGCCACATTATTATAATAATTTACAAATTTAAGGGCATGATTTATAGTATCAAAATTGTATGACGTATCGTTGCATGTTAACATATCTACTTATCGATGTACAGCATTGTAAGTAAACATGTAGAACATTGTCAGTGACGTGCTTATTTTAAATTTTGGCAATAATTGGCCGGCACAACCTTAAAGATAATTATTCTTCTAGAGTACTCCCTCATCTTTGAATTCTTAGCACCTGATGGTTTTAGAAAAGCTTATCTTAAGAAATAACACACTTGCGATAATATTGTGGATAACTTTTCTTTATCAAAACCCATATAGTAAGAAATATTTGGCTGTAATGTGGTCGGAGATTATTCTTCCCAAACATCATAATTCATAAAATCAATAACAGATATAATATATTACAATAAAACCAACCACCTATTTAAAGTACCACGACCACTTTCACTAAGTGTACAATAGTTTATTTATTATTAAAAAAAAACACACGTATTAAATACTAATTTTTTTTTGAACTATAATCAGAGACGGTTTCCGTCAATGACTGAGTGTAGTTAATCGAGGATGTCATAACATTGGGCGGAGCTATTTATAACTATTTTAAGTGATGTATGTGCTTTAAATACCGAAACAGTTCGAATAAAAAATCCTGTTTCACTATATTTTAATATCATAAATGCTCACTCATCGACAAAAGCAAATACTGATAATATTTACTATAAATTAATTTGTGTTTTATTAAAAAAATCTTCTCACTATAACATGACATTTAATATTAGTGAGCAACTTAAATCAGGGCTACCAGCGAGTGAAAATTCTCTTCTAGGAGTGGGTTTTAGAGGTGGGGGGGAATCGCTGTCATTTATTAAAGATTTTCAATATTAAGTAATATGCATTGAGAAATCGTTTATTATTAAACTGTATTATCACAGCGATTTAATTTAAGGTAAGATCTGCCGCCGACGTTCCGCGGTCGACGGCCAGTGAGAAGTTATTGTTGTCCGTCGGTCCATCCGTGAGATAGTTCAGCTTCTCGGACGGTATTGCGCGTTCTGCCCGTGTCTATGCTTCTGATATTTTATTGCAGTGTCATCTGAGTTACCATCGGTATTGATTCGTTCCCCACATATAAACTTGGAAATGACATTTTGGGCTAGTGCCAGATTATCTTCGGAAGGGGAATTATAAATTCAACATTTTATGGAGCACAAAAAGGTCGGAGCTCCTGGCCTAAATGAATCGAAACTTGTGCGCAGAGAGACAGGATATGAACGACTGAAGAGAAAAAAATCAAGAAAGTTAACCTAGATTCAAACACTTTACTTGTTAATTGAGGTGTATGTTATGCAGATAATCTGATATGACGCGTATCTGTAGGCTGTAAACCAACTATCATTAAAAAACGCATTTTGGTGTATTTTGAAAAAATGCGTGCCACCACTGTGAGGTTGTAATGTAATTATTATTAGGCATGCAGTTTTATTTAAACACGAAAACGTCAGATGCACGTAATGCAAGCGTAATTGTTCCTGATTTATTGCGCACTGCAGCGCTTTAAATTATAAAACAATTTGTAAAGCGACCGAACAACTTGTTATCGCCATGTTGGTTTTGTTTCGCTCTCGAATTACTTCATCGACAACTTTTCACAATTTTCGCATTTGACATTATAACGAAATCCGTTGGAACGGAAAAAAATCGAATTTAGTTTTCCTAAGGGTTTCTGTTTTGACGTAAATTCACAGGTAACAAGCCACTTAGTAAGTAAAACTCGGAACAAAAAATTCAATGGGAATCTATGTCGAAAGGAGGTAAATGAAAGCTACGGAACAAGTTTATGTACTGAATAATGAAATCAACAAGTATATGAAACTAGATGATCTGTCGGGTCCGTGGTGCAGTGGTCAACGTCGTTGACTTCGGTTGCGGAGTCCCAGTTTGGACAGTTTCTTAATATGTTGCAAATTATTTAAACGAAATTTTGTATAAAATCACTGTTCATTCACCATAGCATTGTTTATTAAAACATCATGTACGCTCCCAATTTGGAGTATATGGCCTCATTATGGAGTTATTTCAAGAGAAGTTTTCTACGAGAAGCGCTTCTTACTGAGTTGCTCAACCTCTTTTTTTGAAGATAGTATGAATATTATAAAGATATAGCTAGTAAAGAACTAGTGGTTATCTAGTCGCTCTCTCTTTGTCCTGTTTTTATTTTTAGGTGAGTGAGAGTTAATTTAAGACATCGAATACATCAATGCCTACGAACAAAAATTCATAAATCGATTGTAAAATCAATTCATGAAACTGTCCGTACTGGGAGTCGAGCCTGTTAGATTCGTAACCGAAGGCAACGACATTGACCACTGCACTACGGACTCTACAAGTCAATCTAGTTAGAGTTAACGGTTGTAATTCAACCACTTAAACTCTCCTTTTGGAGAGTGTATTGATAAAAGATGGAGCTAGAGAAGGACTTGAAGTTAGCTAATCGGCCTCTTTACGCGCCATTTCTGTAGTATCAAATATGAGGTAGGTGGGATGGTATGTCAGCATCACGGATATTCATGACTGTTTTTAAAAATGCATAAGATCAATCTACGAGTATGCGCTTCAAAGATTTGAATATATGCGACTGGAACCGAATAGGACCGAATAGAGCAGTGGTCGTCAAAGTAGTGGTCTGCAGAGAAATATGAAAATTATTTGCATTTTTAATCCACAGTTAATCACGCTGTAACAATAAGTGACTTGAACGAATGAACGATGCAAGATACATTAAATCATGTCGATCTCATAAGACGTATATCTAGCTGCATTGCTCATGTTTTGTCTTATTTTCGCTTTGTTTCGAATTCTTTTGATGTTTCACATTTTTCATCGTATTTTTATTTTTATAAAAAAATATTTTAGTGATTCGCTGAATTTAAAATTATGGCGAGCGCTGCACTTGACTGTTGACTACTCCGCTACAGTACTGGCATTTGAGCACAGCTTGATTTTATTATTAATATCTTTGCCACATTATTTTCAACAAAAACTTTTTGAATGTAAGCATCTACTTAGAACGATTCATTATAAAATAGACGATAACAAATCGTCCGCCATTTCAAGAGATTATCACTTTGTGTACAGATGTTTTTATTAATGTAAAATTTTGTAAGTATCATTTTTAACAATAAATAATGAATTAAGCACTGTCAATGGAGACACGATCAATCACCGATTATAAACCACAAAAACTAACGGATGGTTTCAGTTTATCTATCAATATTTTTTATTTATGAAAATCGAATCAAAGCGTTGGATACAAAAAAATCTATTCCATGCGGATCTAAACAGGGGGCATGCGTATCAAAATGTGTCACTTATCTGAACAGTAACATACAGGAAATGTTACGCAAAACAACAAATTACAATTTTTTTAATGCGAATGATCATAATATTATTTTACATAAAACTGCATTTTAATTATATATAACATTAAATTTAAAGTATTAAGATGTTCAAAAATTATGGAACTTGTACGATATACATATTTTAATTAAATCTGTGTATGTCTTTCCATCAACGATATAAAATTTCATTAAATAAACACTACCCTATTTTACTATACATGTTTTTTGTATGTATTCATAAATGAAATAAGCATTTCATCTATTATTGTATAATACGCTGTAAATACGCGATTAAAAATCAATAAATAGTAAAAAATCAAACCCACAATTTTAGCTCATGCTGCAATTCTTCACCAACTGAAAAAAAATGATCCAAAGTTGTAAAAAACTGAAGACTAATATTTTAGTTTCTTTTATCAATAATTATACTGTTCATATTATAAACATTTTCATCATTTAAAAAGAAATCGTTTTTTTCTGAAAAATAATATGTATGTTTCCAATTAAAAAATAATTAAAAGTTAATTTCAATAATCGATATTCAGATATTTCTCACCGGAGCTGGGGAACTCTAAAATGTCATAGTAGCAAGCAAAACGATTGGTTGGTGACAGGGAATTATTGAGGCGCTGCTTGGTGGCCACATGCTTCACATAGGGAGTGAATATGGTCAAAGAAGAAGAAGAAGAAGAGTGATATTTGAATTTTTTGATCAAATTTATTCAATGGGTAGAAGGTAAGAATCGAAATAAGGAAGTTATAAATATTGCAAGCTACGCAGTTTATTCTATGCTCCTTAAATTTGGTAGAAAAAATTAAACAAAAAATCTAATAAATATTAATAAACCGATTAATACAAATTGATTTGAATCTAAGCTATGGATTAGACAGAGGATTAGAGTTTTACAGTCAATAAAGAAAAAAGGTGGGTATGTCACGGTATTTTTTAAAAATAAAAAATAATATACCAAACCAATAAATTGTATAAAAACGCTAAAAAACAACACTTTTTTGTATTTCGATTGCGTGCCATGTTTTTGTAACTTAACCTATCCAAGGTTTAGTTTGACTGATTGTTTAGGCACAGTAAATTTATCTCACGGATTGTTTAATGTTTGGACAAAATGATTGATTGGTGTGAAACATTATACAGTTGTTAATATTTAATCAAGTCTATCGAATTGTGTTTAAAGAATCGCACCATGTTTATGTTGTTATCAAGAAAGTTCATCGACTCAAATTAATTGCTATTACACTATCTGATGCCTTGATACTCGTTTGCTTGTAAAAAGTTGATTCTTTGAAATGGATGTAATGAAATTATGTAAGCATGTTAGGCTAAAACCTAAACTATATAATTACTGTAATGTACTAAAAAGGAAATATATGTATGAACGTTTTTAAGTTATTTAGAACGTCAACCGCTCAGGTTGAGTGGAAATACAATGGAATACTTCCATAATGTATTCAGATAAATGAATCCCTTGATGATTTCGAGTATAAAATTTTTTATATAGTCATTAGTTTGCATCTTAGAGCTTGGGTAGGTATTTCATTTCTTCTCGCCCAAGCTGGACTAAAGTTAACAATTGCTGCTTGTGTCTTTACGTTGTACTAAAATGCTGTGTATGTCTTGTGTTGAAATACCTTTAGATCATAATTGTCAAGTTTTTGTTTGGCGTGATCGTGGTCACCTTTTCAATATTTTAATAAAATAGAAATACCCAAAAAGTAGATTGGAAGAAGAATTAGAATTGATATCCAAAGTTGTATTTTTTGCTCATGCATTAAAATATAAGAAGTATGCTACTTTCATTAAAAAAAACGTTAATTGTTTTGTTGATACAGGCAGTCCTCCACCACGAATTTAAAAAAACATTCTTTTTATTGCGTCACGGAGCACCATTGCCAACGGTTGAGACACATGGGAAGACAGATATATAAGTAACAACATTTCCGAATTCGCATATTTATTTATATAGATATAGTAACTGTACGTTTAATTTTTAAAGTAAATAATGTTCTTGAAGTAAAACAGAAAGGAATTTCAACGTAATTCTTGCAGGTATAAACATATTTCGTTCATTTGTCAAGGAAAATAATGAAATTGCGTTGACAACGTTTTATTCTCTGTTTTATTTATTATCGGCGCATAAATTTGCGATGCAATTGTGATTGTCGTTTGACAGCTACAATATAAGATTTGAAAAGCGTGCTCTAATGTGTAAAATGTATCCGTACCATTTCTGGTTGTAGTTGCTTTATTTTCACAAATGAAATTGACGCCGCTAAAACTAACCGAACCAAACAATATTTCATTTCAATATAACAACATGTCATTTAAGACATCGACTGAGGGTGCTTGATGGAATTTCAATATCAAATTTGGATTATTGAGATTTTGTACACTTCCATGTATTTTGTCACTAACGACCCGGGTTTCGCCTTTCGGCATCTTCAGGCATTCGAGCACACGAATGGACTCGAACTGAGAGACAGTAAACAGTGTCTAACGTTTATATAGAAGATACAAATGTGACAAATATCATTTTCGAGGCAATACATTATACGTCTGAGAGCCACACTGATACCTGAGTTAAAATTTCGGGAATCTCCCTAATCCTTATTTTGTAAACACCATATTAACAGAGTGGCGAATTGCCGCTTTTCAACTTCTTTTAGAAATACCAGTGATTTTACAATTATAATAGTATTGTGGGTTTTGATGGGATGTAATTCGACGAATGGGTAAATATATACAATCATTCCACATTTAGTGACATCTGTTAGGTGTTTCAACGTATCGGATATAATAGCGGAGAATTAGGAAGGTTCAGCTGCTCATTCAAAATCGGCAAGGAATTTAACTGGGCTCTATTAATTTCCAAAATTTCTTGATAAAATAATTTATGATCCCCCATGTTTTATGCAACAGTTTAACCCCATCATCCGCATTAAACGTATGGTTCTCCATTAGCAAGTGATTTGCGAATGTCTGCGAATGTCTGCGAATGCGAATGTCCATTCGTGTGCTCGAATGCCTTAAGATGCCGAAAGGCGAAACCCGGGTCGTTAGTGACAAAATACATGGAAGTGTACAAAATCTCAATAATCCAAATTTAACAACATGTCATTAAAAATAAAAATATTTATTTATTCAGACATCTTATACTATTAGGATCAGAAAATAATAATAATTACAACATATTTATTTCAGTTTTAAATTAGTCTAATAGACACATACATCTATGCATTCCTTTACCATTCATCCGATTTCGACCAAAATTTGAAGTTAACAACTCAGGTTGTTAATGACGAAATACATGAAAATGTACAAAATATAAGCAATTCAAATTTGATATTAAAATTCTATCTCAATTCCAACTCTCAGTCGATATCTTAAAACATTAAAATATACAATATTGTTAGTCTTACAGAAGCGTTCTTATATCGATGGTGTTTTGTTCAATTGATGTAACCATCAAAAATACGAATATGAGCTAATGATTGGTTATCATTTTAAATACGACAGAGCAGGTCTTGGACAAATGATGTAAATTAGAGAAATAAATAAACCTTTTCTTGGAAGGGAAACATCAATTTACATTGATTTTAGGTTTAAAAATTCTGACCCGGCCACTTGATGTAAACTACTGTTATATCGACCATTCCTTTGTATAATCCCGTATCTGAAAACACGAGAATTTACAGGAGTGCATTTCAAATATTCCTAACGCAACTCACCATTATAATGTTTTCGATAAAAACAGTTCTAACTCTCTGCTGCACAATTTTGATTTTGAAGGTTACATCAATCGACTAAACCACTTTCACTAATATGAATGTACTTATCGTGAAATCACTGAAATGGAATTATACTCCGAATTTATAATTAAGTCCACCCACCATAGAATTAATATCATGAAATTAAAGCAAAGCTTTTCACAGACTAAATTTATGATTTTGAAATTTTTTTATTATAAGTAATTTATTAAATGTTTAAAAGTAAAACACCATTTTCACTTATTTGAATAGATAGCAAAACATAGCCTGCAGGTAGATAAGAGAAATTCGAAGAAACAATTCATCGCGTTGCAGAATACGAGAGAAATAAAGAAAATTTCGCTGTACAGACAGATAAAATGCAGCGGAAAATATATGTACATAGAAAAGGCGCATTTTCCTTTTCATATTGGAAAGTAATCGAAATGCAATCTTATTTCTGAACAATAATCGTAGTCGAGGAAGAGGTTGCTCTGTTTGCTCATTTCAGACACTCTGATTTGTTTTATTCGAAAAATTCATTTTACATTCATATTCTGAACCGGTGATAAATGTAAATAAAGTAAGGAAATATTCAAAGCGGTTTTCATTTCGTTTCTATTTGAGAAATGAAGATTTATTTTTGTTGAATATTTTATATCTATATATTATATAAATATGAATGTTTGTTTGTTTGTCCTGTAAGTGGTGTTAATTTGGAAAATTTAAAGGTGAATATGTACTGTTTCCACGCATCCTAATGATTCTGACAAATATGCCAGTCGAATTCAAACGTCTGCAGTCGTCAAAGCACAGGGACAATCTCTACAAGTGTGTGGACTATATTTGGCCAGCTGTATGTGACCTGCCCACGCGTCGGAAAACCTTCTGATTTATTCGTGTACGCACCAGACGAAACAAAAAATATTGTATATCCAAATGCACTTCAATAAACATAATTAAAACACAAACACTTTCTTTCTCTGTAAGTATCATTGCAGCGCATGCCGGGAGCTCGCAGGTTGTGAATTAATTATAAAATTCATTTAAATTTATCAAAATTAAATAATTCGTATGTATTGTCTGTAGCTAAGGCATCCAATACCGGACCCTTTTTATAATCCCAACATTTCGGGATTCACATATTTAAAATGTTATCTTGATGGGCTAAATACCAAAGAAAAGAAAGAGGAAATTTACTGTTTTTATCAACTTGTTATATTAAAAATTACTGTTATATTTAAAAAATTTTCACCGGATCAAAGTTCCGAAACAGTATGCTCGCGTACAAACTCTCCAGATCTGAGCTTCAACAAAACATATTTCCCAAAAGGTTATTTGAAAAAAACACGTCAAAAGAATCATAATAAAACTTTCTTTTAGTCAGATGTATGACGGCGCATAGATCCTTATTAAGAAAGAGCTTTTCTTCGTTACTATATAACAGTTACAAATGATGTAATTTTTTGGGTTAACGATATGCCGTAAGGGAGGCACAAGAAGCTTTTTTGTTTTAACTCATAACGTCTGATTCCCCACCAGTCTTTAGCGAGGGAAAAGCAAAAGACAATACAAATTACTGAGACCACATATTTTATGTCGGACGTTACACGGGCCTAATCCCAAGGGAGAAAGCCGAGTTTATTTCACTGTAATCTTTACCCTCAATCTGTGGTGATGTAGAAAAATTCACTTTTTAACGCGGCTATTTTTTTTTGGTTTTTTACAAGACTAACTTCTTAGTTCAATAAAAATCAAGCTTTAAAATATTACGATATGTCTACCTAAGGATTGTAAATTTTGGCATTATAAGATTAATTTTTAACAACGTCATATAATATGATACTTTTTTTATATTTCCAAAATATTTAGAAAAAAACTAGACTTATTATGTCGCGTCCGTAGCGCAGTGCTCAACGCTTTTGACTTCAGTTTAGGATGTCTCAGGCTCAAATCCTGGTACGAACAAATTAATAAATTGATTTCTCAATCGATTTTTGTTGGTAGGCATCAATGTCTGCTATATCAATAATTCCCTTCTACCCATCCAATTCTAAAAACGGTACTTAGCGAGGGCAATAGTCCTGTCCTAGTACTATTTTTCTATCCCTACTCCCTTCAAAGAATAGAGGTTAAGCAACTGATTAATAAACAGAAAAATTTCTGTCGAGATACCTCCATTAGGTGGCTGTATACTCCAAATCGGGAGTGGCAGTGGTTTAAAAACAGTAATCCAAATTAATTGCCTCTACAAGGAAGTACATATTATTAAGATATTTACAATACAGAATATAGATATGGGTTTTTACGAAGAAGTCCATCATTCTCCATCATCAGTTATTCATATGCACAACGATGGTAGCGGACTTGGTAAAAAACGACTGTTTATGATTGCATTAAACATAAACGAGTTTGCGTACAGTTTAGTCATGTAATAAGCATTTTAATTTGTCTCAAATTTTAATAGTTCAATGTAGCCTGCAATATGACAGTCGTCGGTGAAAAAATATTAGAAGAAAATCATTGTAATTGTTTATCTTTCTTTTACCACTTAAGATCCGTAATTCACTTACTGTAATAATAATGAAATGGGTTCAATAGATTAAAGTACAAAGCGTCTTTTCGAACTGTATTATAAATCAGAATTTTACTTTTGTTTCAGATTCTAACAAAACAATCAACTTGTATTTGCGATCTTTTTTACGATATCCGTCCACTTAACGCCTAACGGGTTGAAGCTTTCATTAATTTCCACGTCAAACCGGAGAAGCTTTCAGAGCGTCGCGACGCGTTGACGACGGCGCTGACGTCACACACAACATGATGGACTACTCACTCCTGGCATTATAATAAATAAACACTTAAATACGCGAAGTTATTAATTGTTGTGTTGTTCAGGAAGGGTGAATATTATTTTTGTGTGGCGGAACCGCAACTAGGTCGATCAGACGGATTTGGTTCAGTAGGCTAATAGCGAAGATATTGGGCCACAGAAACTATTTGAGTACATGATAATTCAATTTATTTTCATATTCTATTCATCTCTATATTAAAATGTGGTTTAACAAACATTTTTTCATCCTAACGATATATGTATTCAATTCACCCGTTTTTTAAAAGTATTCATAGTAAATTTCAGATATTGACTGAGAGTGGTTGATAAAATAATAATTGTTCAACATTTCCATGTATTTCTATGCCATATTTTTTACAGAAAATTAATTTAATATTAAGTGGTTCTTGTTCGCCTGCAATTGCTTCGTCTTATGAGTTTCTAACTATTTATGCGACTATTTTTCAATTAACCCTTCTGTAACGTTGTGTTACATCGGTTTTTAAACTATCTGTGAAATACGTCTTATAAAAAATTGAAATTTTGCTATTTGTAAATGAAATAGTTCTACATATAATTAAAAATTAAAAATACATTACAGTTGACGTCTTCTTTGTAAAATTAATCATAATTTAAAAACCTCGTCAATTTTACCATCAAAAAAGACAATACTGTAGTATAGTATTAAACGTAGTATAATAAAAATTAGTACAGTATAGTAACGACCCGGGATAGATGACTATACTGTATGCTACAGTGTTGTTTAAAACGCCACTGCATAGTTATTTCAGGCTTAACAGACAACATATGACGTAAAACTATTACTTAATACTACATAAAACCATATTTCACTCTTTGAAATTGGCATTTCGCTTTATAAATGCGTTTATATGACAAAACCCACACGATAACGCAATGTGACTGCATGAGATCCGAAGGGATTTTTTTAGCATGAAAATGGGAAGAGTTGAATGTCTTTATAGCAAAATCAGTATTAAAAGTATTTCAAATATAAATGTAGTTACTAGGCTAAGTGACTTTATGGTTCATTTTTAAGCTCATTGTTTTTTTCATACATAATTGACTTTAAATGTGGCTTAATTTTTCATATGAGATTAGGAAGTTTTCGATTTGTAAGAGGTCCTTAACATTTTAATAATAATTGTAGACAATGCAATTTCATATATGCATAATTTGTATGATTATTTGTATATTCTTGTCATATTTATTGAACCGATTAATTTAAAATTGAAATTGATAACTTTATTATTTCATTGGTATTATTTTTATAAAAACCAGTAGAATAACAAATTTATTAATATTAATTTTGTATGAAAAATGAATTTCCACAAAGCTACCGCCGAATTCATAGAAAATACGTCAACCAATTGCTTGATATAAATTGTAATTATAATCACTCAATTTCATATAAATAGTCTCGAAAATATTTGTATTTTATCAATTGATAGTGTTCGCAATGAGCAAACCCGTTTCTGATCATTATAAAAAAGTGGTACAGAAAAAGTCAAGTTACATGTTTTTTTAAATATAATGAACAATACAAATTAGTGTTAAATAAATTGTTGCAAATTTGATAGAATTAACTGCTCGGCAATGAAATGCATTGTTTTTCAGATAGGATCCCAGTGAGCTATGGTGGTCGGCAAACCTATAAAATATTACCGTATGATTAATGGACGTAATCTTTTAACGTGCAAAAACAAACAAGTGCAATAAGAAAAGCCTTGGAATTAAGAAACGTGTGATTACGCGAATTAATCGTCATGATTTCTCAGAGCAGCAGGGAAGAGCTGAATTAATTATTTATCATTGGCAAAGTTCGTGACTCCACGGGCCATCTCTGCCGTCCCAGAGGATTGAAACTTGCCAGGAACATTTTGTTAACAAATCGCAACACGTTAAAGAATAGAAACTTTGCAAATATTCTTTATCGTTGAACAAGAGTAAAATTATTATTTCCTTACCATAATACATTCCGATAGCTCAGTTTTAAAGTGTAAAAAGTAAATAATTTGCAGTTTTCAGTCAATTATGAGGAAATGCTACGAATACTGATATCTAGTTTCAGAACTCATAATCTCCAGCATATGCAAAAAATGAGTTATGAATGCAGCATTGTAATTCCTGTTCACACCTACCATTTAAATTATGAAATTTCTTCATAAATTTAAAAACTCTCAGCTATAATTAACGTGAAAATGTTGTTCATTTTAAAACGCATATTTTCTAATGGGCTATAATTTTCTTAATTTATAATCTCCATTCCAGCCAAGGAGAGTGCAGCATTGTGTAAGCGTCTGTTTCACATTTTTGTTTGCATCAAACTATACATTTGTAACTCTAGCAAGAAAACGGTATTTTTGGGTTTGTCAAAAATAAGCATTGATGTAAATTCTAAGTTATGATACTAGAGCCCTCAAAATTCGTGAAACTCCTATTATTAATATTAGAAAGAAATATAATATTTTTTATAATACACTAGTGAGTACCCGGTATGCGTTGTAATGCCACTCAAAGAAAGAAAATGTTTGTGTTTTAATTCTGTTTATTGAAGTGCTTTTGGACACACAATATTTTTTGTTTTCTGTCTGGTGCGTACGCGAATAAATCAGAAGGTTTTCCGAGATGTCACTATTGGTACGAATTTGATTCTTTATTTTAGATTTTAAATATATCTGGATTGTGAGATTGATTTTTATATATAATAAGACCTACTGTAAGTCCAAAATTAAAAAGTTGAAAGTTGGGCTCGGGCAATGCCGGGCCGGATCGTACTATGCCCATATCCTCCGCGCAAGTGCAAGCAATAACTTGACGAAGTTTTATCGGAATCAGATGAACGGTATGGCAGTGCATAGGATACGAACAAACCTACATTGATTTTTATATATTAGATAAAACATTCTGTAAGTTAAAAATTAAAACGTTGAGAGTCGGACTCGGGCCGGGCCAGGCCTTATTGTACTATGCCGATGTTCTTCGCGCAAGTGCAAGCAATAACTTGACAAAGTCGTATCGGAATCGGATGAACGGTATGGCAGTGCATAAGATATAAACAAACCCACATTGATTTTTATATATTAGATTATAATCACAAGTGTATTTTCTACATAATCCTAAAATTTCTTTGAAATCTACAAAATATAGATGTTATTTAAAAGATTAAATGTGCCCAAAATCTTGTTTCTTAATTATCTCAGAACTGTGCTTTTTGTGGTCTTACAATTTTTGTTGTTATACTTTAAAACGCTAGTAAAACAAAATTGATTGCTATTCCACTTGCTTAACTAGGTGTTACACTTCTTTAAGAAGCATCTTTAAACTATATAATTTAAGACATCGACTGAAGGTGCTTGATGGAATTTCAATATAAAATTTGGATTATTGAGATTTTGAACACTTCCATTTATTTTGTCACTAACGACCCGGGTTTCGTACAGTTCGAGTCCAATCGTGTGCTCAAATGCATGAAGATGCCGAAAGGCGAAACCCGGGTCGTTAGTGACAAAATACATGGAAGTGTACAAAATCTCAATAATCCAAATTTGCATCTTTGAACATTTTTGTTCTTATTTATACGTAATTGTTCATTATATTCCTGCTTTTAATTATTGTTTTTTTTTTCAACCATGTCAACTCTCAATGCCAAGAATATAGTTTTCTAAAGAAAGTATATCAACAGAAGTTTTTTCTACGAGAACTGTTTGTTAATCAGTTAATCAACCTGCCTTTTTTAAGAGATTAGAGACTGAAAGATAAGGCTAGGATGGGAGTAGTGGCTTGCTAATTGCTCTGATTACGCCCGTTTTTAGGATCGGATGGTTGGGAGGGAATTTCCAGCATCACAAACATTCATGTCTACAAACAGGAATTCATAAATCGATTGAAAAATTAATTTATGCAACTGTTCCTAACGGGAAGTAATCGTTATTGACCACTGCACCATGGAACCGGAAATTATGTATTAATATTAATCAAACATTGTATTATTATTTGATTAAAATATGTATTATAATATATTATTTCAATATCGAAAGCAACCTTAATGTTTTTGTTGATATTTTTTTATAATATACGGAAGTACGGCAATCGGTCCAAACGACGGGGATTCCCTAAAACACAGCTGATTTTGCAAAGAGAAATGTTATTCAAAACAAACCCTTAACCGTACTTTGTGAGCTTCGTTAAAATTCAAACACCAGCTAACCAACCTCTGCACTCCTTTCTCAAGGAATCTATTACAATACTACTTTACATTCCATTTCCCTCGAAAGGTGCTTTAAGCATGGAAATCCTTTATTCGGAAAAGTAAGCAGCCATTGACGCTAGTGACGTGTTTGCAATACTCGAGTATGAACACGTTCTTCACAAATAGATTCATTGGTAATCATTATTTGAAATCTTTGTCAATCCATTGTTTAATGAAGATGTTAACAAGTAATATTGCTAATAGGATAAAATAACAAAGTATTTTGTTTTACAAAAAAAAAATTGTAGAACTAAATACTTTGTTATTTTATCCTATTATAATGGAGTTCTACCAATTCAATGCCAATTCAATCAATATAGGTAATATTGCTTTTTATAACCGTACTATTACCATCAGTTTCAATGTATCACTTAGTTTCAATATATCATAATTTATATAATCGACACTCCCTATGTATGATTATTATGTCTTATGGATTTTCATCATTATCAACTATTCGGATATCAAATAGTAAAACTAAAACTATTCGAATATTCTAATTGTAAATAATATTAAAAAGTCTATTTAAATAATTAATAACATATCATCATATAACTCACATTCCAATACCGTTCAATCGTATTACAATATTTAAAACTTGCAGCTGCGTCGGATCTTTCGATCTTTCATCAATTAGTGCATGTTTAAAGGGTTTTTTTAGCCCCTATTCATTCGTCAAACTCAAGTATTATGATAAGATATTGAAAGCGGCCGAGTTGGTTAAAGGCAAAAATAGCTACTACCTGGGATATACGTTATTGTTTTAGAAATATCGATATATTGGAATGTGTTCTTTTGTCGATTTTGTAAAATATTTCGTTAAAAAATACATATGTCACTCTCAGCTGGAAAACTAAATTTTTAAAATAAAACACAGTTTGTTTTGTACCTTTTTCACATTTTTTTAATTATCAGGAAAGGTTTTGGTCATCGCGAGCATTACCAGCTTCCCACCGACTGTTAGCACCTTAAAAGTGAGTAAATTAAAATTAAACAACTCTTGAAAACAGCATTATTTTGCTTCAGTTTTATAGACTGTTAAAAATAGCAAAATTGAGAAACATGAAACGTGATAGCTTTATAAAGAATTTTTTTTTTATATTCGTATTATATTACAAAAGTAAATGAAACTTCTCTCTGCAAGCTTTCTAAATAAAAATGACATCTCGTAACCCTCTTAAAAGGCTACAATGTAAGTAAATAAAATTGTCTTATTTGTGCAGGAAGGAGGTATTTCAGGTGAAACAGTTGATAGTTAAGTCTCCATCATTTATTTTACTAAATGGAGAAAACGTATCTATCTGGAGAGGATAGCTACGTTGCTTACATTTAGACGGCTATATATTTTCATACACGGCATCCAAAGTGACGGATCTATTCGTGATATTTGATACACGAGTAAGCGGCATTATATGGCATTAAGTTTATTTTTGTACATGGTTGTAATTAAAATCCTATGAAAACATGTCATAAAACAACATTCTGCTGATGCTACTCTTTTATATACCATGTTCGCTTCCAATGCGGAACATGCTGGACTCCTAATCTGCGTGAACTAATCACTCTCGCTACATCCCGTTTTTAGAATTGGATGAGTGGGAGGGAATTGTAAACATCACAAACATCCATGACTTCAAAAAGATGTTTATTGAAAAATCAATTTATGAAACTGTCCGTACCGGGACTTGAACGAGAGACATCCGTAATTGAAACCAACGGCGTTGACCACTGCATCATGGACCTGATTTACGATACAGATTAAATATTGAATCTCATGATGAATAAAGCAAGCCAGTATACTGAACTTCTTAGACAGATGCTTTAAACGAATAGCGAAGTAAACGAAACGGATATGACACATATTTGACAATGTATTTTTGAAGATTGAATTGTTTTTTAAGATGCTGGAGATAATTTTAATAAATATTGAGACTTTTAAGATGTTTATTGATATATCTTATCTCACTAAGGGATATGGGATATAGTAACAAGGAATAAGGAAGTTTACTTACGAGCTCAAATTTACTGAACTACTTAGGTGTGCCCTGTTTATTTCTCTTATTTCTTGATAAAATAATTTATGATAGTTCTTGATTCGGTTCTTCTTATTCATCTATGTTGAAAGATCCGTTCTCCAATACTTAATGATTAGATAATATTAACGTATCATTTTTTAATCTGAAAGCGGCTAAATTTTCTGATTATCTTATATCTAATGTATGCATTGTTTACCCTAGATAAAATTACTGGCAGTCACTACATTGTAATACATAAATAGCAGATATATTTACTAAATTTATTCTATCGTCAATTTTCAATATTATACGGCACTGACTCGGTGAAATGTTAAATTGAAAATTAGGATTATTCAAAATTTTCATATAAATTCATTGTTACATTAAAGCTGTGGCGAGCGAGCACCTGGTAAGATCCGCATCAGTATATCAACACATTAAGATAAACAATAAATCCCGTAATCTGACCGATTCTCCGGATAAAACCCCAACCTTTTTAAAGGTTCAGGGCTTACTTTTATTTCATACTGACTTATATTATTTTTCCTATGTGCCTTTTTATTTATCCGTTCACCTGATCGGGCGCATTACATCTTCAAACTTTTTTCTATTTATACATTTTCAATTATTTTATATGGTCATCATCAGATCCAATAAAACATAATTTCTTAGAAACATTAAAATTATATAGATTGTGTTATTCTTAATTTTATAAAATAAGAAAATTGAAATTACAAAACCCTTTTCAGTAATACTGCCTTAAATGTACGGCGACGTAATGTGTCATATATTATCTATTGCCATATCTTTATTGGATTTTTGGGGTTCAAGTCCCGGTGCGGACAGTTTCATAAATTGATTTTTCAATCGATTTATGTTCCTAGACATGAATATTTGTGATGACTAAAATTACTCCCCCCCCCCCCCCTATGCGATTCTAAAAATGGGGTATAGCAAAAGCGTTGTAGCTAACCACTGGTACTGTCGTACCCCTATCCTTCTATCCCTACTCTCTTCAAAAAAGAGAGGTAGAGCAACTGCGTAACACTACCCTGAACATTTTGCTGAAATTGAGATAAGCAGTTTGCTAGTTATGCCGTCGATATATATATATTACATAACGTTTCAGATTTTCTCCCAGTCGTGATGAAAGAATTGCTACAAACAGATATTGTCTGATAATGTCAGTTTTACTATTCGATAAAAACGTGTTCATATTAATATCAAATGTAAAACAAAGATTAACTGCGTGATAATTAGAAAGCTATTTTATCTAATAGCGCATTATGTAATGGAGCATGTAAGTATCACAACGCCCATGTATTATAAATATATATATTCGATCGAATGTAAGTTACGAAATTGCCTAATATTTCAGTGGAGCCCCCTTTGAAGTCTCAACGAGGTCTTACCGCAGATTTATGGAGTGCATTTGAGGAACAGACCTGGTTAAATACCTGGATATCAGATAGCGTGCTGAGAAACAAATGACCAACATTTCTTCGACTGCATGAATTCTTTATGCTGCATTGTTTTGGATTGCATTTTGTTCATTCATAAAGTTGTATGTGATGCATACTTTGCGTGCTAGACTTCAATTGCATATAAAAACAACAAAAGGTATTTTTATATAATTACTACATAATTTATTTCGATGCAAAGAATAGTATTTGAATATGAAATCTTTGTAATCAGAGAGTTATTAGTAGCTAATTGTTCATTAACGACTACTTAATCGTGAATATTTATACCAGATCTACGTTATATTTATAAAGAAATTTCATTGTTGCTCTATCAAAAAAGAAGGAAATATTTTTTGGATTTGGTGGTAACTTTGTGGAAATTTGAAATTGATATCTTTGTTATTCCGCTGGGTGTGTTACTAAATGTGACTTATGTTTTCCTTTGCAATAAGCATCTTCAGACTAGAAATGAAACACGTGTCACATTTAGTAACACAGTCAGTGGAATAATTAAGTTATTAATTTAAATTACAGCAAATATATAATGCAAAGTAACGAATGCAAAAAAATATATATGTATAATATTCGATATACACGGAAATTGTGTAACTATATGAAAACTACAGTTAATCTCTACTTAATTTTTTTCTAGAATTTAAATACATTACTATATTAATATCCATATATATTGTATAAAATATCTGTTTTCAAACTCTGAATTGTAAAAATGGGGGTTTTACTGTTCTCTCATGATACAACTATTACAAGAGATATCAGTTGATCGTTATGAATAATTGTATCAACAAGTCGCTCGTAGAAAAAAGTGTGACCACCCTGATTTAGATAATGCAATTAAAAAAAAATGTAACGAAATATGTCGGCATAATTTAAATATGAATTGCTAATTTTTTTTTAGACGGGAAATTTCAAAGCTTATCAGCTATTTGCAGCACAGAACAGTAATAATTAAAATCACTAATTAATAATTATCAACTGTCCTTGAAAATTCGCCACACCGATACCTCATCCATTATCTTGGTTGGCCGGTCGGTTGAAGCACGTCCAGACTCGCCTCCCCCAAGGGATTGTACTTTGTGGTACTCTACCATCGCTATGTATTGTCTGAATGAGATCAATTTATACTCCGTTCCGAGTAATAGGGAGAGAAATATAAATATTTAGCATATCGTGATATTATACTTATAGGCAAATTGAGATTACAAATTTATAAGGCCTCATGTACATGCAAATTCAGATTTTTATTACAGTGATTCAAAACAGTGCTGAATTATATTGTAGACATAATATAATGAATCTTACATAATTATATTAGAAATACAAAAGTAATATTGGTTTTAATTAGCTTTAACTCTTTTAAGTCAACATTATTTAATAATAATGAAATTATCATTTTTAGTGTAGGTATTGTAGTGACACATTTAAAAACCTTCTTATGCAATGTTTTCAAGTAATATTTCTTTCGACTTTTTATATTCACAACTCGCAACGGCAACTAATTATTTGGTCTGTAACTAACTTCATAAATGGACAGTTAATAATTATTTTTGGCCAGTAACCAATAGCCAAATAAATAATGGTTAGATTAGTTTCAATTAAAAAACTGACCGTTTAAATCATTTTATATAAATTACTGACAATATATTTAAATTTGAACTGTTGAGATTTTGTACTATTAACTGACCTTATACTTTCTATATCTTCTGATATATCTTCATCGGAATAGCCTGATTGATATTGATCCTAAACAATGCATTCTTTTTCATTTCTAACGCTACAGTCCGACCTCGAGCATTCGTAAGCCCTTTGACACCCCGTCTATGCAGCCAAGACAAGGCGTTCTAACGTCTTCCCACAGAAATAAAAAATTACCCATTGCATATTTAAAGTTTATCTAAAAGTAAAAAATTAAGCGTGAAAAATTCGAAAACAAAAACAAATGCAACTATTGGAATTAACCTCATTGAATTTCGATTACCACTTTAGTATTGTTAGTAAAACTTTAACTAGTCAAGTAACAAGGTTTCCGATATATTTTTGTTTAGGCATACTAAAAAAATAATAATTTTATAAGTAATTTCAATATTTTCATGATTTTCAATTCCAGCCAATCCACGTTTGATGGAACATTGTACGGGCAAACATTCAAGGCGTCCAGGTGTAGCGAGGAGGTAGACAATAAAAAGCGTATCGGAAATTATCTCCGAACTCATTACTCATCCGTGAACGATTAGGAGAGTAGAACATAACGAATGGCGAGTTGTGAAGTCTCTGAGAGCGGTCTGTGAGACTGCGAGACTGCCTCCGCTCTGACACCGACTCAGGTAGAGAAGAGAAAAAGGCAAACCAACCGTCTGACACTCCTGCGCTCCTGATCATTGTCTATTTATGATTTATTCACTTTGCGTTTTCTACGGTTGATGATACTGCAAATACAATGAAATCCAAAGCGTGCAATGAAATCCGCATCGGTCGATCAAATGCCAAGTCAAAATCATTATTTAGTGAAATTGTATTATACCGTAGACAGCTAAAAAAGTTTAAATGTGGCAGAAAGCTAGCATGTTCAAAATAAGACGCTGGGCGACTCAAACCAAAATAAAAATTATCACTTTTATTATGATGAATCTAAAACATTAGTACATATTATGGTATGTAACTATTAGAATAAACTCAGTAGCACAGCGAGTTAAATACGGATTATACCTACAGATTTCTAATGAAGCATATCTATAGAAATATTTGTGTGTAATAAGTAATTCGCTATAGTAAATAAAAATATTATAATGATGGGTCTTTGAATTGACTGGTAAGCGGTTAGATCTACGCTCCGTTTTTAAGAGGGAGCGGGATAAAATATCACAGTGCTCCATTTTTAGGATACATAAATCCATTTATCGAATGAACCGATGGTTTTGAAAAAAAAGGTTTAAGTGATATTGCTATTTTTTCTCCTGGCAAAAAGCATGATATGACTTTAATAATTTTGCCAAAAAGATTATTCCTTATAATTTACAAAGAATTTTTTTGAAAAACAAATAATTTTACTTGGGAGAATCAGTACTTTGAAAATAAAAATAATGTTTTGAACGCCATTATCTCAGAACGTATTTTCATGACTTAATGCCTTCTGTCAGTATAACTGCGATATTATTAATATATAAAAAGGAAATCTTAAAACGAACTGAATACCATTTTGGCCAAGGAAAGAATAAACAATTGTATTTGAGAGAGAGAGAGTAATTTGAAACAAAAAATGCTTTAAATGCGATTATCTGAGAACATATTTTAAAGACTTAATGCCTTCTGTCAGTGTAACTTCGCACTGTACGATTGCGTTGATAAAATATATATATAACTACTCATTATCGGCTAGTTGTAAACAAATTGCTTTAATATATGAAATAGGGTTGGGGAAAAAAGTTGGTTTTTTATATTTTTATATTCTTAAATTAAATTTTTTACAAAGTTTAACAATGCCTACCAATTTATTAGTAATAGGAATATACGTTTTCTGATTCTGTATCCAAATGGTCAAAACTCTTTGGCGCTTCCTCTATTTGTTTCTAATATCCTCAAGGTCTAATCTGCGTAAGGACAATTTAATATATAATTGATTTTTCAATCTATCTATAGATTTGTGTTCAAAGTTACGAATATTCAATGACAAACCCTAGTTTTTCTTGTTAAGTTTAAGTTTTATTAGGGTCCATAACTGACAGCGCCCAGCGTTAATGACAATGATTCTTGGTATTCCAACCGATTGTTGTCGTTAAAAGCGATCGGTTGCTAACTGACAAGGGCCTATAACGGAAATTAGAAAGTCCATTTTTGACAAAAAGGGGAGAACCTATAGTGGA
Source organism: Himalopsyche phryganea (assembly GCA_022494535.1). Classification (NCBI taxonomy): domain Eukaryota; kingdom Metazoa; phylum Arthropoda; class Insecta; order Trichoptera; family Rhyacophilidae; genus Himalopsyche; species Himalopsyche phryganea. Next base: position 445,261 of record JAGVSL010000164.1, read on the forward strand.
TGAAGTTTAATTTTATTTTTGGCGCACAGTCGGTTGTCGGAGCCTTTCGGCTAAAAAGCCGGCCGGCTTTGCAAGTGATCATAAATTGTTTTTGTTTGTTTTGAAATTGGACTTGATTTAAAATCGTTGTCAATTGCATTATAACTTAAAGGTAAATTAATGTGTTAAGTAAATGTAGACTCAATTTTTTGTTTTAGTAATATTTTTGTGTAATAAAACACTGCATCTTCGTTTCAAATAAATAAGAGATGAACCGAATTTGAAATAGTGTTTGCTTGAGATCCCAGACCTTCCAGGACGTTGATAACCAACATTCGTCTCTGTTCGATTCGGGTCTTTTCACCAATCTCTCTTACCAATCCAATTCTAGATTTGCTCAATCCTTATATCCTTACCCTCTCTAAAGAGTAATACATACGCTGAACGAGTGGGAATGACTCAGATTTATATATGCGCCATTATGAGTTTCTATTTTATTCTCCACATTGGGAATGGAGATGGTTGAAACAATTTTTTTAGCTAGAAAATAGGCTTCTTGCGGTTTGCTAAATATTACACGATTTTAAAAACAAACCAATAAGTATTAAATATTCCAAACGTAATGTCAATGCTATATTTCCTTGTCGAGCCAGACCTCGAGGGTATCAGGAGATCACGAGATGCAGGCGTTATGTGGAGCGCACCGTTAGTCGACAATTTATTTTATTCTGTCGCAGATTACCCGGGTAGCAGAATGATCACGACACTTGCTGCGGGGAACTGTCAGAGACAAAGATGCTTCGGCTCGATTTCTATTCAGCGTGATGATTTTGAAAAACGAATCGATAATATGACTCAGCGACGAAATGAAATTTACCCACTGGCGTTTCTGTTTTCCTGGTACCTATACTCAAGCAAAGTAGATATCATTCATTGTGAATATTTTTCTTCACAATTCGACGATGTATTTTTATAAAGAAAGTGGGAGAAAGCATTATTGTTCGGCTGTATTTTGATTAGGCAATTTCAATTTTTTCATAGAAGACAGATCTTCGTTGTCATACAATATTTGAAGTGTAGTTATTTTTTATTTAAATTGGGACAATAAGTTTGTTTAATTCACATGGCATTAATGGCGTCAAAATTAGTTTCAAATCATTGACATGTTTATGGAGATCCATCTTTACACTGACACACAATAGGCCTTGCATACAAATGGGGTGAACTCTAAAATAAGTCATCAGGACTATCTATTCACACAATGTTGCAAATCAAATAGTGTTTTAAAAAAGTATTCATGCGTAGTTTTGCTTCGGTTTTAAATTTGAGTATAGTATAGTATCATCTTCCTTTAGATAGCACTTGATAGAAGGCTAGAAGTGAAACAAAAAAATCACCGTTTGTCAACAGTGCGTGCGGGTATTTAATTTTGTATGATTTTTATTTTATATTGTACTGCAACTGACTTATTTGGGTACGAAATAATGACTACAGTAAACACATTGGTAGACAAATCGTGAAGCCAACTTTATAGGCAGTCATCATCCAAATGATTAATGATATAAATATAAATCAAGCAGAATATTTTTCCTAATATTTACTGAATGCCCATTCCCAGTGTGGAGCATATGACCTCCTAATGAAGCTATCACAACAAAAGTTTTTTACGAGAGAATTGTTTGTTACTCAGTAACCTCTCTTTTTCGAAGAGAGTAGAGATATAAGAATAGTGGTCAGCCAATTGCTCTCGCTACACGCTGTTTTTAGAATCCGATCCTAAAAACAGGTGGAAAATTTTGAAAGTTGAACATGTAGCCGAATAGTAAATGATTCCTTCCTCGGTTGCGGTGTTCACGAGTAAGAATTAAATTAAATTTTGATTTATTTTTTGTATTTTCATTCAATGGCCGATATCCGATCCTAAAATCTCAGCGAGTGTGATTAACTTACTTCTAGCTCTGTCCTAGCCCCATTCAGAGTACCGATTAAAATAACCACCGTTTCTCATAAGGAAACTTCTGTTGAAATACTCAGTTGAGAAGTCCATTGTGGCTGGACATGGTAAATAACATGTAAAAAAATAATCTTTCATTTTTATTTATAAATTATAACATGACGTATTGATAAATTTACTGGCCGTTAAACAGAATACTGGCGTTAAAATAATAAAAATGTTTAGCACGCGACATAAAATACATCCAAAAACAATGTTGTGATATGAACCTTGTCAAGTCTCACCTTACTTTGCATAAAACTCAGCGGGATATGAGGTAAAATAATGTCGCGAGAATTATGTATTGGGCGAAAACACATGACAAGGATTTTTTGCCATAATTTATTGGCGATGTGTTTGTTTTATTGAAGCGATTTGAGAAATACAGTATTAAATACTTTACAGAAAGGTTTATCATAAACAATTTGGTAAACATCCATTATGCTTGTTCTTTATATATAAAAACAAATTCTGTGATAATTGCATTTACAGCATAATTTTTTTTTCAGAGTACCTCTCTCAAAGTACAATTATTTGTTTTTTAAAAAGATTTTTTGTACAAAATCTCGCTTGCATACAAAATATAAGACTTGGTATCGATGAGTTATAGCAACATCATGCTTTTTGCCGGAATAAAACAATAAGAATATCATTTAATATAGCTTCGACTACGGTGCTCACGGGTTAAATTCCCAGTATGCACTTCTTATTGCAGATATGGATGATTGTAATGTCTAAAAAAAATTCCTCACAATCATCCGATCCTAACCTAACTATTAGTCATAATATCCTTCTATCCCTGCTATCTTCAAAAACGAGAAACTTAGCAACTAATTAACAAGAATATAAAATTAAAATTGATAACATTGTCATTCCACTGACTGTATTACTAAAAATGTGACACGTGTTTTGCCACAAGGCTATTTATTTCTTAGGTAAACAATGAAGAGTAGAATTATCATATTTTCTATGGATTCGGCGGTAACTTAGTAGAGGTTCATGTTTAATATATAATTAAAATTGATAATTTAGGTATTCCGCTTGTTTTATCACTAACGTAACGCATTTCGTCTCTTTAAGAAGCATCTTCAGACTAACTATATCGCAAAGTTATTTATCAAAAAGGTGAAAAATAATTTATTGTTTGTGTCTAGCCTTTTCCATACTTAAGATCGTAAAAACTATAGTTCGTACGATGACGTGATGATAAAATGGCTGTCTGAAATTCTTGCAGAACAAAAAATCACAGATTTTGAAATGTCTGTTGTAGAATTTAGAAGAAACAATATGAAATGTCTGAAATTCCTCGAAAAATTGCGTGATATCGTGATTATACTTCGTATAGTGATATTTGACCCATATCAGGTATTGCAAAGCAAATTATTAATAGCCTTCTCGCAGCGGTGGTTGAATTAAATTATAGTTATATTACGAAAACGCAGAATGGCAAGACGTTGCAATAATTTAGTTGTTTGTATGAAGAGACATAATTAGCTTTAACAACTTCATAAGCGGATGTTGTCATTAAATTTAATTACAAATTCATCGCAAATATATTGTTATTTTGCATGCTATCAAATGAATCAAATTTATGCATGCTACAAGTGTGTTTAAGTAATTCGTCTCGACGTTACAATAATTTCAGTTATTTATCATTCACATCAGAAATTTACATTTCATGTGAAACAAAAAACAATCAATGTGAAAAGATTTCCAAAACCAGAATAAATAAATGGTTTTTTAAATCATATCCACTCCCAATGTGGAGAAAATGGACTTTTAATGGAGGTAGCTCAACAGACGTTTTCTACGATAACTGCTTGTTATTCAGTCGCTCAGCCTCTCCTTTTCGAAAAGAGTATGGATATAAGGATAGGGCTAAGACATGACACGTTTGCTTATTGCTATCGATTTCGCACCGTTATTAGGGAAGGAATTTTAGACATCGCAAACATCCATGCCTTCGAACAGAAATCGATAAAATGGATGGGATTTGTGCCCAAGACATTCGTAGCCGAAGCCAACGACGTTGACCACTGCACATGGACCCGACGATAATATATACTACTAGATATTATATGACTGGATATTATATACATTAATAAATTATAAATGTATTAAATGAATAGTTAAAAGGTTTTAGAAAGAAATAAACCCATTAACAGTAATCAATTATTAGTAAATAACATTTTAAATATGACAGGTGAATCACCACTCCTACATTTATTACCTTTGCAATGTTCACCTCCTAAGTAAGTAATTTTATAATTAGCAGTGTTGTGTAATTAGCAATGGTAATTAGTACTATTATTGTTTGTGTCTTACTGCCTTCTCACGTATAGTAGAAGGGAATAATATCACCTCACCGTTTATTTTTAAGTTAAGAATTATAATCATTGTTTACTTTAGAAATAAATATCCTTTCCATATAGTTAGTCGGAAGATGCTTCCTGAAGAGGCAAAACACTGGTCACACTTAGCAACATAGTCAATTTTAATTTCAACCAATGAAAAAGGAAGTGAGCCAACTGATGTTTTCGAAAAAATGAGTTAGGTACTTTTTGGTTTTCTACATAAAGTCTGATACGAAGATGACTAGAAAATTTCGACGGTAAAAAATAAATATTTTTTTTATATTTACATAATCAATGCAAGTTATATTCCATTCATCATGTTTTATTCTGACTAATTTGTGACTCGTTAATAAAATATGCATTTCTAGGGGCGGCATTTTTGAAAATGAGTAGAAAATTATGTAGGTAATAAACAAAAAAGAATTCTTATGCCTTGTGATTCGTTGACAAAATTTATTTATTTTTTGAAATATCTAAGAATAACCATGAAGTATTGAAAAGCTTTTAATTTATTTTTTTGCAATTGTGCTTCTATAGATTTACCAATTTAACATGGCCGCTAGTGAAGGTCCACCGTCGCGTTAAGAATGTTGACATACTCAACCACAACTGGAATTTCAATAAATTCCAAAACTGAAATTTTAGCGACGGTTATCAAAAACAGACTAGATATTTATTTTGCATAAAATTGCAATTAAAGAAATTTATTTTAGATTGACAATTCTAGTTATCAATTTGACATATTTGAAAAACAAACCCGTGGGACTCTACAAATTTAATATTTAATACAATATTTGTAAATGAAAGAATTGTAAAAATATACTAAATAAATTCTAAATAAAAATTAAAATAGAAATTTTATTTACACATTAAAAAATTTTGTCTGTGGCGCAATTCAAGGAACGTCCTGGCGACACAAACCCTAGTTACGCCACTGTTGTATGGTCAGTGTGTATTTAAAATTAAATAAAATGCTGTCAACTACAATATAAGCTTAACGTTTCAGTTTGGTTAAAGAGTATTAAATAATAGAATGTTATGATACATTCAAAGCTAATTATAAAAGCAAATAGATGATACTTTAACATTAGCATTGGGCGGATATCAAGATGCACATAGAGGAAAGTGAGCGGGCGTGGCCGACGTGACGTCGCGCTGGTCGGCGAGTCGGGCTGAACTGGCCGACGCAGTTCAGATTCCGCGCTAATTGTGGTGAACCTCACCGCGTGACCGCTCCGAACTGCACTGCTGCCAGCTGACTGCCATTTCGCTAACGACAGGGCTGCAAACTAAATTTATCCGAAAATTGTACAGTGTTTTGATGTTCGCAGATTATTTACTCATTGGTCTGCTATTAACATGTAATATACAATTTATTACCAGGTTTAAGGCATTATGAGCTCTCACTCAGCATCGCGTTCTTTTACTACAAGTATATTTTACTTCCATTAAACGCAAAATCGTATATTTGCAGACTTCCCTTGCTGCTACCGGAGACCAAAAATTGAAACAAAAACGCTATATTACGCCCACATTAAGGGGAAGAGCAACTGTAAAATTTCTGTGCTAGTGACATATATTAATGTTTTTTTTTTTAAATTACACAAATTATTATTAAATAAAATTTAAATTGCCAGTATGTTGAAACCTTCTCGACTGATTTAATAATTATTTATGTTGTTAAATCACGGATCGTTTGCGTTATAGAGCGGATAAGTACCCTTATTTTTGACAAATAAAATAGGTTTAAATATAGGTTTTCGGGGAACACTACGTGTGCGGTGGTTTGAATTTGTCAGGGAATCAGAGGCAGGACCGGCCCCTTATTACTTTATGACCTGGCTTGGACTAGACCTACGGATGCCTCAGGAGAACCTGAATCCTTCCTGTCTCTTCTATCAACCGGGTAGATTCCGTCACCCTGGAAGGCCGCTGATGACCATCCATAGGATATAATCGGTCGAGCTAAGGGACGCTGGGATGACTTGGGAGGAAGCGAGAAGACAGGCGGGAGACGGGGAATCTTAGAAACACCTAACGGTGACTACATGCTCCAAGTAGGGAATGGATATGGTTTAAACATATTTATAAATATATATTCTATTTAGGGATTTATCTTGAAGTATTTCATTTACTTTAAATATAAAGCTTCTCAAGGCTTGAAATCATAAAATAAAATTGAAATTAATGATTTAATAACTTCTTTTGAGAAATCACTGCAAGTTTTATTCTAAAGTGTTATTTTAAATGTTAATGAATACCTTAGACAGCGAATAAGCATATAAATCCAACGAGGGAATGCAGTCGCCGTTATAGGTACGCTCGAGGTATCCAAGGGGATGGAGGAAATTTTTTTCATTCTGGGCGACAAATTTGTTTAAATGTTTAAAAAAAAAAAACGTTTGTATATTTATGGTAATGTATTTTTTTATTCATGTTATGTTTATATTATATCATAATTTTATATTTAAAAATATTAAAACTGTAATTGTAAACATTAAATAATTGAAAATTAGAAAATGTTTATATATATGAATTAAATAAAATCATAAAGCTTGTTTTTATATTGAATTAAACGTCCGTGGTGCAGTGCTCAAATTCGTTTGCTTCGGTCGCAGATCTCACGATATATAATGTCCGAAAATGTAATCCCAACCATCCGATCTTAAAAACGGGACGTAAGAAAAGCGATTAGCTAACCACTTGTACTTCCCTATCCCAATCATATTATACCTACTCTCTTCGAAAAAGTTAGATTGAACAACCGTGCAACGAACACAGTTAGGAAGCTACATGCTTCACATTGGGAGCGGACATGGATTATAAAATATATTTATTTTCATCATGTTCGTTATGAAATATAAATTTGATGTAATGAGAAAAAATGTATTTTTTTAAATTGTATAAGTAAATTTTATTTATTAATTGAATATGAATGATCCTTTAGAAATATAATTCCAACTGTTGTATGATTGACGAGATTTAACTGTAGGGTGATGATCACGTGTGATGATTATGAAATTTTGAGTATCTGTCCTTTTCTTTGTCGTCCATAAATACCGTCATCGGCTGTCTGTGCTCTTGCTTTAGTCATCATGACTTGCCTTTTCAGAGCGTTCACCTTTATCATTACGTATGCAGAATTGGCGTTTTATATATACGGTCAGCGTTTGAATTTGCTGACTGCATTTGAAGAATCTTTTTCTTTATAATTCAAGTATTATATTTGGCAAGTTTAATGTTTTGTAAATATCATGTATCGCTTCATTCATTTCAAATGTTATACATAATATAATACATATGTATAATAAATTTATAAGCGTCCATTAGTCAAACGGCTTTTGTGAATTTCGTTGCTTTACATTCAGCTTACAATGCCGCTTTATAGATATCAATATTCGATACATTGAAATGGCGTCATTTATTTTATAATAACATGAAATAAAAATAAAATATTCTACAGTTGGTATTAAAGGTCACCGTCTGCTCTCCATTTGGCAGCCCTTGGGGGTTATCAAGGCGCTCCATCTCACGATTCCTCCATCAGTTTCCCATAAGCCTCCGATCCGCCCCCCAAACAACTAAATGCCATGCACATACCATACCTAATACCATAACTTTACTATATCATTGCTGTGCCAGTGGTTTTCATACAAAACTTACTAAGGAAGACTAAGAATTTAATCAATTTGCTATCTTCTATAGATTTGGCGGTAACTTTGTGAAAATTCATTTTTAATATAAAATGAAAGTTGTTAATCCGCTCTCCACGTCCAGTAGAAGCTAAATTTTCCACCCCACCCTTCATTTTTACGTAAAGAATTAGAATCATTGTTTATTCATATGAGGCAAAACACATGTCACTTTTAGTAACAGAACCAGTGATATAACAAAACTCTCAACTTTAATTGCACATCAAATAATTTGCTGGTTCTGTAGCCGAATAGTTGAAGCTGTTTGACGCGTGGACGTACGGACAACTTCTCAAAACGTTTTTTCATTCGATTTGTATGCATCAGTTTCATTATTTCATCAAAACCTTACAAAAATTTAAAAATAAAATGTGGAATTAAAGTTGTGACAAGAAAAATTAGTCCTTCATTAAAATTAAATGGAATTTTCATTCCAAAATGATAATTTAAAATTATAGTGATAAAAAGCAGAACGCGTATTCAAAATGATTATTACTTATAAACAATATCTGTAATATTCATACAAATCATTGTAAAATAATAATATATTAACCAATACAGATGTTGTTCTGTGACCAATGTAAAAAATAAATATTAATTATAGGTTAAACTCTATTGAAAAGTTCACCAAACAACCGATGCATTTGAAGGTGCATTGGGGCATCTCAGAATCATCTGCTGCAGTCAGTTGCATTATCGGTTGATCGCGTTCAAAATGTGAACCAAATCACTGCGATATTTTGACACACGACGACCCCAGGCAGAGATTTTGTTCAAAAATCTCAACATTGTTCGCCAGGTCACAGAGGTCGTGTCGACCTCATTCTTGCGTGTATTTTTTTTTATTGAACTAACGAAATATTAACTTAGGTATACCAATTTATAATTATTAAGCTCGAGAAAGAAAAAATAATATTACATTAATATTCTCATATTATAATAGTTCTAAAAATATTGACATTTCTACTACATCGAGAATTTAAATACATTTATTTTTTCGTTTATAACTATGTCCGCTCCCAACACGGAGCATATAGCCTGCTAATGGAGGTATCGCAACAGAAGTTTTCTACGAAAACTGCTTGTTACTCAGTGATTAAACCTCTATTTTTCGATATAAACTAATCATTTGGTCAGTAATTAATTCGTTATATGGTCAGTCAATAAATATGTTCCGTCAGTGAGAAATTTCCAAATGGTCACGTTAGGTTAGGATTAATTAAAAAGCTGTCCGTTTTATATAAATATCTGACTGTTTAAATTAATAATTGACCATTTTATACATTTTTTTTTCCATGTCCGCTCCCAATGTGGAGCATATGGTCTCCTAATGGAGGTATCTTGACAGAATTTTTTCTACGATAACTGCTTGTCACTCAGTTGCTCAACCTGTCTTTTCTTTTTCGAAGAGAGTAGGGATAGAAGGATAGGGCTATGACAGGACTAGTGGTTAGCTAATCACTCTCGTTACGCCCCGTGAGGATGGGAATGATGGGAGGGAGGACTCAGACTACGAACAGAAATCCATAAATCGATTGAAAGATCAATCTATGAAGACCGTCCGCACCGGGAATCGAACCCGAGACATCCGTAACCGTAGCCAGCGACGAAACCAACTGCGCCACGGACGCCGACACAATTACTGACCGTTTATTTTATTAACTAATGTCGAGTACACTGACCATTTTGACCTGAATAAATGCAGACCTTTTTCGAATTGAGTTGGGATAGAAGGATAAGGCTAGGACAGAACAAGTGGCTAGCTTATTGCTCTTGCTACGCCCCGTTTTTAATATCGGATGGGTGGGAGGGAATTTTAGACATCACAAACATCCATGCCTTCGAACAGAAATCCATAAATCGGTTGATAAATCAATTTATGAAACTTTCTGTACTGGAATTCGAAGCAATTTGATCCACAACCGAAGCCAACAACGTTGACCATTGCACCACGGACCTGTCTATACATATAATAGTAATATAAATTTTACAGGCACTCCCCGGATTATATGGACTAATGGGGAATTTTTAAAAAACTTCAGATCCGGTTAAAGCTTATTTATTTCCATTGAAATGGTTTTTCGAAATCTTAACACATAAAATTGATTCTACATTTACATTCTTGGATTATATGGATTCCTAATGGGGAATTTTTAAAAAATATGTTGACCGAGAACTGATTGTTAGTCAATACGGATAAAAACCGTGGAGTAGTTGTAAGCTTATCGCTCTAATCCAAAACCGGAAGATTAGGGAGGATTGAAGAAAATATATACATCCGTGCATTTCCTCAAAATTTCATTATTCATTTGGAAAATTAGTTAACGAAAGTATCCATAACGGGCTTAAATTTTTAACTTTTGACTACGCACTTGAGCAGGGTGGTGAACCTTTTTCTGCCGGCAGGCCATAATTAGGCCGTATTTAAGAAACATTCATAAAAATGTATGTAAACTATTTTGTAAATGAAGGAAAACAATGAAATTTATTTTCAAATATATATTCTGTCAAAAGGCGGAACTTGAGACCTTAAGAGTCCACATTTATCCTTAAGGCTGCACAATCGTCACCCTTGCAGTAGAATGTAACGAAGCTCCCGTCCATTACCAGTCTTCTGCAAAGCTTTTGGTAAAAATCTTTTCATTCAGTAGGTTTGGTTAATATAGTCAGAATATAAGTATGGTCTGATAAAATTTAAGACAAAAATGCTTATTCAGTGGTAGATATAGTTACACCTAATTCTGTTTCGCTGTTTAAATTAAATAAACTTTATTTTTTCAACTCATAAACTCTACTCGCTCGCGGAATTTCAAAAGTTTTCCGCACGAAGATGGGTATATCCATTCGGAAATATTTTGATAAAAAATCTCCTCTCCGGCGTTGGTTGGTCTAAATTAGAATTTAGTCCGAAAATCGAATCGGGCGGAAGCAGAGCGTGAAATTCGGTCTGAACGATCGGCTTTGTCCTCAATTGACTTCTATAAATCACACAACTAAAACTACCATTAGGGCTTACACTTTTCCACCAAAATATCGAACTCAATTTCTACCACCCCATGGGTACTGTATGCTGTACCCAAAATCCACTTAAAAACTGCATCATATCACAAGGTTCTGCAGTTTTTGTTTTTTATAAATAATATCTGTTTTGAGTTAAAGGTTTGGTGCTCTTCAGGGTGAGGTGTTTGGTACTATTGAAGTGCAGATACCAAAAGGCTTCGTATCCTCTACATCTGTAGTTTTGGTGGTAATAAGCTTTGCGCTGGAGGCATCTTGATCCGCGGCGTGTTTCTCATTGAGCTATATATATTTACAAATGTACACCGAGTCCTCTTTTTACGCAATTTTTACTTCCGTGATTTCAATGTCAATATGTACGTGTAAAGTGAAGAGTGCAAGCGAGATATAAGAGATGCTGATGTTAACTCTTTTATCATACTTGCCTATACACAATAATATATCAAGCAGCCTCAGTCGATATCTTAAATTTACAGTACACTTTGTTTGTAGGTACTATTTTCACATGTTTATAATGATCAGGACCGGTTCCGCTCATCACGAGCATTATCAACTGATAATCATTATAAACATGTGGAAGTAGTACAAACAAACTGTGTTTTATTTTTAAAATATAATGCCTTTCCACCAACAATTGACAGTTAACACCTTAAAAGTGAACAATAATATGGCCTAGTTCCATAGTGATACAACTAGAAATTGGTAGGCCGATCATAGTTTTGACTCATCTAAACTGACTCGTAAAAAGTCATAGTGGGTCAATAGTTTATAGTTTTAGGATTAAAGGTTGTTTCTTTAGAGAATGCCACGATTCACAAAAATATGTATCCAGAATACGATATTTCGATGTATGTATATGGAACTGAGAAATTGTTTAAGATTGCTAATTTCCGTATGCAAATATCTGCCATTTGAGAGAAAACCTGTACATTTTGCAAGCTGTCCTTTTTTGGAACTGTAGAAGAGCAGTGTTCGAATATAATGGCTAACTTCACTCAAACATGAAATTGTTGGACTTATCGTCCTATGGAACTGGGCTATAGATATATCACAGCTTACTGATTTCACATAAATGCTCATAGATTAAATATAATATGATAATAAAATAGTTTATTGATAGTAATATTGCTTACCTCAATTAGCAACTTAATATATCCCTTATCCAACGCATTCTATGACATACCCTTATTGCTACACCAACTGTATTTCTACGCATTTTAAATATTCACTGTATATTTTAAATCCTCTATAAACAAATACTTCATACGATTGATTACTGGGCGAGTTTTCCGAATTAAGCTCATGAACTTTTAATGAAGTATTTAAAATAATAATAAGAATCTCTCAAGTAGACGATGAGAATGGGTATATAGATGCTAATTTCTTGAAATTTCAACGCAATGAAAAGATTGGTTTCGCATAATAATTAAGCGTTGTTAACGTATTAAATAAAGGCATTCAATTTTGGATTAACAGTAAATAATACTAATTACAAAATTTTCACTCGGAATTTCATCAATAATTTATAATACGATTATCCCATGCTTATTCGTTTATTACAGTAAGCCTTTCTGGTAAAGTGTTAGGAGCTTTACTCTAGCTAGGTCAATAGATTTCTACTACATAGCAGAAAAAAAATCTACAAATCTTCTGTCTGTGTTAAGAACTTCTCCTGCACAGTAACGACGCGAAATTTGCACATGTAATTCTGGCTTCCATTTCTAGGTTAACTGTGCTATTTCCAACTTTCAACATTATAATTAATTCGTGGACGATATTTTGTGGTTAACTTTAACTATAAATCCAATGGATAGTCATCAGCGGCCTTCCAGGGAAACGGAATCCATCTGGTTGATAGAAGAGACATGTAGGATTCAGGCTCACCTGGGGCATCCGCAACACATGTCCATGCCAGGCATAAATTCATTGTTCATCTAAATTCGTTTTAGTAAAAATATTTTTTTGGCTCAGCATTCCCTTTGACAGAACAGCGTTTTCAATGCCCACAGTATTGAAAAAATAAAGAATATTTCACTGAAAGCCAAATAATTACACCAATGTTTTGCTACAATCATCAGCACTGCTTAACTTTTGATTATGATGCCGTGAATAGTTAATTAAGCAGTGGCAAAGGGTCTGAAGATCATGACGGTACTTGTCAACCTTGTTTGTCGGTGTTTTTGACACACCTGGAGGCGTCGCGGGAGGCGGAAGGTCGCCGACCGTAACGTGTTAACTGCTTAGCCGTGTTTATTTAACCGAATTCCACTAAACCCCCAATTCCAATTAAAACGCGGCGGTCTCTCTCTTCCCTCTCTCTGTTTTATTTACCTGTCGTCACGCTGCATTGGCCGCTCCGAATCAAACCATGTGAGACGGTCGGTAAACTCGTAATTCGGTATTCGTGTATTATTACCGAGTAATTTGTTGGTTGTATTACTATTTGTAAATGCATAAATGGGTTGGATATGAAACAGTAATTGTTTATAATTCAATTAAAGTATTTTTTTTTGTACCAAGTCCACTCTCAATGTGGAGCATATCGACTCTTAATGGAGGTATGAATGAAGCTTTTATACGAGAACTCAGTTGCTCCTCTTTGTCGAAAAGAGTAGGGATAGAACGATAGCAAAACAATTCGAGCTTTTAATGTATCTTTTGCGAGATATCCACACAAATTATCAAGTTGTTATCTATGTGTGCCTTACAAACCATTTCGCTGCGAGATGCGTATACACCCCCTTTGCTGATAATTGCCTTTCTTGTAACGCAGAGCCCCGTCTAAAATAAACAATAATCATAAACATGCCCGTAACGAAACGATCGATATAAAAGCTTAAGTATTTTTTTGATCACTGTTTTCAATAATTGAGTTGCAACTTGTGGCCTCTCGTGCTTGGAAGATATAAAATAAAATCGACTCTCCGTTTTGGTTGCGATTTAAAGTGATACGTTTTTTAATTTATTAAGATCGTATAATATCATACTTTTTACATTATCATTGATATACAAAATTCATTGTATTATATTATAATGAATGAATTGACCGTATTAGGATTTACCTAGTAGACCCCCATTATAATAAATAAAATATTATGTTGTTCTACAAGAATTATAGGATTTGGTTAGCTGCTATTCATAACAGACATCAGTTAAGTTCTGACGAATAAGTCTAAATAGAAATCCTTTTATTCGTTTATATTATCTTCAATGGAATTGGCGGTAATTTTGTGGAAATTCATTTTTAATTTTAAATTAAAATTGATAACTTAGTTATTCCACTGGCTGTGTTACTAATGCAACGCGTTTTACGTCAGACTAACTATAAAGCAAGATTATTTATTTCTTAGGTAAACAATGAATAACCTACGAAACGCGTTACGTTAGTAACACAGCCAGTGGAATAACTTTGTTATCTATTTTAACTTTCTATTATTCCAGTAGAACTTAATACTTTTATATTTTTTCTCTCTAATGCTCTCTTTAACCACGAAGCAACCCATGGAAAAGTTCATTATTTGATGATAAAAAAAAGAAAAAATACACAGAAGCTATCACAGTTCTGACGATGGCGTGATGCCTAAAAAGATATCAACTTTATCTTATACAACTTGTGAGATTGAATAATTTACTAAATTTACCTATTTATAGTATAACTAGAAATTATTGCTAATTGGCTTTGGGCAGCAGAGAGAGAGAGTGTGTGTGATTTGAGTTAGAATACCGAGTTCTTCGACAATATTCCCTCCCTATGCAGAGCAAATGGCCACCACGCGGTGCCTCCATAATTTCCTGTCACCCGCCAATCGCTATACTTTCTTCCATGACATGTCAGAGCCCCTCAGCTCTGGCAAGTACATCCTGTGTGTAGTACCCGATGGTATCAGGATATATGTTATCCGCGTTAAAATATCACTAAGCTTTAAAAGACCATTCAACACTTACGCTCTCTCACACATTGTCTCTGCATATTCTGTGATGGTGAGATGGAGAGTGTGTGCGTTTTCTGCGATACAGAAATACTGATATACGAATAAATCAAGACTTGATTATATCGCAATGATGTTCTTCTATGTACATGCTAATAAAAAAAAACGTTGATTTTTTCCTTTCCATTTCCACCACAATCTATTTTTGACTAATTGGTTGCCTTTGACTCGAGTGTTTTTAGCTTTAGTGATTTCATAAACATTAACAAAATTACAAGTTTAGGGAATTCAAATATTCTACAACACATCACCAAAGCAATATTGAATCCATGGTTCAGTAGTCAACATCGTTGACTTCGGTTACGGATCTCACGGGCTTGAATCCCAGTACGGATAGTTTCACAAATCGATTTATGAACTTCTGTTCAAAGGCATGGAAGTTTATGATGTCTAAAACCTCTCCAACCGGCCCTATTTTAAAACGGGTCGTAACGAGAGTGATTAACTAACAAATAGTCTAACCTTACCCATCTCCTTCTATCCCACCTATCTTCTAGAAAGAAAGTTTAAGTAGCCGATTATATGATCCACATTGAAAGCAGACATAGTTTTAAAATTTAAGACATCGACTGAGGGTGCTTGATGGAATCTCAATATCAAATTTGAATTATTGAGATTTTGTACACTTCCATGTATTTTGTCACTAACGACTTGGGGTTCGCCTTTCGGCATATTTAAATAGTTTTAAAAATTGATTATGAGATAGCTGTATTGTTATTCGTAAAATATTCAATGACTTTAAAACAATTTCGAAAGTTATTTTTATGAGTTTTCCAAGTTTAATGAAAAAAAACGTTTTAAGCGACCAATAAAGGAAAAGCAATGTTGAGAAACATTCTTTGGCAGTTATAAATTGAACTTTGAATACACAAATTACTTTCTGCCTAAAAAGATGGGGGTCTTCCTTCAAATAAATTCCAAGAAAGGATTTTAAGTTTGTTGAGCGTGGAACATCAATATTATTTGTACTTGTGTACATAGACAAAATGAAGTATAAAAATCTAAATTTATGATGATATTATAAATTAATATTGTAAAATTTAATACCTAAGTCAAATCAGTCAATCAAAAAAGATATTCAGAGTTTTATTTCATTTGAATTCTTATTAGGTCCCGATTGAGTGTCTCAACAAAATTCTTTAATAAATCTGATTATTAGTCTTTCGCTCATCCTCTATTTAAAGGCGGCGAAGAATCGTGTTGAAAAATACATATAGTTAACGAATCTCTGTCTCGACTTCCATTTATAATATCGGTTTTCAAATCGGGTTTCGGTCGTGGAAAGTATTAAAATGGCAAAATATAGACATCCACAAATCGATTGAAAAATTACGATTTTTTCACCCCAGGATTTTAACTCAATGAAAGGTAATTATATTTCAAACCATGTTCACTCCCAATGTTGAGGATAAAGACTTCTTATTCTGGTTTTTTCAGCAGAAGTGGTTACTCGTCACTCAATCACTTTTACGGAGAGGGATAGCGACTAAGTCAGGACTTATGGCTAGCCAACGCTGTTGTAAGGCCTTGTTTTTAAAAACGAATGTATAATGGAACTTCAAGGAGCACTTTCATCGATCACATCAGAATTTTCTGATGCAAACTCATCGACCAAAATAAAAAAAATGCATATATGTATTCGTTTATATCGTCAGTATAGTGGCGGAAGGCGATAAGTCGAAAATCAATTTCGTTCTCAGTCGTTTAGTGGCAAAAAACTATAATGAATATTACTAGAAAAGCGAGTTACTAATTATCAAATAGAATTAACGATTAGTTTAATAAATAATGTTTTCTGTATGTCAGTAGAAAGACTTAAATTTCATAATTTTCTCAAGAGTCGACTATCTCTAAACGAGATTTTTTTAATAATAAAAATAACACAAAATTTCTTTGTACTATTTCCACATGTTTATAATGATCACGACCGGTTTCGTTTAGCACAATCATTATCATCTGATAAAAACAAAATCTTAAAATTGAATGTTTACAATTACAAGGTATATAAAACAGCTGGTTCATGAACTATGACAAGAATTTACAGGTAATCTAACCAATTGTATAAAAACTATATTAAATACTTTACAATTAAAATATTAAGGACCTTGTACAAATCAATAGATACTAATCTGAAATCAAAAACGAAGCCACATTGAAAATCTTTTATCTGCGCAAAATGTAATGAGTATATTTCGTAAATAATCATTAACCATAATAGCGAATTGGAAAATTTTAAAAGAAATAAGTGAACCATTTAAAAATAATGAAATATCAAAACACCTTAAAAGTGAGGTTTTTTTAACTTAACGCCTTCTACCCCTATACCGATGATATAATCTTAATTATTATTGAATTTAATTAATAATGGGAATACCAATTTTATTTTTTATATCTAAACTGACAATCAGCGTCCGTCGCGCAGCTGGTAGCGTCGCCGGCTACTAGTTTTCCATAAATTGATATTTCAATCGATTGATGGATCTCTGTTCGTAGTCGTAGTTTATGTTGTCTAAAACTCTCTTCTCACTCACCCATCCCATCCCCACGGGACGAAGCGAGAAACGATTAGCTAACCACTAGTCCTGTCATAGCCCTATCTTTCTATCCCTACTCTCTTCGATAAAGAGAGGTTGAGCAGCTGAGTAACAAACAGTTCTCATAGAAAAATTCTGTTGAGATATCTCCATTAGGAGACCATATGCTCCACATTGGGAGCGGAAATGGGGGAAAAAAACCATACAGTTTGGAAACCAATGATGTACGTTGTATGACTATGAAATATTTTATGATAATTCCACAGAATATAAAACAAAAATAATGCAAAAATCCATACGCATGCCGGCTTTATTGTTGCACATGAGACGCGCAGCTCTCGAAGGAAGGAGTTTTGTGTTTGCGCCCAGCTTGCGATATTATTTTAATCCGATCAGCTTTGTTCACGCATGGCATATCAAAGGAATCACTTTAAACTAAAGTCGGGCATCTACCCTGTTTGTTGCACTGTTCGCAATCTCCATCCAACGTTCGTCCGATTGAATTCGCAAACTTTGCTTGCTTTCCAGATTATCTATTTAAACGGTGCATGTACATACACTTCCATTTAGCTTTCGTCATCCTGCTTTGGAATAAATAATTTTCTGAAGAATATTTTTGATTTACAAAAGAACAGCAAATTGTAAGACGAGAGTTAGAATGGATTTGTAGACTTTTTAACCATATCTGCCCCCAATTCGGAGCATTTGGTCACTAAATCGAAGTATTTCAACAGATATTTTTCTACAAGAACTACTTTTTACTCGGTTGCTCAACATCTCTTGTTTGAAGAGATAGTGGACAGAAGAATAAGGATAGGATAGTAATATTGGTTAGCCAATTGATACACCCGTTTTTAGGATCGGATGGGTGGTAGGGAATTTTTAGACATCACAAACTTTCATGCCTTCGAACGGAGATCCAAAAATCAATTAATGAAGCTGTTGGTATTTTGATTCAAGCCCGTGAAATCTGTTCACTGAAGTCCAACAGCGCTCACTTCTACATTACAAACCCAACACTGCACAGGCGTAGAGAGATCGATGAGCTAAACACTAGTCATGTCCAGTTCTATTCTTCTATCCATATTCTCTTCGAAAAAGAGAGGTTGTGCAACTGAGTAACAAGCCGTTATCGTTGAAAAACTCATGTCAAAACTTACCTCAATAATCTAATAGCCTACTTAACGTGCATTTCGTTTAAGGACGATCTCTGCTATATCTCCACCACATCTTTTTCAAGTAACTTATAATATGTAAGTGTTGGTAGGGATATAGATAAGTGACGTTCTGCCATTGACAGACGACTGATAAGAAAAGAAGGAGAGGATAACTTAAATAATAATAATATTGAAATCGCCCCGAGAAGGATTATCGATGTAAGCTCAGTGAACGCATATGTAAAAATGAGAGCTTTCGTACTTTGCCTATCGATCTTAGCTTTGGTACAAGCTGGTATAAGAGGATTCTTTAACAATATATATTTGTAAGTATTCCAAAGCTATTTGTATATTTTATGTGATCTGAAAAATGGTTTTTTAGATTTTAAACTTTCACATAAATATAGCTAACTGGATTCTGTAATCTATATGACTAATATTTACATGTTGTCTTAAGGCAAAGATATTGTACGTCCAGTTTTTGTCGAGCTCGCAATCCGATTAGGGATAGCTGGCGCAACTTTTAACTCAATGCGGAAAGTCTGGGACTCACGGTTGTACTCGGTCAGAACCAAGTGCCACTTATTCAACGCATGCATCCTGACGGTGTTGCTTTACGGTTGCGAGTCATGGCACCTCACCAAGGTACAAGGTAACCGTATACTGTGCTTTGAAAACAGGTGCTTGCGGCGAATACTAGGGGTACAGTGGTTTGATTTTGTCAGAAACTCGGAGGTAAGAGAGCGGACGGACCAGCCTCTTATTACGTTAAAAATAAAAAAGCCACGATGGACCTGGCTTGGAAATGTGCTGCGGATGCCCCAGGGTAGCCTGAATCCTGCCTGTCTCTTCTGCCAACCAGATGGATTCCGTCGCCCTGGAAGGCCGCTTATGACAATCCATAGGATGTATTCGGCGGAGCTACGGGACGCTCGAGTGACCTGGGAGGAAGCGAGGAGACTTGCGGGGGACAGAGAAGCTTGGAGGAACCACGTGATGGCCATATGCTTCGAATAGGGACCGGATATGGTTTTAAAAAAAAGTTTTTGTCGAAATTGAGTATAGCATTCACAGAACGGTTTCTATGCGTCATATCTTTATACTGTAAAAAGATTGTATGTCAAAATAGGGTATTTGAGGAGATATCGTATCATTCAAATGCATAACATGCTCATTTCACCTATATTTTTATGTATCTCAAATCTTAAAATACGATTTTTCTCAATACAAGCAAAACACACAATATCTTTGCTCTAAGCCATCGAATATTAGGCAAGGTTTAATCAGGCTTCAATGACGAACATTAAGTGTGTTGCTTTTATAAATATGTTCTTTTATATATCGTCGATTCCACGGAAAAACAACTTATCAGAGTATTTGCCATTGTCTAAGAGAAGTAAAAAATATCATATAGCTTAAAAAGCAAGATGTTGTATTTTTGTTAATAATACATATTTGTATTGCAAGTTTCCATGAAACAAGGGACGAAAAGTCATTATTTATGTAACCATCACTTTAAAAATTCTATAATTCCTGGAATAGAACATATTGGATAGAGAAAAACTATTAAGTGTTTTGAAATATTCAAATTAGAACCTTTCTATTGGTATTCACATCTTTTTGCTGGTTGATGTAGAATATTGTTTTTCATACAATGGCATTCACAATTTAATTTCCAATTATTTTCTAATAAGTGGTTTTGCCGTGGAAACAACGATATATGTTTTGTTGAAATGGACAAGAGTGTGTAATAAATTAAACTAAAATTTTATTTGTTTGATTGATCCTTTCCACCCATCCGATCCTAAGAACGGGATATAGCGGGAGCCATGAGCTAACCACTAGTCCTGTACTAGCCTTATCCTAATAAAATGTCTATACTCTTTTCGAAAAAGAAAGGTTGAGCAACTGAGTAAACAAGCATTTCTCACAGAAAAATTTATGATGAGACAACTCTATTAGGAGAAAATATAAATGAAACTACCAGTCACGTTTTTATCAAACACAAAATTGAATTGTTATTATTTCGTTTTAGTTCATTAAATAAAGTTATATAATGAATTGACATGAAATAATTACATATAGATAATTTTATCATTATGAGAAAACTTATATTTAGAAATTGTTTAAACGTTTAGGGAGAAAGAACAACATATTTCCTTATTCTTATTTACAATAATTGTATTTCATTTCTCAAAAGTTGTCGCTTCATCAAATCTAAAATTGTCCACCGGGATTTCCACGAGAAATAAAAAAAAAGTTATTTAAGTAAACTGTCACAAAAACTGCCTTGAACGCTGAAATCTAAAAAGCTGGAAAAAGCATTCAAAGGCGAAATTGAGAATATACTTAGCCGGCCAAAAGAAACGGCTAAATTATTTTTCTTACTCAAGATGACTGGACCTACATAATTTAGCGAAAAACATCAAATGATGTTTGTTGAGCCGATTTTTTTGCAGGTCCTTTCAATCACTTGTGAAAAGGGACGGTAATAATTTACTTAAATCATATAATTCATTTAGTTAGTTGTTATTGCATAAAAATAAGGAATCTGAGTACCTACTTAAAATGAATGTTTTAAATACAGAAAGCAAATTTTTGGTTATAACCAACACGGCTTGGTTTTAAATTCAAGAAATACTGTGAATATATTTCTTTATTCTCATAAAAATATTAAAATTGATATATTATTTATGCATTTCTAAATTAGACGGAATATTTACAAAATAATTCACACAGTTTAAGTACAAAGTCTCTTGTAATTTTATTTGCCATATTAATAAAAGTTATCATTCGTTTAATTGACTGTATTTTTTTATAAACAATAAAAATTTGTAGAACTAGATACTTTTATATTTTATTCTATCATTATAGAGTTCTACCAAATAAATTCCAATTCAATAAAAATAATAATTAAAGTATACTAAGACTTTTCTCATAATGTATCAGAAAAACTGAAAAAACAGCCCTGAAACAGCATATTTGCGCAAATTGAATCCGTTTGAAATATCCAATAAAGAGGAAAGCGATCAGGGTAGCAGGGCAGCTGAATGTGTAAGGAGTAGGGCGAGAGAGAGAATCTTGTTCTATTGCGGACTGTTGAATCCCTTTCACTTGAAATCCTCTAAAGAGGTTTTCCAGCCAGACGGCCATTCCCGAGACCGCCGCGCGATGCTCAGGTGAAATCTTAAAGACTTCTTTTTCCAAGTTAAAGTGGCGTGGGAAGAAAATATAAAAGATTACACATATTTATTTAATACAGACGGTTAAATAATTATTTACAATGAAACATAATTTACGGAATTTGAATTGTTTAAATTGTGTATATTTTCGTCACTAATAACCATAGTTTACATGGATGATCTCGGACTGAGAATAAAGTTAGTAAATAATTTAAATCTTTTATATTTAAAACAAATTAAGAAACGTAGTATCTGCTTTGATATTTGAATTAATTTTAATACAAATGACTCTTAACCTTAATTGGCAAAATAATCGCACAAACAATTACATAGTCATAGGATTTGCCAATTGCAGGTGTCCATAAGAACAAATTATCATTAAAATATAATTGGGAAAAATACAGCATAGAGTTACCTGCTGATTTTAAATTGGTGGGTTTTGTTAGGGTAAATATCAAATGACGTACTATTCTGAGAATTGAATTATTTTGATTTTTGGAATAATTTACGAAGTCTATGAATTATATTTGATGTATAGAAATGAAGCCCTCGTGAATGAGTAGGTTTTTCTTAGAAGTATTGATGTTTGTCATCATTTTTATGTTCAATATGTCCATACCCAGTTGTAGTATTAAATATTTTACAATGATAATTGTTCAAAATTAATTTTCATAGAGAGTACGACTAGAAGGGTACATTTAGTGGCATTGGTTACTAATTGGTTTCTATTCCCCTGTTTTTCAATATTTGGTTTGGCAGGAAAAATACGTAATATTTACAACACAAATCCATAGGATAAAAATTTAGAAATATATTTCCAATCGCTTGTATGCTTGACGCGATTTAAATGTAGTTACGGGTGATGATGATGATGGTAACGATTATGCAGTTCAGAAGAGATCTATCTAGTTTGCCGGGCCATGACAGAATCCCAGTTCGGTGGGCTATGACAGAATTCCGTTCGGAGGACGATGACAGAATGAATGCTTTTCTTCATGGTTCATGTATACTATCTGTGTCTTACTTTAGTCATCATCACTCGCCTTTTCATAATTTCCCTCTGTAATGCAGCGTATGTAGAATCCGTGTCATATATCCGTCACCGCTTGATTTCGCTGACTGCATTTTCAAGTGCGTTAAGAAATAGAATATTATTTGCCAATTAGCCTCGTCTATATTGCCAACGAATAATGACAAGCATAATAAAAATCTGCAACGTCATGTAATTACTACACAAATTTACAAACCAATGGCCAAAAATACAGCTCAACATCACCATTTTTCCAAGATTATAAATATACTACAAACTTCCGTGCCATGACAGTATATTTTTTTCTTCAGAATTGAGAAAAACCGTTCTAGATGATATTATCATAAACGTCAAAAAACCGGTGGATACAAATTTATTTACCACTATATATAAATGATTATTCAAAAATTCAAACCCTTGAAAGTGAAACCAGGTAGAACGGACATACCTTGGCTTTACCACTCGATGATAGCGGCTTTTATTTTATTTTAAAAAATATTGATATTTTGTTTGCAGAGAGGCTAGATTAGTTTCAGTGATAATTACTTTGCAACAATTTAATTTAATGCTGTCATCACGTCCTGCCTCTTTGGTATTTCTCTTACCGCTCCTTGAAAGAAATCAAGGAAAAGATCTCAGTTTGGGGAGAGGCGTATAGAGGTAGAGTTCCGTTCAAATATTGATGTCCAACTTACAACAACTTAGCAAGTGTTCACTCTCTTTTTCCCAAAAAAGTCCTATACAGTCCACACTACAGATAATGAAACGACTTATAATATTCTTTTCATCTCTTCATGATATGTATTATAATTAATTGTGTCCACTTTCAATATGGACTCATAATGAAGGTATCTCAACAGTAGTACTCAATTGCTTTACCCCTAGAGAATAGAGATAGAAAGATTGGGACTAGTGGTTGGCTAATTGCTCACGTTACGCCCCATTTTTAGGATTGGATGGGTGGGAGAGTATTCTAGACATCACAAACATTTATACTTACGAACAAAAAACCATAAATCGATTGAAAGAAATCATTTTATGAAACTGTCCGTACAGGGATTTGATGCCAACGATGTTTACCAGTGCACCACGGAAAATATACTTTGAATTTACTGCTTTTAAGAATGTTATTGTTTTTGTATATTTTTTAATAGAACATTAACGCAATGTATAATTTGTTATGTTTATGACGAAGTTGAGATATAAAGTGATGCTTCGTTTTTATTATAAATGATCACTTATTCAAAAATCAAAAATTTCAGTTCTCTGGTCAATGTATTCGGTCGAACAGTTTTTACATTAAAACGTAGGTATAGATTGGTGTAGCGCTATTATGAAATACTCTACTTAATTATTGTGAAATATTTACCATTGAATAACTTTACCGTCGAAAGTGGTTACACTCTATACAACTTCTAGTTCCTTTAAATTTTCGTCTTGGTAATTTTTTACATCAATAAATTCAGTTTTCTAAGTAAAACCAAACTTCTGCGTTGTGCCATCTAAGCCGTGCAACTTTGTGTTTACTCTGAGAAGCTCTGCACCCCAAATAAGGGCGTGATGAATTATTAAACCCGCAGTCTGATAGCATTAACCGCAGGAACGGTCCGCCGGATGTATGGGAGTTCTAATACACTGCGCTTGGAATGGAGCATTATGGCTCTGAATTTGAAGGTGGTTAAGTCTAGGCACCGGATCTAGCATTACTTATTCAGCGACCGTGCTATAGCTAAACCGGCATACGGTTACGATTGTGAATTTAAATACACGTGTTAATATCATAAAGAAATACAATAAACATTCAGACATCTTCTTCGTATTATTCTTTTCCCCTCCCCCCTCTTGACGACTAGGGATTCCAACTATTCGTCATTATCAACTATTCAGATATTGAATAGTACAACTGAAACTATTCGAATAGAAAGATGAAAATACTATCAAAAAATCGATTTGAATAATTAATAATATAATATATATACCATATATATACCAAAATAATAATTTGATAGAACATTAAAATTTGTAATAAAACGAGCGAGTTGAAAAAAAGTACCGTTGGAGAAATCCAACGCAGTTGCAAATATTAAATATTGTAATACAATAGAATTTTATTGGAATATATATTTATATTGCCTCTGTTTGATATTTAACAGAAGTGGGAAAAGATTATGTAATAAATTATTTTAAGATCTCATCCTTAAGAAAATATTATATGTATACTGGTGATTTAAAATTTGAATAATTGTGATTTTTATTATAAATGACAAGATACTGAAATGGGGTATTCATTACTGTTCTTGAAATCTGGAGGAATTGTCATGTGGTCTTTCGTCTACTCTTGAAAATAGTTCATTAAAAATTAAAACGAATAGTTTCCCAAATATTCGAATATCAAATAGTTAAAAAGGGCCGAATGTATTCCTGCGTCAATGAACAGGAGCAAAGCCCCCTATAATAACAAGCCATGCTGTACGGCCCGTCAGTCGGTATTTTTGGAGACGAGTGGTCCGTTACATTAACTGCGGAGTTATGAAATCGATATTTTGGACTAATTACGATAAATTATAGCATATTTTAATAATGTGAAATAGTCGGTAATTAAATGTAGTATCTTTAATATTAATAGGAATAAAGATAATTTGGATGGATTCGGTGGAAACTTTGGTGTTTTAATATTAAATTAAGGTTGATAACTTGGTTATTCCACTGGCTGTGTTACTAAATGTAACGCGTTTCGTTTCTTTAAAAAGCATCTTAATTAAAAATGAAGAGTAGAATGGGTTTGTTTTTTTCTACTGAACGTAGGGAGGGGGTAAAACCCAAACAATGATATGACTAATTATAAAATTAACCACTAGTATTTGGAGGTGATATAGTTAGTTATGGTTCGATAATGTTAGTCTGAAGATGCTTATTAAAGAAACGAAACCCGTTACATCTAGTTACACAGCCAGTGGAATAACTAAGTCATCAATTTTAATTTCAAATTAGCAATAAAGTTGTTTACTTACTTTGAAAGAGTTTAATTATAAAGCCTAGTCGTAATCAATGATTGTTATTATTGGACAATTAAAAGTGGGTATTTTGCGATAAATTACGATTCTAATAAATCTACCCAGCCACACATCGCATTTTCGTGACATTCACTACATATATTATGACGACTGCACGATATAATATATTGGGACGATTTAATTATTACTTAACATGCATATATGTTGGTTTTCGAATAATTGTAAATTATACAATGATTATAGTAAAGAAACACTGAATAAACCAGCAAGAAATCTTTCCAAATATATGTTATATTCGATGAAAAACGGAGTTGAGAGACGATCTTCGTACAACTGCCATACAATTTGTTCGTAGAGACTGAGACTCCTAGGATTACTCGAAACTGAGAAATCTATAAAATTGTATGATCTAATTGAAGCTACATCTGAAACAATGCTCTCTTTAAATTCGAACTCATAGTTATTGATTTGTAAGATGTCCATAACATTTTAATTGTATACTATTTAATTTCGTTTACATACAGTTTTTATAATTATATCGTTGTTGTTCTGGAAGAAGACACTTACTGAAAAATACTAGTGTTCAGTAATTGGACTTTGAAGTTTTTCAAATGTTTGAAATGCTATACCTTTTTCATTCAGTGTGTTTCTACAAAAACTGTTTCTAAGTAAAAGCATAATTTATAAAAATAAGTGTGTTCTTCCATATGGTAGAGTTCAAAAATAGGAATATTTTGCTATAACTTCTTTCAGAACGATATGTTCTTGCCATAGTTCTTGAACCAATTGTTTGACTAACCTTGTAGTAACGCTAAATTTCATGTATTTAGCGTTCTTAAGATTTATATTTTTTTAGTTGATTATGCTTGCGATTAGCAAAACCGGCCGTGATAATTATAAAAATGTAGAAGTAGTACAGAAGAAATCGTGTTTTTTTATAATACCATGCCTTGTCAGCAAAAATTAGCAGTTAACACCTTAAAAGTGATAAATAATCTTTTAAAGCTTTCGTTATAAAACATGTTTTTCGTTGTTACTTCAAATGTGTAAATGTGATAGTTAAGTAAGTACGTGATGTTATTTTAATCAGGGAAAACCGTAAACATACACATTTGATAATGCGATCCGTGAAAAGTATTAAATTTCGTGTGAAAATCCCTCCATAAGCCCGCTCTAAGTCTGGTCGATTGGAAAAAAGCGGATTTTCTTAAGCCGGTTTTGTGTGTAATTTAAGACGGAAAACAATAGGGATCTAAATACACATATCTCACATGTAGATACAGTTTCTCCGCGTGTTTTTTGCGAAACGAAATATTTAATTCTAAAACAAGTGCGCAGTGGCGTTTGTACGAATATAAATAATAATTTACATTACGAATTGATAGCCGTCGTTTTTTGTTTATACATAGCTTAAATTACATGTTGACATGGCCCAATCATGTAAGATGAACCCTAGCCGTTAAAATGCGCCCCCTAAACCGTCAACTATCACCTCTTGCGAGAAGCGATTTTATATGTATAGTCTTGGCAAGGCACTCAGGATTAATTAGTTAAATCGTTGTTTTAAATGTTAAATCTTGTGTTAATAATTAGCACCCTAGAATCATGTGTTAGCTTCAGTTATACTGAAAATTACCCTTTCCTAGAGAGGGGTACTTTTTAAGCTTCTCAATGTATAAATCTGTCTGTCTGTCTGTCACAAGAACTCCTTCCAACCGGTGTACTGTAGCAACTTGAAATTAGCACATGTCACACGAGCCACACTCACTTGATTACAAGTATTGCAACCAATGTGAACTTCACGGTATTTGAAAAAAATTCTAATTTATTTGGGGATCGCCGTAATTTAGATTTCTCACTAGATTCAATAAACCCGTTTAAAAAAAAGGGATCTCAGTATACGGATATTAAACCTGATCTTCAATCATCAAATCAATTTGATTTTAGTGGCTGAGCTAGTCACACGTTATTTAAATATATTTTTTCTGGCACACCCGTGCAGCTCTGCCCAGACCATGAATGTAAGGGGTAGACTCATTTTTTTTCTCTATAGTGTTGCGGAAGAAGGCCATGAAACATAGGCTGGACATACACAACGGTTGGTAGTGTAAATAACCAAGTCGATTGAACAAATTTTGCTTACCTAAACGGACATGGCGATGAAAAAAAAGACAATTTAATTGATTTTATAATCACACTATATTACTGATATGGATATGTAAGTATAAAAGTACTTTCGATTTTACGGCATCCACGATTTAATTTCAGAATGCATATTAGAAAATATTTGTTTAAAACAATGTTCTCCATTTCGACTCATTTAAATAATCATTATTTAGGTAGGTACGCAATCACGCGTGCTAAGTCTCATCCAATTAGCGTGCAAGTGTTTAGTTGGGCGAGATGCTGGGCCGAGTGGTCTGCGGCTGGTCGGCGAGGCAAGCGAGCGTGAACACTGGACAGTAATTGGATTATGGACTTACACTGTGACAGTGTTAAATTGACAATTTTTAAGAGGATTTATTTCTTTTGGCTCAGGCTAAATCACGCACGCCAACATCCACTATCACGGCCATCGATGGTATCATGTTTCGACGTGTTATCACCGATATCAGAGTTGTGCAAGAGTATTTATAAGATACAACTTTCGATAAGGTTAATTTACATGCCTCGTGCCAGATACATTAATTGAAACAAATTGTATATGTATAACCAACGGTGTTATTTTGATATTTATATAGACTTTTATTGAAATTCACGAACAGTTTGGCCTTTTATTAATCCGATCTTAAAATAAATAACTAAAATTAATTGTTTATAAAGAAAAACACATTGTTTCGGTAATAAATCTACAATTTATTATATAATTTGATCTGGACCTATTTCGCTCAAGGCTCATGGAGACCACGATGGAAAATTTTTGCTTATGGATATTAAACACTACTGCTATAAATTGTATTAGTTGAAGATACTTCACTATTCTTTAAAATAATTCTATTTAATTATTATTTCTCAGCAAAGACTACTATTAAAGTTGTGGCAGCATTATTATTAACGTGTTATGTATGTTCAAAGGTATTTATTTACTACTATTTTTAGTGATAGTAATAATAATATAATATATGACCATGACTGGAGTCTATGGATTGTGGTCAATGTTCTCTCTAAGACGAGAGATTCTATGCCTGAAAATCAATAGGCTGAGAATTCCAAACCAACAAATGCCTGAGGTAGTTTTAACCTTTTTTCAAAAACCAATATATATCATATTTTTCATAATGTCTTCAGGTCATAAATAT
Source organism: Himalopsyche phryganea (assembly GCA_022494535.1). Taxonomy (NCBI): domain Eukaryota; kingdom Metazoa; phylum Arthropoda; class Insecta; order Trichoptera; family Rhyacophilidae; genus Himalopsyche; species Himalopsyche phryganea. The sequence goes on from JAGVSL010000164.1 coordinate 474,502, forward strand.
TTGGGTATATTGAAAGCGATTAGCTAAGCACTAGACTCTTCCAAATTATCTCCTCCTTACTCTCTTTGAAAAATAGAAGTTAAACGACTGAGTAACAAGCAGCTCTCATTGAAAAAACTATTGTTATAGCTTCATTACGAGTTCATATTTATGTAATATGGATCCATATATATTAGAACGGACATGGTGAAAAATGAATAGGTATATATTTCTTCAAATATTAATTTTGCAATAGTCTAAAACTGCTGAGTGGCCGCTTAGAGGGAACTCTGGTGGTCATCGGGATTAACTGGGCGTAGGACTGACTTGAGAAAATTCTTTCAAATCTTTGACTACCCTTGGACATACCCAGAGAATATGATCCATGTACAATAATTGTTTTATTTATCTCCTGAATTGGAAAATTTACCCAACCTTGGCCGCGAAACCACCAGTTATGCATTGGATATTTTCATTTTTTATTATTAACTATTTAATTTGTAATTTCAATTTAATTACACGAGCCAAAGTTTGTTGGAGTGACCTCAATATAGTTGATCGAAACAGAGCAATGGCTGCCACCCTATAAATGCAGGCGTCAACCAATCGCATGAGCTGCATCAACCCCTCTCCTCTTCTCAATGATGCAACTCAACTTGCATTACTCACGCACTGCATTGTTTTTACGCAATGTGCAGTGATACTATCATGGGTGCATGAAGGTGTTACAGGAAAGAGGGGATATGGTATCATTGCTCTTTCTTGTAGTTAAAGCTAAATTTATTCACAAACTTGCTCACTATCACTGTTCTAAAATGTGAATATAGTTTAATGTTAAAAAAAAATTTAATCTTCGTTATAAATAAGGACAGAAATATTTTTATTGAAATATTTGAAGTTTTTTATTGCAACTTTAATGTACGAACGGGACTGATTTATCTATATCAATGGTTCTCACGGAAAATTTCTCCGTGGCCGCATAATGAACATTAGTGGTCTTTTGGAAATATCTCGTGGCCGCACCAAATTTTTCAATCGTGATTTAAAATACTAGGCCAATACATTTACTAAAAAAAAGGACTCACTAGTCGAATTTTTTTAACCATAAACAATCAAGATGCAGAAGTTTGCGCCGCAGGCAGAAATTTTTTATGTATTAATATAATTGCTTTCAAAATATGTACTATATTTTTACAATCCTGTCATTTACAAATGTTATATTCGATATGAATATTATATAGTCCTGCAGGTTTGTTTTCCAAATATGTCTAAAAATCTATTAGTCATTAGATTTTTAAACTTTCATCCTTCTGAATGATTGTATCGAATTCCCTTAAAATATAGAAAAACGTAATATATATAGATGCTTCCATATTTAAACAAATCAGAAGATAATCACTGTTACACCTTATGTTACACCTTAAAATCTCTGGTCAATGATAATTACAGGATTGCAAGATGAACAGCGTTGGTTATCGTACAACATATCGAATAACAAAACACTGCAGCACAAATTAATCTCATGGTGTTACCGTACTGATCCCGATTAATTTTAATCAAAAAAAAAAAGAACGCATACGTACGCAATAAGAATAAACAAATGTCGTATTTATTTTATATTATCTACTCATTTTTTCAATATCAATATTTATTACTATAAAACCGTTGGTGGCCGCACATGAGAACCACTGTTCTATATCAATACGATATACCTATAACATTATCTCCAAGTACCTACCTTATAAATTTCACTGTTCAAATTAATTTCTATTTTTCATGATTGCTTATTTGAATTTGAATCGAGTACACGAATTTGTGAAGATACCGAAAGGCGAAACCCGGGTGACGAAATACATGCAAAGTACAAAATTTCATATTGAAATTCCATCAAGCACCCTCGTCCGATATCTTAAATTATAAAAAGTTATTATTTATGCCAATATTTGCTCTAATCTTATTAAGTTAACGCTGCTCCTGACCAAAATGATTCTTCATTCTCAATTCGCCATGGGCTGTTTATTGACAATGTTAATTACCTATTTAATATTTCATTAATTGTAATCAAATTATTTAAGTGATTTTCAATTTCATTGTAAAGTTTTCCCACTAGCTATTTCTGATATTTTTTTTTCACATAATTGACTTCAACATAGTATAATTTTTTATTTCTGATTACTAGTTATTGATTTTTAAGGCATCTAGGTAGACTATATAATTTCATATATGTATAATTTTTATATTCATATGTCAATTCTTCCCATTGTTCTTAAACCATTGGTTGTTATACTTTGTAATTAAATTTCATATAAATAGTCTTGTTAAGATTTATATTTTATCATTTCATATTGCTCGCGATGATCTAAGCTGGTTTTGATCATTATACAAATGTGGAAGTAATACAAAACATGTTGTGTTTTATTTTAAAAAAAAAGTGAAAATGTAAGTTGGTCGTACGGCTGTAATGTGGCATATGGCATATCTCTTATTCATATTTTGTGATAACACAGAGTACATCTGCGACTGGTACTAACCTTCACAGAACGCGTGGCTGATTTTATTGTCGAGTTGAGTGAATGGCTCATTATGATGTTCACGGGTCAATTAATTGTGATAATAATTATTAATGAATAATAATGATATTTCATTCTGCCAATTTAATAACGTAGTAAACAATATATTCTCTTGGATTATTCATAATTGAAAATGTGTGAAGGTAATCTCTACCAACCAGTACGAACACTAATTTTATTATTTTTATCAGTAAGAAAAAGATAATATATAGCATTACAGCTAGCAGCCAAAATAAGAGTTTGAGAAACATGCGGTTCTCTTATAAACACGTTTGTTGAGATACTTGCATTACAAGACTATATGCTCCACATTAGAAATGGACATGGCTGAACAGTTTATATTTAAGAATACACCATGTATATTATTTTCATACGACGAATATTTGAATGAATTAATATCTCTGCATTGTATTTAGGTTAGTATATAGTATTAGGTAATTTTGTTTTTTTTTAATAAAAACGAGCTATAAAGAAAAATATTTAAAAAATAATAAATTTACATTTGTCAACCATTTACTATCAAAGAATCACTCGCTCAAAGTAGATTAAGGTGTCTGAAAAATCTCATCAAAACATGGGGATCATAAATTATTTTATCAGGAAATTATTAAAATAATAAGGGACCAGCTAAATAGTTTAGTATCTTTGAACAATTTATAAAATCGGCGATATAGTTATGAAACATTAAAAATAAAAATTATTGTAATTATTATCGAAATAAAGATTAGTAATTATAAACGTAATTTAATACATAATTTTTAAACTGAATATCGATGATTCAAATAAACCGTGGAAAATAAATAATAAAATAAGATTATTTTTATCGTTTTCTGAAAGGACATACCGGCTTTACTAAAGGGTCGTTGGACAATACATGACATGTGATCCTTAAAGAGTGACCATGGCGTAAAACAATATGGGAATTATGATAAACAAGAACTTCTATTTATATATATTTTTTTATGTGTATGAAAAGAAAGTTTGAAGGAAACAATAGTCATATTTACATATTTGAATCAAACTCGTAGCGCTGGAAAGTTAAACCATCGATTTAAACATATTTTAAATTATAGTAAGATGAAAAACGATGAATGTAAAATATTTAGGAATAGATACTAAGATGTGAAAATATTAAAGCTTATTCTATGCAAAGAATGATGATTTAGAGTGTCGAGTATAAGTGATTATCGCACAGTGTTAATGCCTGGATCTTATATAATGGAATTATTTTGAAATATGACGGAAATTATCAGAAAATTACTGATCTTAAAATATACTAAAACGAAATGGGATTAGAAAAGGCAATACGCAAATGGCAAGAAAGGCACGATAACATGAATTCTTAGAATGAATTTTCGGGCTTTTATTAAACTAAATTCAGTTTTCATTATATTTTTATTTAAGGATAGGCTTTTTCAAAAGGAGAATATTATCTCCACTATACAGCACAAAATACATGTAGAAATCTGTATGTTTGTATGTCTGTCGGTCACAACAACTCCTCCCAAACGGCGTACATTAGGGACATGAAATTTTCACAAGTCATTTTAGTTGCAATTGTTAGTTCAACTGCGCTATTTTCAACTTTCAACTCTCAACATTCAACTATTAACCTAAAGCTGAAAACGCGATATTTTTGACGTTTACGATGAGGAATAAAAAAAATCAACAAACGCCGAAGAAGATTGCCTTGCAACCGCTAGATACCATGATATTCCGTGATTATCATCGCCAAAGCGTCGTGTTGCTTAGTAACTACTAAAAATTTATAGTATGAACGTCACAAACAATAATTGTTCATATTTTTTTTTAAATTTGGATTATTGAAATTCCATCAAGCACCCTCAGTCGATGTCTTAAATTATATAATTGTTCATGTTTGAATCGTAAAATTTTGTAAAAAATTAAAAGTTGGGAGGAAAATTGTTCATTATATAAAACTTAAAAGAGTGAAATCCTCATTTCGTTTGTTTTACAAGAAGTGTACCCAAAAAGAAGAGCAAAAGAGTTAAATGAATAATTAATATAAGCAACCCCTATCTTGGACGAAGCCGGGTGAAAAATACTAGTGTTAATATAAATATGTTTAAACACACACTAGGGCAACAAATCTCGGACACTTTTTATGGTTTCGGGATTTACAATTTTTCAATCCCGGGATCGTAGGTTTGGTCATAAGGAATAATTTCGTATTTCAAATTGTATATCTAAAATTAAATTTGTGTTCATTATTGTTTCAGGTCGAATGAATAAAAGATGTTATATGTTTTTTGGTCATGGGAATGGTTTTTTTAAATTTATTGAGAAGATTTTATTTATATATAATAGACGCAATTGTTTTTTTTTACAAAATAATGCAAGAAAAACATTAAAATATGTAGTTGTCAAAATTGTCTGTCCGTATCTAAGGCGGTTACGAAATATAAGATGGAGGGGAAATCACAATAAAGATTTATATTAATTATGGATAGTATACAAAATTATATATATACACGACATATGTATATACATTTACATTAAAATGTGATTAAAAATGTCATAAAAATTATCAGAGACCCTTGCTGAATATATTGATCTCCTGAGGTGACGTTTTAAATAATCGGATAGTTGTTGTCACTGGCGAGTCCATAATATCAATGCTATAAAAAAAAAATGGATACGGCCCAAAGTAAAATGTACTTCGATTTGATAGCGCATGGTCGTCCGGCTTCTACATCGTTTCCGAAAGGGTGAATTTGTATGGCTTGCCGTCATTGTCGAAGCTCAAGTTTAGTTAGTGCCTACTCGCCGGCCAACTTTTTCATTAAGTTCAAATAATCACATTGGCACTTCTCATACTGACATGGTATCAATGACGCCATCTTCTTTATGTTATTATAATAATGGCGGCTTGCTTTATGTGGTATTGCTTACATGTGACGTTGGCTCGGTTCCATCCTGTTCTTGTTATTTTATACATATTGATCTGTGAACACTGTACATTGTGTTATTACATAGATGATCTTATTGTTCAGTATATAATATATGAATAGTAGACATGGGAAATGAGTCACTTTGGAACGAATCGAACACGTCGAATCGTTCATTTAAGTCGCATCACAGGTCTGATCAGCGAGTCATTTGTTTTCTTACGCTGTCTATATACTATAGACAAAGCAGTGTTGAATTCGAATTGAATTCTATGTGACTCATTTGTTTTCTCAATCTGTTTGCTATCGATAGATCAATCTTAAAATGATTAAGTGAGTGATTCTCGATGTTTTTAATATTACCATAGAAACAAGTTTCAATTCATATCACAAACGAAGAACACAAATCAAATTAAATATCATTTATTACCAGATAAATAATTCAATTTTTACAACATTAAATGACTAATATTAAATGACTAATTCAATCCTATTATTTAATATGTATTCAAATACTTAGATATTATAAGAATTAATGAACATGCTGGGTGTTCTTTATTTTAGTTGTACAATGCTTCACAAAAATTACATAATTTTTTTTGTTTTGTTACTATTTTAGCTCCCAGTGTGGAACATATAGAGTCCTAATTGAGGTATTTAAACAGAATTTTTCTACAAGAACTGTTGTTTATTTAGTTGTTCAACTCCTCTTAGTATGGATACAAGGATAGAGCTAGGACAGGACTAGTGGTTATCTAATCGATCTCGAACGTCACGGCTTAAGGATCATTTTAAAACATCCATGCCTAATGATAAAAATCCATAAATCGATTGAAAAATCAATTTATAAAACTGTCCGTACCGGAATTTAAGCCCGAGACATCTGTAACCGTAGCCTACGACGTAGACCACTGCACCACGGAGCCGATAAATATTTACTTTATTGTTATATCAATATGTATGCTGGTATATCACACTCAAATTATATAATATAAGAATTAGTATTGTTATAATATATACATATAAAAGCTGTATAAAATTGATATGATACCCTCCACACGTCAAATAGAAGGAAAAAAACCCACCCTACCGTTCATTTTTAATTTAAGTATTAGAATCATTGTTTTCTTAAGAAATAAATAGCCTTGCAATTTGGTTAGTCTGAAGATGCTTCTTAAAGAAGCGAAATGCGTCATATTTAGTAACACAGCCAGTGGAATAACTTAGTTATCAATTTTAATTTTATATTAAAAATAAATTTCCACAAAGTTACCGCTGAATCCATCTAAAATATAAAAGCTGTATTATTTAAATATATTTGTAACAAACATTGTTCGCTCACATATCCATTAAGCTTTTACATATCTTGGCCACATGGAGTATAATAATTAATGCTGGTAGACTATTTCAAGAGTACCATATGAATCCAGCTGTACTCGGATAATCGTGCTGCCAAAATATGCTATGTTAAGAATATAGTACAGTATAAGCTTGTTTGTACATTAATCAATTCCCTACAAAGAAACAATTTCTTTGTTAGAATGAAAATTTTCATTTCCCTTCCCTTTGATAACGTTTTTTCGGTTTAATATTATATTTTTCATACGCGCCTATCCAATCTGACTACGCCTTCTCGTTTGCACGAAATTACCCGGAGCACATAACAGGAGAGCAGAAAATAATTCGGGTATGTTTTTCCCGTGCGTAATGAAGATGGGAAATTTTCCTCTCCGCTCAGTTCTGTCCTCGGCGTGTGTACGACCGAGCACGCTACACAGGGATTGTATCATAAATTCTTTTGACATGTTAATCCACTCTTCTGTAGATTTCTGAAACCCTGGTAGCGTGACGTGAGAAGGAGTGCTTCAATTTTTCACCGAGCATGTATGTGCACGCGGAATGTATGCATAAACAAAACGAGACGATTTTATTTAAGCTAGTGGATAATACACGCGGGAATTGCATTAAATATTTCTACAACCTCTGGAGGACCTTCAACACAGTCACACACATTTATATTAATATATATTTTGGGTCCCATAGCCAATTGGTAAACAATTTTATTATTTCGTTTAACTTGGTTAATCATGCGCTCGAATCTTCTAAAGGAATCATTCATTTTTTTTTTCTAACTTTGTTATTCCATTGGTTGTGTTACGAACCGTCATGCGTCTCGCATCGTTGAAATGCATCTTAAAGGTTATTTATCTATTGGGTGAACAATAATTCGAATTCTTACCATAATATTTTTGGTGGTAAAAATTCCAAATGAAATGTCCTATTTAAAATGTTGTTTACTAATAATTGATTACTCATAATGATTTTATTGATTTCGAAACTCTAAGTTATTCAATGAATAGTTTCGAGTATTTAGAGATAAATAAAATTTAACAGTAAAGGGTTTTTAATAAATAACATTATAAACAGGACAGGTGGCTCACCACTATTAAAAATTATTTCCATTGGAATTTTCACCTCCAAACACCATTAGTAATTAGTAGTGTAATGGAAATTAGTACTACCGTTGTTTGTCTCTTCCAGTAGAAGGAAACAAACCCATCTTACCATAGAAATAAATAACATTACGATATAGTTGGTCTGAAGATGCTTCTTAAAGTAGTGAAACGCGTCACATTAGTAACACAGTTAGTGGCATAACTAAGTTATCAATTTTAAGTTTATACCAGTTGTAGTTTATTTAGGGAATAAAATCTCCTACTACTTTTGCATGAAAAGGTGTACACGCAATTTATTTGGGTAAAACTCTCCGCAATATTCTTTTTACCTCCCAACACTTAAAGTAAGTAGAATTATGCGTTCACAGCCACGTATGCAAGTAATGCCTTCCTTCCCAGACACACCCTCAATGGCTTCACATATGAAGGGATGCAACTGAAAGGGTTGAAAGAGGCTCAGAGGCGGTCGAGGAAGCCTCAGAACTTACTTCCCCTCAGTTCAAATCCCACCAATGACTCTCTCTCGGGTCCTTCCACGACCTTCCCCCGCCTTCCACACTACTCGTTTTTTGCTGCAGCCTGACTACAATACATTGCACTTTGAATGACGTCATAATATAAACGTGGAGGGTTCTTTGTGAGCTGTAGCTTGCTGAAAAAATTCTGAGTCAAGAATACTTGGGGGAGATGTGGGAATATTGAGACGCACTTTGAAGCTTAGATGAAAGTTTATTTTTTATTTAATTGTGTAATAATCTTTTTCTAATAAAAGATTTATTTGTAAATGAATATTTATTTGAATTAGAAAATTATGCTCGTAAACTTAACAAAAATCTTTTCAAATATACACTCCCAAATGAGAAAAGTTGCAAGATAAAAATGGCATGATAAACAATTTTGTACGGGAATGCTTGGGAAAACTACCCTTAATACAAAAAAACCTAAATAAAGTTCTATTAAAGGGCTTAGTCTTTTTGATTCGATCCTAAAAACAGCAACAGTGTTATCTAACTACTATTCCTTTTCTAGCACTATACTTCCACCCTTACCCTCTCGGAAAAATAGTGACTGAATGACTAAATGGCAATCAACTCGTTAAATTGAAAATTTTCTGACAGTAATCAACTGTGTCGTGTGAAATAGAACAATAATTACAGAAGAGATAATTATGTTACTAATGTATCCAAAACAAAAGCAAAAAATAGATTCATCGTTTATAATTCAAAAAAAATCTCAATCACTCGCGCTACCCCAAATCACTCCATTCCAACTGAATAACGCAGGTGAGACGGTATTAGGGCTTCCAATCCCGTCAATTAGTCAATTCCATAATCAAGGAATTTCGGTATTCATTGTAAATGAAAAAAAAAAACAAAATTTCAAATTAAATACTTCCTGATTAACTACAACCTACATAATTAATATATGTATTGTACTCTCTCTCCTCTCTACTACTATTTCGTATAAGCCCTAGACAGGAACAGACAATTTTACAAATTATTTTCGATTGATTCGGCGGAAACTTTGTGAAAACTCATTTTTAATATAAAATTAGAATTGATAACTTAGTTATTCTACTGACTATGTTACTAAATGACACGTGTTTCGCTTGTTTAAAGAGCATCTAATATTTTTTTCATGACGTTTCCTAAAAAAGCTAAGCACGTGCTATATTTCGTAACACAGCCAGCGGAATAACTAAGTTATCAAATTTAATTTTATATGAAGATGCCGAAAGGCGAAATTTGCAAAGTCTCAACAATTCAAATTTTATATATTTTAATGTTTTTTGCATTATTTTACAAAAAAATACTAAAAACTATTACATATGAAACTTTTCCCATGCATAAAAAAATATAAAACATACATTCATTTCAATTGAAGCAATGATGGACACAAATTTAATATTAAATATACCTACAATTTAAAACATGAAATTTCGTTTAATGACCAATCCCGGGATTGAAATATTGTAAATTCCGAAATCCCGGAATCATAAAACGGGTCCGGGACTGGATGCCCTGGGTGGTATATCGAGGGAACAGTCCGTGCATTAATTACACGCATGTTGACGTAAAGCAACTCGACGCTTCTCTGTTTTTTTCCTTTCTCCCTGCGTGCCGACACACGGCCAATCTGATTACGGAATTACTCTTGTATTTTATATTCATGAACTTTTCTTTGACGCTGCAAAGTGTAACCATATTTTTTTTGTTTGGGAGGATTTTAATAATTATGCGAATTATCTAGAGATTAAGTTTATTTTCATTCACAGTTGTTTATTCGAAAGCGCTTTAAAAAGGGCAACTAATTATTTGCTCAGTAGCTAATTCGATAAATGGTCAGTAAGAAATAGTACATGGTCAGTTAATAATTATGTTTGGTGAGTAAAACCTTTCCATATAAATGAAGGTTAGGTTTAATTAAAAAACTGGCTAACCATTATATGCACACGAATGGACTCGATCGAGTCCATTCGTGTGCTCGAATGCCTGAAGATGTCGAAAGGCGAAACCCGGGTCGTTAGTGACAAAATACATGGAAGTGTACAAAATCTCAATAATCCAAATTTGATATTGAAATTCCATCAAGCACCCTCAGTCGATCTCTTAAATTATAAGTAACAATCAGTTAATTCTCGTAGAAAAAATTTCCATTAAAAGTCCATATTGGGAGCGGATATCTTCGAAAATTAAATTTATATTACAGTGTGCGTCAACCCGAGAAGAGTGCGTGGGGTTTCTAAAACTGTTGCGTGACCTCGCAGGCGAGTAGCTTAGAAGGAAGTTTGGCAAGAAGCACTTTTGAAATAATGAGAAATATCTTCTGCAATCGTGATAACTTATTGTTTAGAGCATTTTAAATAATCATTTTTAAAGTGTTTACTATCAATTCTTGGTGGAAAGGCATCATATTTTAAAAAATAAAACACAACTTGTTTGTACTACTTCCACATAGTTGATAATGCTCGTGATGAGCGAAACCGGTCCTGATCATTATAAACTTGTGAAAGTAGTACAAAAACATTGCGTTTTATTTTTTTAAATTTAGGGAATAACAAAAAAATGTCTTCTCATAAAAAAGTATTTTGCAGGATAATACAAGTTAAAATATACAACATTTATGTGCCGTCTAAGTATTTTGCACCTAAATACAAAAGGTGAAATGTTATTTACCCCTAAATAGTGACTTTTCTACATATTTTTAGTTAAAATACACAAAATAGAGCCACTGTCTGAATATGTTACACCTATTTAATGCACACGACCGAACAATGAGATTTTTCATCAAGCGCCCGTATTTAAAAGTCAAATAAAAAAATATAACTCCTTCCACGTTTTTCATCTCTTGAGCAAACAGCCGGATATACGAATCTCAACTATAAAAATCCTCCATGTCTCGGAGCGACGTGACGTCATCAAAAGCAAATGGTTGTGTAAGTCATAGCTCTTTAGTTTCCCTCCTCATTTACATGCAAACACAGCCCGCCGCCTCTGGCTCTAGAGTGGCGTGGGGGATGGGGAGAAAAAATCTGTCGAGAGTTTTACTCGAAAAAAATAGTACAGCTGAATAGTGCATAGAAGCTCACACAGCTACTGAACGGTGTAAAGTCGTTTTAAACTATTAACTGCTAAGTACACATCACCCACCGCCTGCTCATTGACACCACACACTATGGACGTGTTCGTGTGTCACGATAATTTCAAGCAAGAAAACGTGCAATTATCGTATGTGCAATCAAGCCCCAAAATTTAAATTCGCCCGCAATTATTTATAATATTCATAATACTCATTTTCAAGGTGTTAACTGTCAATTTTTGGTGGAAAGGTATTATATATTAAAAATTAAACACAATTTTTATTGTGCTACTTCTACACATTGATAATGATCAATATTGGGATCAGTTGATAATGCTTGCGATGAGCGAAACCGGTCCGGATCATTGTAAACATGTGCAAGTAGTAAAAAAACAAAATGTGTTCAATTTTTAATATATTTTTAATACTATTTAAATTTATAGAATTAACACATTTACTTAGAAGAACTTCATTATACTAAGGCAAAAATGGAAAAGCATAATATTTAGTTCTACAGCTATCAATATAATTAATTTTATAATTCTTTTAACTAAATATTTATCTGACTGCTTCATTTTAGTGAACTTTACGTTTTCAAATGGCCCGTAGCACAGTAGTCAATTATCTTTGGCAGTTCTACTCGGTTACGCGGTCAAGTTTTTAAATCCCAGAATGGAAAAATTCATACGTTCAAAAAAAATTTCGGTAATTTTATGAATGTGCATGAAAAGGCATTGATGTCTGTGATGTGTTGATATCTATCTCACCTTACGCAGCTCGAAAATGGAACAATTAGATACAAAACTGTATTCTTCTTACTTTACCCCCTCTTAATAATACGCGAAACTTTGAGCGATTTGCTTACAGTCAGTTCTTGCTAACCAACTCCACCTGTTCCAAATCAAGATTGAATATGATTTGGAAATATATTTTACAAGTAAATTTAAAATTTCTTTTCTTTTAACAAGGCATTTAATTCGTTAAACGCCAGGGTTGAATATAACCCTTCTCTGTTGAGCATTCGATCATTAATTAAAGAGTGCATTATTCTAATTGTGACTTAAATTAATGGGTGCTACGCTCTAGTATTATAATACACGAGTCAGGATGGGTTCAAATGGTGAATTAATAATTGATTGGTTAATACAACGTTACGTATCATTTTAACTACATACGATTCAATGTTATTGCAGCCTGAGGCAACAGGTTCAGCCACATTATTCAATATAATATATTGTGTGATTTACAATACGCGTTATCAAAACTACCGTGGCATAAAACTTTGACAATCCATCATATTATCATATGACTAATGTATAGGTAACTTTTTGCAATTCATAAATGATTTTGCGTCAATTCTATCATGATATTTTGGAACATTATTTTTTTTTACGAAACGTTATAAGATAATCGGCTCGTGGCTTAATTCAATTAATTTATTTCAGCAAACAAAGGACCCGTGGGCCAATTAAGACTAGATCTCTATTTACGATCCGGCCTTAATGCGATGATTGATTCACAAATCACGCCATAACTCTATGTGCATTTCCCATGCTGTCAAAATTTTTAAATATCTCCTTTCCAACCACAATTTGCACAGTTTTATGAGCTCAAACTAGTAAAATAAATTATATTGAAAGCCAACCCAAATTATGATATCACTATTACGCAAATGGAAAAAACCTCGCAAAGCATGTATAATGGCTATATTCAATAATTACTGTTATTGTAGACTGGGCTCGTTTTCAAATAGGGCAGAATGTAAAGATGACATTTTAAGAAACGTTGTTTTCTAATCCAATTTATAAGTTCAAAATCGATAAAACAGCAAACACCTCAAGACGCTCAGTAAATCATAAATCATTAGCTAGAAATGTCGAGTCTGTGATGCATTGGTCAACGTCGTTGGCTGCGGTTACGGGCTTGAATCCCACGACAAACAGTTTGATAAATTTATTTTTCAATCGATTTATGGATTTCTAATCTAAAATTTCTTCTACCCATCTAATTCTAAAAAAAGGCGCAGAGAGAGCGAAAAGCTAACCACTAGTCCTGTCGTAGACCCATCATTGTATTCCTACTTTTTTCGAAAAATAGAGTTTGAGCAACTCAGTTACAAGAAGTTCTCATAGAATTTTTCATTTAAGATACCTCTATTAGGATACCATTCTAAAATTAAATATTTCACTAATATTTCAAACAAGACGGATTCCCGTTATAACATTCTTTCACTTTCTAAAAACTCAAAGCCAAAACAAAAGAGAAACTGAGTAACAAGCAGTTCCCGTAGAAAAGCTTCGTTTGAGATATCTTCATTAGACTATATTCTCCACATTGAGATTGGACGTGGTTATATAAAATGCTATTTCTCAAATGTGCACAACTCGTCCGTATCATGTAGAGTAAATCGTGGAGTGCCTAGAAAGTAAGTAGATAGATTTTTTTTTAATTTATACAAAAGAGTTACTGCCCACCAATTGATTGGTATTGTCTGATGATGCATAAACTGCAGCATGTACATACTTTTTTCGCTTTGCCTTTGTGAATAATCCCTCCATACCTTATAGCCAAAAAAAGTCAAAGTATAGCCACTCGAGTCCCAAAAAAAGTATCAGGGCTACATCACCGACTAGACACAAACACTTGTCTCCCAACGACGCGACGTGCTCTTTACAATGCAACATGCAAAATTAAAAGTGTCTGCTTATTAATCTGTGCATAAAATGGAATCGCATGCAAGGATAATATTCGATACCTCAGTTCCAAAGTGTAACAACTCAAATTTTAATTGTTGAAATTTTGAACATTTCCATGTATTTCGTTACTAACGACGCAGGTTTCACCTTTCGGTATCTTCAGGTATTCAAAATGAAAATGCACTTTAACATTAATAACTTTTTTATTTTTGTGTCTATAAAATCCATTTGAATAAATTATCGTTCGAAAAACGATGTTGTTTTATTTTATTCATTTTACATTTTTTTAACGAATGTCCGCTCCCAATGTAGAGAAAATGGCTTACAAATGTAGGTATCTCTACAAAAAATTTTTCTACAAGAACTACTTTTTACTCAGTTTCTCAATCTCATTTTTTCTAAGAGAGTAGGGATAGAAGGATAGGGCTAGGAATAGTACTAGTGGTAAACTAGTCGCTCTCGCTACGCTTCGTTTTTAGGATCATATGGATGGGAGGGAGTTTTAGACACCACAAACATCTATGCATCCGAACAAAAATCCATAAACCGATTGAAAAAATCAAATTTTTGAAACTGTCCGTACGGGGATTTGAACCCGAGACATCCGTAACCGAAGCCAACGACGTTGACCACTGCACCACGGACCCGATTATCTATGAAAAATCGTTTGAAATATTGTAATCCAGAAATAAAAAAAAAAATTGTTAAATCAGGCGATCGAAAAGAAGGGCCGGAATTTTGACCACTTGCTTCCTTCAGTGCCGTTAGAGTCATGTCATGGTCTGGTGAATGTAACATTAGTACATATTATTCATATACTGGTATGACAAAATTTATTAAATTACCTCGCTTACTGTATCTTTTTCCGGTATTCAGTGATTTAAAAATATACTCAAATAACGAAAAAATTCTTATCTTTGTTTACTGATAGCATATCGCTGATGGGAATATCGCTGAATAAAATTTGCATACCTTAGTTAATTACATTAAAATACCTGATAATTCGTATGAATTTAATATAAAATAATGTGATTGCTTATATTTAATTCAATAAGAGCCTTGATAAACCACTAGGTTGTTATACATATTAACAATATACAGAAACTGTTATCAAAATCATTGAAGGTTTTAAATGATCTGGATTTAACTCTCAGCCACCTGCCCGAGATGAACCTTGGCTTTCTTTTGAATAGTGAATCAGATCGAGGAGTCAAATGTTGGATATCAGTATTTTAAGAATAAAGTAAAATCTAGTGACTATATTTATTATTAGATATTATATTATCAAAATAAAGCTATCCTTCAAAAAAAAAAAAAAAAAACGGAATTTATTCTACTAGAACTGTGTTAAATTCAGTCGCTTTAAATTGTCTTTCTTGGGGAGAATAAGAATAAATGGATGACAGAAAAAATAGTTAGCTAATTGCCCTCATAATGCCCTGTTTTTGGTATTGGACGTACGAGGTGTACACAACAGACATCCATGTCTTTGAAAATAAATCAATAAATTGATTGAAAAATTTCCATACTAGAATCAGAGTCAAAGAGGATTATGCTGACCGCTTGTTTACAGGGACATCAAACAAAGAAAGTACGTCTTGCGTTATCGAAAAAGATCACTAGCATGTCCATTTTTTTTTCGTCCTTCGTATACGTAGCCTACAGTGGTTTCAAACGTATTAAGATAGATATATTCTAAAATGTCAGGTGTGTAGTTCAATGGTGAACGTCATTGGCTTCAGTTACGGATCACAGGGGTTCGTACCTCAGTATGAACAGTTTAATAAATTGATTTTTCAATCGATCTATCGATATCTGTTCGAATGAAAATTCTCTTCCAGCCATCCGATCCTAAAAACTAGGCGTATCAAGAGTGATAAGCTAACCACTAGTCTTGTCCTAGTCCAATCTTTATATCCCTACTCTCTTCGAAAAATGGAGGTTGAGCAACTGAGTAATAAACTTGTATTCGGCGGTAGCTTGGAGAAATTTTATTTTTAATATAAAATTTAAATTGATAACTTGGTTATTTCACTGACTGTTTTCCTAAATGTAAAGCGTTAATCTTCTTTCAGCTAGTCTGAACATGCTTGTATATGAGTAAGAAACAGTACTCTAAAAAAATATCTACAAGCTCCACATTGGGAGCACACATCGTTAAAAACTATTCTAAAATATTTTTTTTTGTATTTCAAACAAAACGGGTTCTCATTTTAACATTCTTGCACTTTAAAAAAACTGAAACGTAAAATATATTCACTTTTATGAAAAATTTTAACGCGTTTTTAATCATAAACAGATTATCTTCCGACAATTATTAAAGAAAATTAATTTTTCCGTGCAGATATTTCTCATTAAATTAACAACGAGGATTCATTATTCCGCGTCCATTGTTACATGCGGAGCATTAAAAGCGCGGAAAACAAAGATCGGAAAACTTAAACACAAAACAAAAACAAGAAAAAAATCGAGGTCGGGTTTTCCGGCGCGCTTTAGATGCTACTCCTCGCTCGTTCCCAAGACAAAGAAACGGGACAAAGGGGAGAAATGGGACAAGTCTCGTCTGGAAAAAATCTCCAAGTTATATTATTTGAGCACAGCGTTCGCGAATACAGCCTGGTTTTTTTTAGGCTACTGCTTGTCTCAACCCTGCTAAATACGAACAATGCAATTATTTCAATATATGAAATAGATTAATTGCCCAATGGAATGATGGATAGTTATGAATTTATACAAATAAAACACATTTTCTTAGTCAATCATTTCCATGAATTTACTCAGTAGAACTTAGTTATAATAAGACAAAATATCAATACAAAATTTTATTAGTCGGATAATAGCTACTTTTTTAGGTTTTACGCCATGGTTATATAATATATCTGTAAACTTATTTTAGTTTAAGTATATATACTGCTTGGAAGAAATAGACAAAATTATGTGACCTCCTTATTCCAACGTCATAACTATATATATATATATATATATATATATATACATGAAAATCTATTATAATTATAATATATAGGCTCATGATAATAATTTTAACAAACGTAATAATGTAAAAATACTCCTTCAAGTCAATAATAAAGGAATTAAAGTGAATAGTTGACAGTTATAAGAAATTAATAAAACCATTTACAGTTATCAATTATTAGTAGATAATATTTCAAATAGGACAGGATTTTCTCCTCCAAGCACTAGGAATTAATTTTGTAATTGGTACTATTATCGTTCGTGTCTTACCCCCTCCCCAAGTCCTCTTTTTCCCTAAATAATAATGAACATAAATAACCTCACGATATAGTTGGTCTGAAGATGTTTCTTAAAGAGGTGATGAACGTGTCCCATTTAATAACAAAGCCAGTGGAATAACAAAGTCATCAACTTTAATTTTATATTAAGAATAACAAGAAGTTTAAGCTAAGTGTAAACTGCTTGTGACGATTGTTACAACATATTAAATGTATAGATTCAGTCATTCAAATAGTTGGATCCTCGAATAATCGGCCTAAAAGGGTTTTCTGAGTAAAAAAAGGAAAATACAAGTTTTCCCACTTAACTCCCAGCAGCCATGACGAAAATAAGTAGTGCTGTCTAATAAAAGGTTCGTTTTAAAGAAATGCGCATTATAATACCTGCACATTTCTAACTCATTTTTTAAAAGAGTTTTCTGAACACACATACTGGTGCGATACAGTATTTGCTTTAAAAAATATTGAAACATTAATAAAACTGATATGTATTAAATAACTGACTGAATTCACTAGTTCCTTCTAAATTTTTTTCATTTGATTCAGCGGTGGGCTGCCAAAACGTTAACAAGGGACTTGCTTAAAATCAAATCTATTCGCGGTGTTCATAAAATAGTTCTTATCAAAACTGTGCACAATTACGGCAAAGAGAAAAAAATATGCACGTTTAAAATATAAAGCAAAACCGTTCACAAAAATGTTGAGTTGAACATCTGAAAGCTACATAATATATCATATCAAACATCCACGTTTTAAATCATTTATAGCAATATATTATGCATATTTACAAAAAACTATGTCATGACGAAACATTATACTTAAAAATAAGAAGAAGAAAAAGATTCTACAAATACAGTCAGCAAATTCAAAAACTGACCGATATATACGACCCCGATTATTATGCATACGTAATGATAAAGGTAAATAAATGCTCTGAAAAGGCAAGCCGTGTTGACTAAAGTAGAACACAGACAGCCAACCAGAGTATAATTATATGAACAATCAAAAAATGACTGGATTCAGTCGTCGTGCCCGGAACTGCAGCCATCTCTCCGGAACTGCACAATCGTCACACGTCATCATCCTATACCTACAGTTAAATCTAGTCAATCCTAAAACAATTGAAAACATATTCATAACATTACTAGACTACAGAAAAAAACAGTAAGGTTTCTTTTATCATACGCACTAAATAAACTTTACGAGAAACTTCAAAAGGCAACAAAGTACTATGTTTCATAATACATTTAAACTTGATCAGAGAATGCTGTTTTTTCTTCTAAATGCTCGCCGGTTTAAATCAAATTAAACAAGGAACTCGCGCGAGTCCCGTCAAGCCTATCCCTCATTTGATCCCATATGATCAAAAGCGAAAAAGTTGTGGAAAATTATGGCATTTGATTGTCATGGTTTTCATAAGATTTCCTGGACAAGGTGGCCTATAGGAGACAGACGCTGGAAAATATATTTTACGTTTTAAATACAGAATATTAAAAATACATAAAACGTTCTTTGTTTAATCGCACTTGCAAAACGAGCTCTCCGAAGGTAATATTATTAATATCTAACAAAAAAACTATAGCTAGTTTTGATGAGCAATCTTCCATCCCACTTTTACCGGCTGGCTGAGCCGCCGCAGACTGTTTCAGCAGCGACCGCAAAACTCTTCAAAGAAAACCAGCGAAGCGGTGGAAAAACTCTTTTCCCTCGCACACTCTACATTATTATTAACCAACAGACTACAAAGCTGCGGTACCTTAAATGCATGTACCTTGCTGAAACTACAATATGTATATTTAAACATAAAGGTTTTTTGTTTTTTTTTGTTATAAAAGAAGGAACAACTTTCAACAGCAGCAACTTAATAGGATAAAAATAACAAGTGCTTAGCTCTAAAAAATATTTTTAGTTAGTAGAAAACTATTCTGGCTTCACGCCATCGTCAGAACTAGCGTTATTTTTATATTATAATGCAGTTTTACGAAGTAAATGCTAATCCATTCTATAAAATAGCAATATAGATTTTTATCACACACATTATATGAATAGACACACATTATTCTATAGAATGTGGCTAATCCACAGTAGTGTCAAACTGAGATAGTGGACCTTTTCGGAACGTAGGAAAGTTGCATCCTGAACTATTATTTATATGATAGATATAACGATAGTTTAATCTTATTTCTATTTAATTTAGAATGTGACCGACTGACTGTCTGTTTTATGTAGAACTAGTGAGTACCCGGCATGCGTTGCAATGCCACTCAAAGAAAAAAAGGGTTTGTGTTTTAATTCTGGTTATTGAACTGCTTTTGGATTAGAGGTCTGCACAGGCCGAAATTTCATAGACTTACCCGGTTCGAGCCCATCATCTACAGGTCTGGCGCGACCCGAACCCGAGTTTCAATATCACACTTGTTTTAACAAAATATTTTTGTTTTTCGTCTGGTGCGTACACGAATAAATCAGAAGGTTTTTCCTAGATGTCGCTGTACGTACGTATTTGATTCTTTTTTCAATTTTAGATTTTCAATTTTTTTTCTTCAGAACCATTCACGGGTGTGTGCACAACAACTCACCGAAGTTTCATCGAAATCGTATGAATGGTAAAGGAACGCGTAAAGGACAAACAAACATTTATTTTATATAATATTTCCCGGCATGATCACAATAAGTCCTTCCTGAAAGTTTCGTCGCGATCGGTTGAGTAGTTTAGGAGCCTATAAGATCCGGACAAACCAACAAACAGACATTCATTTATATATATATAGATGTAAGATCATTCAGTTTACTTTAATTATAAATAGAGTACTGTGACCGTTACCATGTTCCTGGCTTGTACTACAATTAGCACAACCTTTCCACAGTGTTTCATTCAAAGAATATATTTTTTCAGCCGAGCTATTTGAACCAGAAACTAGAGTAAACCTTGACGCACAAGCATCCATGCCTTTGCTAGACAGGCTTGAAAACTTTACTATTTCCATTTAAATAAAAATGCAATAGTGTAAACAAATACTTTGAGAGCGCAATTATTAAAAGAAAAAAAAATATTTCGACGTTTCATATTTTTTAGGCGACGGAAAACGATTTTCGCGTAACGAGAGAAATACCTACTAATTCCTCTTAAATAAAATGATAATCTAAATTGTTTAAATATGTTTGAAAACAATATATGATTATATTAAAAGTTTATTCCGTTTATTTATAGAAATGATAATACAATGGCACCTACTTTTTCTAAATATCGTAGTATGGTAAGTACAATTTTTTTTTTAATGTAAAGAATAAACTTCAATGCAGGCATGCATTCGATCAGTAACTATTTCAATTTTTTGCAGTAAGAAATAATAAATGGTCTGTAATTAATCAAAACAGTTAGTAACCAATTCGATAAATGGTCAGTATACACGTGGTCAGTTAATAAAATAAACGGTCAATAATTTTATATAAAATAATGAATTATTAAATTAAGCGGTTGGATATTTATATAAAACGGTCTTTTTCTTAATGAAACCTAACCTAACCTTTATTAATTTGGTAACGATTTACAAATCAAACATAATTATGAACTGACCATCTATTATTTCTTACTGACCATTTATGGAACTAATTATTGACCAAATAATTAGTTGCCTAAGAATAAATGGGCAAATAAGATGTTTTAAAAGTAGTTGTATTTAAGTGCATTCATAATTTGGTCGGTTTATCTAATAAAAAAATTGCTGTCTATAATTGTTCTTTCAAAATCAGCAACGTATCGAGTGCTGTTTAAGAGAAACCATTTGAATTTCACAAATGCACTGCACAAAATAAAATGGAGTACACTTTTTAAATCACTTTTTATTATTTCTTAGATAGTTTCATCTATGTTGATTCAGCGATATTCTAAAATAGTACTTCATGAATGCACACGTGTCAAATAACAGGTGCCTTCACCTTTCAGAACGGGTCCACCTTTCCCGACGCAAGATGAACGCCGCGGCTGTATTTTGGGGCTTGTAAGCTTCCCACCCCGGCGAAAGCTTACAAAGTACACCTACAGAGGCTTCGCAGCGGTCACGACGGAGGCTTTGTGCACAGTCGCGGTCAAGGGGAGTGACGTCGCAAGTCGCAAGCATAAGTGCACGCTATGCAAATTACAGACATCTCAGGAAAAAAGATCTCATGTAAATATAACTAAAATGCTGTGTGAGAGCGGAACTTTTATTAGACTATTTTTAAGTCCGCTGGGTAAAAATGCTTTATCGTGAAATGAGTCTGGGATGTTTTATAATATGAATCTAGAATATTTTAATACGCATATCGCAAATGCAGTAAATATTCTTGGTCTCCGGGGCTTACTTCTATAAATAAATTTTTGTTATTTATTTTATGCATGCTAAAAATGAGATTATTCTCTTATCTCATTTTATTCAAGCACTATTTTTATGATTGCTTCTTTATGAATTGTTCACATGAAGTATAAGCATATTTTTATTTATGTTAACTCTTTTTATTTAGTTTTATGAGACCGTGTATGCCACATTAATTTAAAGTCACTGAAATGCTCTTAAAGTTTTGTTCTTCTCTCCGATTCGAGTACCCGTCTTGACATTATGCCCAATGTCATGGATGACTCCGATCTTGAAAATGTGGCGTAAAGTGAGAGAATACTTCACAACATGTTTTTTTATCGCCATCATTATATAGATATCGTTTTAAAAAAAGAAGTTGAGAAACTTATAACTTCCTTTTATTGTGCTAACTGTCAACCTTTGATAGGAAGTCATCGTATTATACAAAATAAAACATAATTTGATTTTTACTACTTCCAAGCGTTGATCAGTAGTTAATTAATGCACGTGGCCGTCAATTATGACGTAGGTACCAATTTAAAGTCAGTAGGTAACTCTATAATTTATGTTTTACGAACAATATTTTAATTATAATTGACTCTTAGTTGCCTACAATTGTTAAGTCCTATGAGTTTGTAATTGTTTATGCAATTAATGCAATAAATTCAAATATCAATGTGGTTCCTAGCGTTAGTCATTTTGTCTTTGTCTTATATATATAAACTATTTAACAACTGTCAATTTGAGTTAATTCGAATGCCAATATAATTAATCCAACAAATTTTCATTTGTATTCAGGCATTCATTTTTTTATTGTATGCTTTTCATCATCGTTTTTAAGACCTACAACCATAGAAGAAGATTTTTTTCTATAATTGTGTTTGTATAAAAATTGATTTATTTTTTTTGGTGAAGAATTGACAGAAAATACCAAATGATATAATAAATACATATATTATATTTATTTATTTCAATAACCTTCACCTTCGGCAGAATCTCGCTCAGCTGAGTTCAGCGCTCTGGTTTTAATTTTGAATCAGTGTGATGATTAAACGTTTAGGCGAAGACTATATAACGAAACAAAATAAGACCGAACAATTTATCATCGGATCTGCGCGGCGAGTCTCAGCTCACTAGCGGATTTCAACTACATCAATCAAAAGGGAATAAAGATGTCTCTATGATGAACGCCTGCACTGCCTCCGAAAGCCTGGATCATAATATATGAATCAATCAGATTTCTGCTCACATCTAAAAGTGTTGCCATATTTCACTTATTCATATTTTTTAAATAAATGCAATTTGTTTGTGTACTACATATTGATAATGAATGATCAGGAACGGCTTCGCTCATCGCGAGCAGTATCAACTGATGCTCGCGAAACCGTTACTGATCATTATTAAAAATGTGAAAGTAGTGCAAAAAAATGGGCATTATTTTTAAAATATAATACCTTTTCACTAAGAATTGACGGTTTACACCAGTGGTTGTCAACCCTTTTATACCTATCATTGATTTTTGCATATTTGTTATAATAAAATTTCCTTACCGTCCACCAACATCGCAAAACTTAATTTCATCATGCTTATAACAATATATAATGGTTCATGAGAACCTTGAGCCTGATGCTGTGAGTTTAAATATTTAATGTCTGGTTCAATTTAGGGAATGACATTTATTCTGACAAAACAAACAAGTTAAAAGTCAACAGCTAAGCCAGAACAGGACAAATATTTTGTTTTGTTTGGATAGGTATAGGCGAGAAAGGTGGAGAAAAAGTGAAGGTAGAGGAAGGGACAAATGACCCCATCCCTATGCAAACCTACCGTCGGGTTTGCGTAGCGAATTTTCAATAAAAGAAAACTAAATTATCCACCCCTCACCGTGGAAATGTTCACCGCCCCCTAGTTAGTGGTACGGACCAGGTTGACGACCAGTGGCTTAAACCATAAAACTGTATATAAAATTTTATGATTCTGGTGTTGTAAACTTAACAAACCTAACCTAACCTAACCTAACCTAACCTAACCTAACCTAACCTAACCACTAGTCCTGCCTTTGCCCTATCCTTCTATCACAACTCTCTTCTCTTCTTGAGCAAATGAGTCATAAGCATTTTTTCTATGGATTCGGCGATAGCTTTGTGGAAGTTCATTTTTAATATAAAATTACCACCTGTCTTGAGAAGACTGTCAAGCTTCCTATATAGAACAGACAGGTAGAAGCTTTAATATTAGAGTTAAAGAACATATCAGATCTCTCAAAAGTAATAATTTTTCAGAGTTTGAGAATCATTTAATTGAAAATGATCATACTTTTAATAAAAATAATAACGTAGGAATACTCCATCGTGTAAATTAAAAAGGTGTTAAAATGAATATCTTAGAATTTTTAGAAATCGATAAAGCCATTAACAGTGATAGAGGATTAGTAAACAACATAGTAAACAGAACAAGCGGCTCGCCATTATTTATTCCCCTTGGGTTTTTCACATCCAGGTGCCAGGAATTGATTTGTATATAGTCTAACAGTTTTTAAAGCTTACCCCCTCCACACGTCCAGTAGAATGTAATAAAACCCACCCCCACCCTTTTTAGAAATAAAATCATCGTTTACCTTAGAAATAAATAGCCTTGCGATACGGTTAGTCTGAAGATGTTTCTTAAAGAGGCGAAACGCGTCACGTTAGTGATAAACCAAGTGGAATAACTAAGTTATCAATTTTTAATTTAATTTTATATGTGTAATAAGCAGTTCTCGCAGAACAATTTCTTTGAGATATATTCATTAGGAGGCCGTTTCCTCCACATTGGGAGCGGACATGGTAAAAAAATAGTCATATTGCAAAATTATTTTAATGTTTTGAGAATGTCCGATCGAAGAGGGGCGAATGCTTGATTATCACCATCCAGGATATATGGGATCTCAATCAGAACACCGCTCCAGTCCGGTTCATCTCTTATTTATTAATGAAGATGCAGTGGTTTAATACACAAAAATTACCAATAAAACATAAAATTGAGTCTTTATTTACGTTGACTTAACACATGAATTTACGTTTAAGTTATAATACAATCGACGCAACAAACGATTAAATCCAATTTCAAAAAAAACAAAAACAATTTATAATGACTGCGATGCGGTGGATGCCTCGGCCAGCCTCTCTAGCCTCCAAGGCTTCCGGAAACAGACTGACTGCCAAAATAAAAATTAAAACTTCGAACAATGTAGATTCCTCCCTTTTGAAAATTATTGTCGTTAAGCGGTCGGTTCTATGAACATGCGCCTGCTTTCTAATTTCAGCTTTAGCCCATTGGTTTGTCAGTAACCGATTGATTTTTAGCAGCCATAAACCGGTTCGGCTAAACAATTAGTTACCACGAATCATTGTCATTAAAGCTATTCGCTGTCAGTTCTGGATTCTTTTAAAACTTAATAATAACAAAAAAACCAAGGTGTGTCAGTTTGTGATCTTTCACCCTGTAAGTCTCATCTTGTCACATCTCATTTCCAATTTCTATCCTTTCCATCGACCATAACAATGATTAAATATTATTTCACAAGTTCAGCTTTCATATTTACATATTGTGGTTTTCCAGCATCCTCAATTAAATTCAGTAATTTTAACATTCTCATTTAAAACTATCTGAGGATGTGGATTATTTTTTAAGCGTGTTAACACTGATCCACCGCGTACATTGATGATGCTGGAGATATCATAAAGCCAGCCGTCCACGTATCAGCAGCGAGCAATCATTAATGCTTTAATTTAGCCCTAATTAGTTTTATCTTGAGCGCATCTACCGCACAGGTAAGAGCATCTCTGCAATCGTTAATTACGTATCGCAAACCTTGCAAAACTTCTCTACAATCAACCAGATACCTACAAATAACGTTTTAATACACACATATGTATGAGAGTGTACAGATACTAACAAAGTATTCACAAAATAACTATTTTTATTTATACTTTTTCTATTAATTAAATATATTTATATGGCATCAGATACTACAGTTAGTTTTGACATGGAATTAGAATACCAGGCGAATTTATCAATACTGATATTTTATATTTGAAAAACGTATATTACCCAAATTCACCAGGCGTTAACACATAGAGTCTAAATCTTAAAGCCTGTTTTTAGTTAAACTCGATTTAGACGAGTGCTTCCCAAACTATGGGGTATAAGGCTATTTTATTGGGCTGCAAAACGTTCCAGTGGAGCTACAACTATTTAATTATGGATTTATTTCCTTTTATTTAATATATATGTCGTCGTAGTTCTGGAAGAATTCACTTACGGAAAAATATTAGTTTTCAGAAATTGGACTTTTTCAAATGTTTGAATTCAGTTTGTTTGTACAAAGTTGTTTTTAAGAAAAAGAATAATTTATAAAAATAAGTGCGTTCTTCCATACGATAGAGTTCAAAATATTGAACTTTTGCTATAAGTATATGTAAATATATGAATTTTTTTTCGATTTAGTGTTGTCTACCAGAACAGCGACGATATATTCCTTATATAAAAACATATTATTTGTGGTTTTATTAAAATTTTGCCGTTGACGCGATTATAGAATGCAGCTATATATATTATAGAATGCAATTATATATATATATATATTATAAAACGTAATTTTTCAATTAAACATTTTGATAACTCAATTAACTTTGTCAGCAGTAGAATGAAAACGTTTGGGAAGCACTGATAGACGTTGGTGTTATTTTTGTAAAAGCTTATGTTGAAGGTTGAAAATATCACTGTGGACACGTTTTCAGCCAAAAATGCGCAACGTGTTTCAGAAGCATTTATTTTTCTAATACACAATAAGTAGTATTTCCTGTCTTTAAAATAACATTAACAATCATTCCAATTCATAGCAATCCAATTTACTTACTTTAGTCGAGTATATTTAATATAAACATTATTTTAACCGTGTCCGCTCTCAATGAAATGCACGCAGAATTCTAAAGGAGGCATGAGGTTGTTGTACGAAAACTGTTCGTTATTCAGCCACTAAACCTCTCTTTTTTCGGAGAGAGATATTATAATAGATAGATAATAACGAATAGAACGTGAATAGTATGTTAACTGCTCTCACTATACTTTGTCTTTCAGGATCAGATGCGTGAGAGGAAATTTTAAAACATTGGAGGCATCCGTGCCTTCGAGCACAAGTCTATAACATTTGTCATATATCATTTGGCCGAGACCAGCTCTGTCGTATTTAAAATGGGAACCGATCATTAACTAATTTTAGTGTTTTTTAGGGTTACATCAATCGGGCAAAACACCGTCGATAAAGTCTTTTATCAGTATTTTAAAAATAAAACACAATTCATTTGTACTACTTCCACATATTTATAATTACATAATGTTGATATTCATCAGTTGATAATGCTCGTGATGAGTGAAACCGGTCCTGATGTGGATAAACATGTGGAAGTAGTACAAATGAATTGTGTTTTATTTTTGAAATATCATGTCTTTTCACCAAGAATTGACAGATAACACCTTAAAAATTATAAAAATAATCAAAAACGTTTATCAACATTACAAACAGTCTGTACATAATATTATGTGGTAGCGTTTAAAGTAAAATACAGACAAATGAATATAAATAATTAATATGTGGCCTCCACTGCATTCCATTTCATTTTAGCGATGACTTAATTATCTTCAACTGTTAACCATGCTGAATAATATACGTTTATATTGAGAATCTGGAATTCATTTTTATAGAAGGAATATAATATTATTATTGGTGCTGTTAGCCAGAGATGTTCATGATTTATAATTAAAAGAACATAATAAATTGCGTGATTAAAAAATATAATTAACTAAAATGAAAGCTTTAAATTACTAAAATTGAAAATAATAGGAGTCATGTATTAACAGCACAAATGAGGCTACACAAAGCAAAAACATTTTGTCAAAATCTGTATATATTTTTATTTTCTTTCTTTGACCATATTCACTCTTTATGTAGAGCATATGACCACCACGAGGCGCCTTCGGGATTCCCTTTAACGCACCAATCGCTTTGCTTCCTCCCATGACATGCCAGAGTCTCTCAGATCCACCGAATACATCGTCTGAACAGTACCCGATGGTCGCCCAGGCTGGAATGCCACTTGTCGAAAGAAAAGTCAAAAAAGTTTGGGGATCTCGAGAGGCCTAGTGATCTCGTGACCTAGCCAGTTCCAACGTCTCTCCATGACCACCGATGTAACAGGGCGTCGCCTAGTACGCTGCCATCTCACCCTCAGTATTAGAGTCTTTGTCAGATGCCATGATTTTCTACCATTAATCAGCACGGGTAGAATGCAAGCGTTTAACAAATGGCATTTGGTTTTAATCTTGTACATCTGCGTGTCCCATACGGTATATGTATATATAGTTATAAACTATTACGGGTCGTCTAAGTTGGACGAAGTATTTTCGAGCGTGAGGCGGCGAGGCGTAACTCGAAAATACACCTGACCACATACTTTATTCGACTTATATAAGGCCAAAATGACAATTTCTTTATTGTTGAAAATGTCGAGCTTTATGTTTCTGATAATTTTTGGAAGAATCGTGGATATGAATTATTATGTTTCTTACAAAGTGAAAGACCAAGATGCCACTGGAATGAGCTTTAACAATTTTCAACGTTATTGCTAAGTGGTGGGTCCAGACCTGAGCATTTTTGCGCGCACAGTGTATTGTGCGCGGAAAAATGCTCAGGTCTAGACGCACCTTATGATGTCGGCATATGCTACATGGGCGTGAGTGAGTTCAGATGAGCACCGTTTTTTAACGTATTAAATTAGATTTTGGCTGAGCTAACTAAGTTGACGTCCTTGCCAATTTTCAATTCCGTTTTTACATCGCAAAAGTCATAAGCTTGTAATTTGTAGTTTTTTTATAGACTGTATTCATTAAATTATATAAAATAAATAAATAATAACTTGGTTCATATGCTTAAGAGCGGGCAGGAACACTGTTTTGTTTCATAAATTCTCAAGACGTATTATAATTAACAATAAATTAATGACAGATTGGCGCATTTTTGGCAGCTTATCTGCTAAATTTGAACTTGTTACTGAGAAATCCCATTTAGAAAACTTGCGATGTAATAAAATATCTGCCATATTTTGTAGAGTCACGAGACACGACGTCGTAAATATAAGTCACTGAGGAAGATGCACTTTTCTCAAAATGTTCGCATTTTATTAACGCAATAAATCTCAACTTTATTCATCATTAGCGAATATGTAATTTGTCCGAAACTTTAATTTTATTTATCTTGCTACAAACAGTAAATTTGCCGACTCTTCTTTCTCAATTATATTTATTTTCACAAAGTCACAATAATCAATAAAAAGTTATGTTACAAATCACTTTTAAGGTGTTAACTGTCAATTCTTGGTGGAAAGGCATTAATTACATTTTAAAAATAAAACACAACATGTGTGTACTCATCACGCGCATGATCAGTTGATAATTCTCGTGATGAGTGAAACCGATTCTGTTCATTATAAACATGTGGAAGCAGTACAAACAAATTGTGTTTTATTTAAAAAAATATATATCACAAAGTTATGTCTTCAATGATGTTAACAGCTATTAATATAAAATTTAAATTGATAACTGTGTTATTCCTCTGGTTGTTTTACTAAATGTGACACGTGTTTTGTCTATTTGAGAAGCTTCAGACAACGTTATTTATTTCAAAGGTAAAAAATGATTCTAAGTCCTTAAAATTGAATGAATGCACATGTTACAGTTAATAACACAACCAGATGAATATTCAATTTTATTTCATATTAAAAATAAATGTCCACAAAGCTATCGCCAACCTCATCGAAAGTATTAGGTGTTAACAAGTTTTTGTTGAAAATGCTCACTCGCTGATTGCAA
Source organism: Himalopsyche phryganea (assembly GCA_022494535.1). Lineage (NCBI taxonomy): Eukaryota > Metazoa > Arthropoda > Insecta > Trichoptera > Rhyacophilidae > Himalopsyche > Himalopsyche phryganea. The sequence goes on from JAGVSL010000164.1 coordinate 504,187, forward strand.
CTGGTTCTGATAATTTTATAAAATTATAGAATAATTACTACAAATTTCAATATCAGTCATATAAAAATAAAAAACCTTGATGACCAAACCAACACTAATCCATGACCGTTACTTTATTAACCACTACATAATGCTCAAATAATTTATGCATAATAAAAATTCAATGCATTTACTTTAACGATTAATTAAGGATTATAAATAATTGTACTTTGTGTCAGGCAGTATTCACTTGGTACACTTGAACTTTTATTTCGATAGTTTGCACTTTGGATTAGGTATTATTAAACTATTTTGTGAATGTGAATATGATCTACACAAAAGTGCGTTTAATTGTAAGCCATTAATCAATAGTACTGTATACAAAAATATTATATTCCTTTTCCAAGAACAACTCAAAAAAACCATTAGTACAATTAACATTAATTAAAATTTATGTTGTTAGAATACGTGAGATGATATAATATTGTCTATTAAAATAAAGCTCAACTAAATTAACCTTAAACATATCATAGGTCTGACAATGGTGTGAAACCAAAATATCTATCAACAAACTGAAAAAATTCCTGTAAAACTGAATACCTTGCTATTTTTACCCTATAATATTTTAATGGAGTTCTAAATATTAAATGCTTATCCAATCATTAAAAACTTTCGTGGAAATAAACATATAAATCTAATTGAGATAGTTTTTTTCTTAGTCAGTTGATAATGCTCGTGATGTACGAAAGCGGTCCTAATCATTATAAACATGTGGAAGTAGTACCTACAAACAAATTGTGTTTTATTTTAAAAATATAATGCCTTTCCACCAAAAATTAACAGAATTAACACCTTAAAAGTGATACTTGACATAGATTTAAATTAGCTTTATGATACTTTTGTTCTGGGCCACATTTCATCTAACAAGTTAATTTTCGAATTAATGAAAAAAAAATAGTTTTTTCAATTGTAACTCACTCTAAACATTACTTACAGTCTACACTAAGCATAACACTAGTTAGTGCTATTAGTATTCAACAACTTAATAATACCTATCTTTCGATCGTGAAAGAGTTTGTAGGTAATAAAAATGCTGTTAAAATGTAAAGTCATGGCCTCCCACGATGTGACACTTTCGCTGCCCATTGATTTACGTATCGTGTCACTCGAATATTCCAATTAATTCGCATAGCCATCCGGTCGAATAATAATCCTCATTCGGGTTTGTCAAATTAACTGTGGCATTCTCTCGTTATTTATCGTGCAATAAACGTTGCTTTTCACCAAGAAATAAAGTATTTTCAATTTTGACGATTTAATTTTCGCAACATTACGCCAGTTTAAATGTAATTGTATTTGCTTATATACATTATATTGCTCTTGTACGCGATCAAAAAATTTAATTTTCTCCACATTCTAAAGCAGAGTTTTTTAACTTTAATGAAGCCACCTCTTTTTTTAAACATTACATTATTCAAATCTCCCCCCCAAAGAAAAAAACGAAATTTCAAAATTAGATTTTTGTTTGTAGTACATTTTTTGAAATAGGAGTCAGTTTATATATAACTGATTTAAATACAGAAGTACTCGGATACAATAACTCAAAAAATGAATGCGCCAGTCTCAAAACGATTGACCAATTTCATTACCATAATATGAAATGATGTACTCACAATAGAGGTCTGCACAGGCCGAATTTTAAGCACTAGTCCTGTCCTTGTCTCATCTTTCTGTAACAAAGAATTCTTGTAGAAACATTTATATTAAGATTGATATATATACTTCCATTAATGACCATATACTTCACATTGGAAACGGTCATGGTTCTTGAAGTATTTCTTTGTCTTTGTGGTAAACTGACCTATTCCATAAAAATTTTATAGATGAAAAAATCATTTTTAAAGCACTCAATTTTACTGTGGTGAAAAGAAATAAGTAATATTTCAATGTAAAACAGGATGTTTTAATATTTCCTAATACACTTAAAGAGATCCATGTTACTTTGAAACTTTTTAAACCTGCATTCAATTATTAAGTATTGTCAGTTGTGAAAAGATTGTGGAATATTACGAGAAAGTTATAGTTCAAAATACCAGTATAAATTAAGACTAACAATTTAAAAATACCCTTATCTCAATAGTTTACAAAAAATGTGAGATAGATTAGTTCAACACCAAGGCGACGCTGTGTAAAATGGGCATCAAAACCCACCGTTGCAATAAATTAGCCAGGATACGGAGGGCCCTCTTCGCAGATTTCGTATTAGATTTAATATAAAAGTAAGGTTAGAGAGAGATATATTGAATATATTAATTAAGAACCCTTAGTATACTTTTAGGAATCTATGTACATTTAGTGTCAGAAAATGCTACCGTAAATAGATATAAGTAGGTCAAATACTTTATGTTGTGTTGAATTGTTTCCGTCCATCAAATAATTAAAGACCTTGGCATAAAAATGGCATCTGTCACAAAACTCATTTTTTTTCAGAAGGGGGTAAAACACAATATCGTGGCTGTGAAAAATCTGTTTTCATACGAAACAACCATTGCGGTTTTTAGAAAAGCGGCATATTTTTGAGAGCTGATTCAAGAGAATTTTGATTTTTTTTATGTATGTTATTTCACAGTTGTATAGAGTCATAGACAGGGAATTTAAAAATGTGTGGGGGACTTATCAATACAGATGGCCACCCAGACGGGATGGCTATAATTGAATAGAAGCATAGCATAGACACAGACAGAACGCGCAATACCGTCAGCAAAAACGGACAGCAACACTTTCTCACTGCTCGTCCACCGCATGGGTCCGCCCAGGCTTCCATTCTACTCTTAAATGAAATCTATGTAATAATACAAGTTAGGAACGCGATTCCTTAACACGCAACAAAATGAAAATGAAAAAATGGACATTTGTTGTTTTTTGCCAAGGTCTTCAATTTACGTACATGTTATTATAGTATAAAGATAAATAAAGAAGATTTCGCAATATTTTACTACCGAATATTTTTTGCGTAGTCATAGTTTTGTTTATCACTATTCTGACAAATAAAAACATTTTTTTATTGCTAGTATAACAAGAAAAAAACTGAAGTAATTGGTGCGGTGGTAGGCTTGACGGTGGTGCCATCTCTCGGCAGAGTTGAAAGATAGTAGTAAAACGGACCGGCATTAAAATGACGACGCTTGTATAAATCTCCCATGAGGCATCGTAAATTGTAGGCGACGTGTCGCGAGCACATAGCCGTGCGATCAACCAAACACGCGAAGGGTCGCAGAATTAAGTAAGAGCCGGTTTAATTGTGAAATTAGTCCACATTCGAGTAAAAGTTTTATTAATATATTGGAAATTATTTCCCACATTTTCTTTTATATTTTATGCAATCCTACAAAACTCTTTTTCTATAGAATCATATATGTATAGCATAAATATGTACGCCATGACTCCAGGTTGCGTACCGAAAGGATTACCATGATCCTTAAAAGCTTATTTTTCGTGTCATAAAGCATATATTGCCAAAGAACCCTAAGTTTTAAGCAGTAGAGTTATTATTATCTTTTTAAATCTATACTATACAGCAGAAAATATATATGTGTCATTCCATCTGTCTTTCCGTCATTAGAACTCTTCTTTAACGGTGAACAAAAGCGATGTGAAATTTGCTCATGTCATTATGGTTGCCATTTCTAGGTCAATTGTGCTATTTTCAACTTTTAAAATTATTATTAAATAATGGACTTTATGTTGTGGGTGTTACATAGGTAAATTCCATCATGATATGAATTATTATTGTTATTTGATCGACCCTATTTCCAAAATCAGTTATTTTCAGGAGAGCCAAACTAGGATTGGTGTTTGTATGAACTTTGTTGAAAGATGTGATATTTCAAAATGAAATTTACCAATTTAACAGCATTTTTCGACTAGTTTCTTTTCTCTTTTATGCAAATATGCACTGTATTAAGCTAGAATAGTGTCCGTGGTGCAGTGTTCAACGTCGTTAACTTCAGTTACGGATGTCTCGTGTTCAAACCCTGGTACAGACATTTTCATAAATTCATTTCTTATTTGATTTCTGGATTTCTGTTAGTAGACGTGGATGTTTGTGATGTCTAAAATTCCATCCTACCCTCCCATCTAATCCTAAAACCTGGCCTTAGCAAGAGTAGATCATCACTAGTCCTGGCCTAGTCCTAAGCTTCTATTCCTAATCTCTTCGAAAAGGAGAGATTAAGCAACTGAGTAGAAAGCAGCGCTCGTATAAAAACTACTGTTTAATTGCCTGGATTAGGAGTACATATGCTCCACATTGAGATTGAACATAGTAATAAATAAATAATAAAAATAAGGCGTGAGCCACTGAGCGAAAGCTACGCGACAGACTAGCATCTCATATTGCAACCAAATCCGACCAAAAGCACGGAAATTTGTAAGAATAAACGATCCAAAGGCTGGCTGACAATTTTGTAAATTCTTGTCGCGTGAAATGATATATTATTCCTGTATATTTTATGCCGCCCACACTATCTCTCAAAATGTACTTATTCATAATATTTTATTAAAGCATCACAATCTAAGGTATTCATAATAATTTTGCAGACTCTGTATGAAATGATTCACAAGGTATTAATGTATATCCTGGACAGTGCCTCTTCTTAGTTACGCGTATGCGCGGCCACGCAGCAGCTTTAGAAACCCCTCACCCCGCACTCATCGCAGATTTATGAGTCCTCTCATACAAATTATTCAATTTAAGATGCCCGCTCCCAATATGGAACATGTGGACTCCTAATTTTGGAAGAGATTAAAGGGGAAAGAGTTGGGATACGACTAATATTTAGTTTTTTTTAATTCGATGAACTTGTTTATATCACACCGAAGATCATGTCTCCTCAATGATACATTTCGTGTACATATATAACAATTGAGTAAATAATTAAAGTCATCAAACAATAGTCAACTTAAATATACAGAATGGCGATACTAAATATAAAATAGAATAATAATGAATTTTTTTTCCATGTCCTCTCTCAATATGGAGCATTAGGTCTCTTAATGGAGTATCTGAACAGATTTTTTCTATGAGAACTACTTGTTACTCAGTTGCTCAACCTCTCTTTTTTTGAAGAGAGTAGGGATAGAAGGATAGGACTAGGACAGGACTAGTGGTTAGCTAATCGCTCTCGCTACGCCCCGTAAGGATCGGATGGGTGGGAGGTGGTTTTTTAGACATCACAAACACTCAGACTCCGAACATAAATCCATAAATCGATTGTATGATCAATTTATGAAAACCGTCCGCGCCGGGAATTTAACCCAGAGACGTCCGTAACCATAGCCAACGACGTCGACCATAGCACCACGGACCCGACAATTACAACATCTTATATATAATAGCCTAGACCGCTTTGTAGACGTTTTATTATTTTTGTAAATTACTTTCCTATTGACAACAAATCGACAAACACAATAATAATTTGAAAAATATTTAATTTTTCAATTCCTGTGTCTACATTTTGATTTGTATGATAGATATAAACAACAGCAAAAAAATTACAATAAGATGGCGATATAAAGGAAGATCGTAAATAGGCAGACTTTTTGAAACAATTATTTATCTATAAATACATTAATTATATCTATTATTCTCATAGTGAATATTAAAGTGACATTTGTATTCATTATATCAAGTGTGAATGGTTTCTCTCGTCTAAAATGTAAGCACAGATCTAAATAGAGAAACATATAAAATTCAACATAATTTAATGCATGTCTAACTCTTTACTCTGAAAACATTCCTAGAATTTTCGGTAAAGGAATTTCACTGTCGACCATTCTTTGGTAATATATTATTATTCTGTTTTTTTAAAAAACGTGCCAAAGCACTAAGTGTATTTGAATAAATGACTAAAAGCCAATTAAATTAATTTTGGTGTATTCGTGTACAAAGGATTATTTATATCGAGGGAATACTGACAAAACGCATTAAGTCAATTTTTGATGATTTTCTGTTTACATGCCAAAATGTATGCAATTTAACGTTCCACATACTGGTAGTGCGCATGAAGTCATGATAATATATATAATGATTCAGGTATCTGGGATCCCGGTCAAGTATTCAATTCCACAATCCTGGGATTGTCTATATATCCATTCCGGTATTTCGGGATTCACTATAAATGCCAAAAAAATAATTCATCTACCAAATTAAAACTTTCTGATTAATTACAGCTAGTACCTCGGTTTGTTCATGTAAGTATTTTTTATAATAGTTATTTAATGCAAATGTATTGTGGTCTTCCTAATTCTCATATTTTATAACAGCCGTTCTTAACCAATCCGAAACGGAGGACAAATTAGGAGCGTTTCTTAAATGGATGAAGGACAATATTTTCAAGTTGAATTGAAGGACATACCCTCTATTTGGATATCATCTGATAAAACCTAATAACCTTGTGCAATAAATAAAATGAAATATAAAACTAGTTTAATTTTTTTGTAAATGACTGATTCAAAACCAATGAAAAAACCGTTCTAATGAACAAAAAAAATATTAAATCGTATATAAATTCCATTTGAAGCAATAATCAAACATATTAAATTTTACATATACAATTTAACTCATGAAAATATACTTAATGACCAATCCTGATATAGAAAAATTTTGAATCCCGAAACCCCGGGATCATAAAGAAGAAACGAGATTGGATGCGCTAGATATATTGGCTTTAAAGAACAGTATTAAGTCATATTGTTACTTTTTTAATTTGGCAAAAAGCATGATTTAACTATAACTCAACGAAATCTTATGATATGTATGTCAAAAAGATTGTTCTTTATAATATAATAAAAATCTTTTTTAAATCACAAACAATAATTATTGTACTTGGGAAAGAGAGTACTTTGAAAAAATATTACTTTAAATGCGATTATCTCACAACTTTTTTTAGGACTTAATCCCTTCTGTAGGTATAACATCGATATTAAAAATGAATTCTAGCATACCTTACATGTTATTGTCATTATTTTTGTCTGCCGAAAGTATCCGGCTCGCATAAAAGAGGTAGGATAAATGTAAAGTATTTACATATGAGGACTCAGGCAAAACTGTTACAAAGAGTTTCCTAGGAAGTGAGCGCCCATTTCCTGGAGCAGATCGGCGACCTTCTCACAGTGCGACGGTTCGCCACAAAGGGATGCAAAAGATACGCTCAATTTTCTTTATTTTGCTCTCTCGTCTTATGTGAGCCTGGTACTTGCATATTTGAAAAGGAACTCAAATTCTGTTTCATACATATGTACAGAGAAATCTCTTCCGTAAAATATGTTAGAACTTTGATAGCCGTTGGTAGTAAGTAACTATAAAACTGCTGATATATTAAAATTAATATGTCGTGAGAGAAAAAAAAGTCGGTATATTATATAGTTAATTATTAAATAACTTCCAAAACTCGTATTTATTGGCATGGGTGTACATGAAATATATTTGTCTGGGCTACAAGCCCTACCTAATCCTGAAAACAGAGCGTAGGGAAACATCGATATCTAAATATTAGACCTCTGTATAGCCGATGACAGTAGCCGAGTGGTAAAGCTATTGTATACACCCAGTATTCGTGGACAAACAAATTTTATCTGAACGCTAAGTAGAGAGCCCATGTGATCAACATTGGAATCACTGGAAATAAAAGAATATGTGTAGGTAGGAGCCCATGTTATTAATACGGATAGAGTCAGTACATAAGTAGGTTGCGAGAAAAGAAGTTTTCATTATTTCTCTTGGAGCTACAGCAGTTCTCAATTGTTTTCCAACAAAATGAAAGATAACGTTTCTCTGGAGATGCAATTTCCTTTCTCTGATTAAATGTTACTCGAAAAATATATTACCTCTTTAGAAAATAAGTCGATTTATAAGAGGCAGACTGCCAATTGAAAAATTGCGGATTGCTATGAAAAATTGATTCAACTTGTTTTGTTTCAAACTTTTGCATGATTCAACTTTATTTACAATGATGAGTTAAAGTAATAGGGTAAAATTTACAAAACATTAAGTTCTACATGAATTTTATCAGTCTGTTGATTTCAGCCGCACTCCGTCATCAAACTACGTTTAACCTTAATTTAGCTTAGCTATATAATACATACTGTTTTAGAGGAAATTACGCATAATCAATAAAATTTCAATGCATTTAATTTAACGATTAATTAAAAATACCATGTAGGTTCCTTTTCATAGAACATCTCAAAAACACAATTAAAACGTTCAATATTTTGATTTTAAATAAAGTTATGATTTTGGAATAAGTGAGATGATATTACAGTGCATATCTCTTGTAAAGCAGTATGTATAGCTAGGCTAAAGTATGTTTTAACATAGTTCTAACGATGGCGTGAAGTCGAAATAGTTATCAAGAAACTGATGAAATTTTTTACAACTGAATACTTTGTTATTTTTATCGCATAATTGTTATATTCTTGGACCAATTATTTATTGCACCTTTAATTATTACTACTCAATTGCATAATATGTATAAAACGTTTTGTTACGATTTATATTTTATCAGTTTTACCGATAATGAGCATTATATAAATGTGGAAGTAGTACAAACAAATGGTGTTTTATTTTAAAAATAGTCTCCTTGTGAACATAAATTCTATTTGTATTAACTTTTTAAAGTACCAATTATGTACGAGGGTCGAGGATTACTCGAGTACCGTTTGCATTATGAAATCAACGACGTAATGCTTTTACACTTGTTACAATATTACAACATCTATAAAGAAGACCATCAAAATCGTATTGCTGCTATCGCGAGTCACTGGAGAGGAAAATCTATTTCAATATAGAATGTTAGAGGAAATGGTTTTCACCGATAACTACCGCTCGTCTGCCCGGATCTGATGTGAGAGTAAGCCGTTTTCATTCTTCGCGATGTCACACCGCAGCGCACCACACGACGTCATTTTGCGGCTTTCAAATAAATCGTCTTAGTTTCAAAGTAGAAGCGGGCATTAAAGTTAAGTGCCATCATTGGGAAAATTCCCCCGCAATAACTCTGTCATACCAATAAGCTCGAGAAAGCTCAATCTAGGGTGTGCATTCTGCATCAAATTTAACAATATTTTAAAATACGAAAAACTTCTTCTCTTGACACTCAGATGATAAATAAATTCTGATTATTAAAAAAATGTGCCGGTTTCTTTCTTTGTACAGTTAAATTTTACTTTTGACTGGAAATATTAAAGAAAGCTGTCATGTTAGTTAATTACTTTATCCACACTTGCTGTTATAACAGAATAATCGATTCTGCTAAAATATCTAAGATTATAGATAGCTCTGAGGCCTAATACTAAAAGTGTATATTTTGTCAAATTTATCAATTGTTCAGTACAGTTCATCGTGTATTTCTCAATAAAAATATATGTTATAATCATGCACATTATTGTTGCCAAATATTGTGATGACTTTTTGTGTTAGAGCTGCCCAGGTGAATATATTATACATTTCTAGTACTAGTTAATCCCAACATCTGAATCGCTTATGTCAACATAGGCATTTTGAGGTGTAAAATATGGCGCCACATTATTTTGACATGCACTATAGATGTTCTCTTATTTCATTAATTTTAAATCAACTGACATGGGAATTTCTACCGTTAAAATAATGACTATTTATAAGTACTTTCTGATATTTAAGTTAAAATAGTCAAAATCAGACATAGGCACTTCTAGCGTCAGGCCCCAGAACTATAACTTGAAGAAAAAATAATGATTCTAAATGATGCTTTAAAAAGCAGAATATTTTAAGTATAAAATACCTCTAGCAGATTACTTGAGTAATTGTACTGGGAGATCATCAAATACTTTTCTACATTTGACAGTATCACAGTATGTAATAAAAACACCAAGACACAGATTAAAATGAATTTTACATCAGAATCAAATAATATTCATTTCAGTATCTAGTTGTTATTGACCCCACAGACAACTCTTCATAATGTGAAGTATACACCCTGGTAAGTATCTGGGAGATTCTCCTATATTTCCTATGAAACTTCACAAATCTTCATCTTTCAGTATTTCATTGAAGAATTCTCGTAAAGAGTTAAATAGTAAAACTAAGCATCAAAAACATTCTGATAAATAAGTCACTTTGATGATGAATACGACGGTTTACCTCAATGCTATGACTGAAAGTAAGTAGATCCTTGTGACTTAAACGCTCCTGAATTAAGAAGGGGGCAACCCCAGTTATATAATCCTTTTCAATTCCCCGTGAGTTAAAAGCAAAAATCTCTTCTTCCCAGCTTAAGATTGATTTCCGGGAGTGGTGACATATTTCTACGTCAGCGGTCGATAAACACTCGCGCTATGTTTTAATGTATGTCATAAAGAATATTCGTCTACTTGGCCTAATAATTTCACGTTTTTAATTATTGTTTCGATGAAATAATTAATAGTAATAAAACATAACCTTAAACGGTGATCCATAGACGCTTTGAATAAAGAAAAATGATATTTTATGATTATAGAACATTGAAAAATATTAACTTAAAAATCGATAACGATACCAAATTTGAATTATTGAGATTTTGTACACTTCCATGTATTTTGTCACTAACGACCCGGGTTTCGCCTTTCGGTATCTTCATTCATTCGAGCGCACGAATGAACTCGAACTGACAAGACCCTTAGTCGATGTTTTAAATTATATCGATAAGGATACATTATATTTTTTAAAGCATATTCGCTTCTTATAAGGAGCATATGGACTCCTAATGGAAGTATCTTAACACATCTTGTTCTAAAGGGAACGCTTGTTAATTAATTGCTCAATCATTTTTTTTTTTGTGAGGGATCGAAGGATAAGGCTAGGACAGATCTTGTGGTTAACTAGTCGCTTTCGCTACGATGGGTTTTTAGGATCGGATAGGTGAGAAGAAATTTAAAAAAAATCTTTTCATTTCTAGGCACATTAAAAGTTAACACTCTACTTACTTAAGCGTGGCATGTTCGCAATTAATCCAATTGGCGATTAGTCAATACGATAAACAATGGCAATGAATTAAGTTCTAGAAGAAATTTTTAATAAATTTTGTATAATAAAGTAAATTACTGTAATGTCTTTAAGTAAGTTTTACTTATAATTATTTCTTTTCATATATTTCTAAAAAAGTGCCTTGACTTGCGGCCCAGCCGTTCATTTTTAATTCCTCATACTACCGTTCAGTCAAAAGCCTGCTCTAGTGCATTTAATGAATTAACTTTGTTGGAAAAAAGAATAATAATTATTGTATAACTTATATGCTTCTTAAAGAGGCGAAACGAATCGCAGCCAGTGGAACAAAGAAATTTTGATTTTATAAGATTAAGCCTGCTCAAAATCTTGTTTTCTTATTATCTCAGAAATATGCTTCTTGTGATAAATTATTATGTTTCAAATATACTGTATTTTAAGCATTATAAAGCAATAAATTTGTCGTATCGATAATTTGGATCGAAGAATATTCTGTGTAAAAGGTTTCTTAACCCTTTCACGTAACAGGAGGCATTCATTCATTACGTCAAGTGTCGCCGAAATCTAACACCCGACGTTAAGTGTGTGACGTCACTGCTGATATAACCCGTCATCCGTCATTGTCGCTTTCAATGAGAAACTAATCCCTCTAATACTAACACCGATACTAAGACTGAGGCCGAGACTAACTGGTACCAATCGAAGGTGCATGCCTCAGATGCCAGCCAACAAACACACTGACAATAATTAAACGACTATTGTGGACAAGGATGAATCAGTGATATTATTTGACTCGCTGTCTCACTGAAATGGGTAAGGTTTCGGTGTGGAGAAGGCCTGTCAAAATCGTTTGATATGTGGCTTAATCAGAAACATTCGACAACAATACCTCTTCAACTATCCAAGAATGATTTGAGCCAATGAAAAGTGAAGAGACCCAACTGATATTTTCGAAAAAAATGATTTCGATACGTTCTAGTATTTTACAACGCATAAAGAATCATAAAAGTGAAGTGAGCTAAGTAAATACAGGCTGCAAGAGTATTTTATTCTTTATAAATTCAATAAAGTGTAAGTAAGTGCAAGAAGTTCATTCAACTAAAACTATCAATAAACAAGTTTCACCATTAATATAAAATTGAAAATTAATATCTTTGATATTCCACTGGTTTTATGATGAGCATCTTCAAAAAAACCAAATCGCGAATAGAACAGATGTAATTGATTTGTAATTAGTAGTGTTATGTCCAGTAGAATGAAACTCTCCCTACCTTTTATTTTTAACGTAAGAAAGTCATTGTTTATCTTTGGAATAAATAACCTTGTGATATGGTTAGTCTGAAGATGCTACTTAAAGATGCGAAACGCGTCACGTTAGTTATAAAACCAATGGAATAACAAAGTAACCAATTTTATATTAAAATTGAATGTCCAAAAATTTACCGCCGAATCCATAGAAATTATTAAGTTTCACCATTTTATCACTTCACATCGTAAATGTATTTTTAAATAAATAATTTGTTTCTAAAGCGGTAAGGAATCATTAAATAAACTGACCTTACTTAAATTTGAATAGTTAATTTTTTTGTTCTCTGATAGTTCTAACAGAGAATCACTCGTTCAACGAAATGAAAATGTCGATATTGCATCAAAACATGGGAGATCATAAATTATTTTATCAGGAAATTTTCGAAATAAACAGGGCACAGCTTAATTGTGTAAGTACTAGTTTTGAACGAACAACTTAATCTCGCTAGCTCCCCCTTTGCGTGAGATGAATTCGAAAAATAATCATAAATTACACCAGCGATCAAAATAATTGAATTCTTACAATAATACGTCGAATCTAATATTTATCCCAACAATATTCACCAATTTAAAAATTTTTCGTACACCCTTAATCTTTTCGAAAAAGAGAGGTTGAGCAACTGTAGTAGAAAAACTTCTGTCGAGATACCTTCATTAGGAGTCCATATGTTTCAAAATTGGAGCAGACGTGGTAAATAAAATCCCAATTACATTTTGATGACATTATTCCTACGCTAGCCCTATCTTTCTATCCCTACTCTCTTTGACATTGACCGCTGCACCACGGTACCGACTAGACTTTTAGTAACCCCGTTAATACCATACAACTAATTATGTATATAATATTATATAGTCTTGAATTTGTTGATCTTCTTTGAACATTAAAATATATATATTTGTATATTAAATATATGTGAGCTAGCTGAATAAAATGCACTAAGTCCAGTTTAGAATCGAGCAATTTCTTTAATTTGATGTAACTTCTGCTGTAATCCAATATTTTGCAACATTAAGCTCGACTATATGCGAACACATGAACGATACAAACTATATTGCTCGAAACCACGACATAGCAACTAGGGATCTGCACGGGTCACTTGAATGAATTAATCGGTCTGAGACCGGCCCGAACAGTATCGAGTCTTAACAGCTAACTGATCATTTTAAAATTCGTGGAAACTCATTTTTAACGAATCAATTTTATTTATTTTGTGGGACGGCCCCGAGATAAATACCGGACGAGCAGAGCTGTTTGCTGTAGTCCAAACAGGCGAGGCTGACTTGATCTCAACCATGGCCAACTTTGAGGCATTCGATAAATTTGCAACATCATATGGGGATCGGGATATTCTCAATTCCTCCTTAGATTCAACACGGAGTCGATTAAACTGTAACGCTACGGCGGATTCTCAATATCCGGATACACAGGATACTTAATATCACATAAACTAAGTGGCTGAGCAAGTCACATTTTCTTTTTTACTCTCTTAAACACAATATTGCGTGGCTAAAATAACAGCTCAGTGCAGCTCTGTATCGGGCCAAGAACATGATGAGTAAATTCGTTTATATTCTCAATCGTTATTGCGTTATGAAAAGCGGCTGACATATTTTTCTATATACTGTTAATCCTAAAAATCGTTGAAACACATTTCTAACGAATGAATTTTTGGCACAGCAAACTATCGACCATCTAAAACCAATGTAAAGCAGATTTTGAATAATATTCACGCTTTATTTAAATGTACCAACTATTGATAGGTATTAATATTAGTCATTCTTAATAAATCGCTTTGTTTCAGATTTAGCTTCAACAAGCTCATACAATTTTATGGGGTTTTTAACTTCAAGTTCCTGAAAAATATTTACGATAACACTATACACATAAAAAAAAAGATTTTATAGTTTCTAACGAAATTAATAACATAATGCGTTAATTAAACTATTTAAATTATTAACTTTTTTTATGAATACTTTCCTGCATAGATAACTCTTGATCCGAACGTAGTCCGAAATATTTTTCACAAAAATAAATTCTTCCCCGGGCCGGACTATCAATTGTCTTGAGCCCAGTCTACAGACCGGGCTGGGCAGGAGCCCACGGGCCAAGCCAGAGCCCGTGCAGACCTCTGATAGTAACTGAACAAGTAAATACGTATAAGTGAGAAGCAGTTTCAAAACAAGGACAACATAGTAAGAGCAATAAACCATAAAATATTATCACGTTACGGGGAGCGAAAACGCAAAAGTCATAAACCGATAAACACTTTGTAGGACATCGGTCCTTGTACTTATTCGGTGTGAAAGGAAAGTGAATTTTACACCAAATGCAATTGTTAAGTAAGTAATAAAAAGAAGTGCAATATATTTAAAAAACACACAGTTTTTGTACTACTTTCTAATATCGATTTCGCTCATCGCGAGCATTATCGACTGACTAGCAAGTCGATTAGAAAACTATAATTTTTTTTATAGGGTAAAAATAGCAAAGTATTCAGTTCTACAAGAATTTAGTCAGCGTGTTGATTATTTCACCTATTTCGTCTTCACGCCATCGTCAGAACTATGTTTAGGCATGATTTAGCTTAGCTATATAACATACTTGTATTTTTTAACCAGGCTTCCCCCATGATGGAGGTCGCTTATATTAGTTCATTTAACACTTTTCTCTGTGCATACGAAGTAAATGAGAATTACACTGTTCAAAATTTTATAATTTTAAATGATGGATAATTTTCCGTTCAATCTTTTGATTTTTACAAATTTTACGATTCTCATGTAGAGTTTTTATTTGTGATATTTCTACTATAACTATTCATAGTTGCTAAGCAAATGTAAAACAGATTGATATGTTATGACGACATGACGGATTAATTTAATATTGAGCAGTTGCTAAACAAATTTTTGCTATATTTCTTTCTGTTTCTCTTCATTGAGACGTTAAAAATATAGCGTTTTCAATTTAAGATTTTAAGTTGAAAATAGTACAATTGTCATAAAAATGGCAGCCAGAATGACCAACTTTGTAAGGAGTTCTTGTGACCGACAGACAAACATACAGATTTCTACATGTAAGTATTTTGTGCTATATAGTCGGGATATACTGTTTAGAAAATATAGACAATATTATATCATCTCACTTATTCTAACATCATAACTTTTATTTGAAATTTAAATATGTTACGTATTACTTGTGTTTTCGAGTATTTCTAGGTAAAGAGAACACACATGGTAGTATTAATTAATAATTATTGTAAATACATTGAGATTTTATTGATTGTGCGTAATTACATGTGCTTGTAGTAATGGTTTAAGTAAGGGTGATAAATTAACGATTTTTTGAACATTAAGGAGGTTAATACCTCGATTATATCTATCCATTTCCAGTTATTCTAATTAATTAAACCTAGAAATTGTATTGCACAAATGCAGATATACCGGGAATGAATTAGAAGTTATTACTACTTTTATAAGTTATCTGAAAAGAGTATTTCTGGGACTGAATCTTAAGTTTCTGGTGAGATTTGAGATACTACATTAAGAGTCCATATGCTCTACCTTCGGAGTGAACAAAGTTGGAAGTGAAAAATATATACAATAATTTTGAATACGGTATATTTCCTACAAGAATCAAAAGTTATGATACGAGAAAACTTGCATCAGAAAATCGATAGAATGAATTCAATGAGTGGTATAGGGAAATTTCAATAAACATCCGAGGAAAATCACACCCCAGGCGAACGTCTGTTTTCAGTTACCTGAAAGAAAGTTTTTATAAAACAAAATACAACCCTCCGTGTGGAGTGAAATGTGAATAAATATACTTTCGTTTTGTAAGGATTTTAAATAAAAAGGTTTTTCCAGTGAATTACATTTTTGCATATTTTCCCGGTTTAATCACTTAATTTTCCAACGAATAGAATTATTCGAGCACATTGACAAATTTATTCTAAATTTGATGGTGCAATGAAATTTTTGACCGCTGTACCTAATTGAGCTTTCTTCCTGCGTCGTCATTGTTTCGAGTCTCGAAAAAAAAGTTTCATAAATTGATTTTTCAATCGATTTATGAACTACTAGTCGAGTCCGTCGTGCAGTGATCAACGTCGTTGGTTTCGATTACGGATCTTATGTGTTTAATGTTAATCCCATTACGGACAGTTTCATTAATTGATTTTTCAATCGATCTATGGACTTTTGTTCGAAAGCTGTCCTAGCCCTATCATTTGACACCGCCCCGTACTTATGGGGCGGACAGGGTCTTCAAAACCAATCTGCAGACTCTTCCTATTAATGAAAATTTAAGAATGTAATACGCCTCCTGAGGCGTTAAGGGTGGGGTCGTATTTGTTGGTTGATGTTGTTGGTTTTGCAGTTTGAAGTGGGGGGGAAGGGCCTGCGATCCTGCCAGAGTCAGTGGAGTTCCGACCGTTCTGGGGGGGAGGTCGCGGCAGCGCCTGATCCCTTCGATTACTATAAAACCACTTACACAGTTTAAATTAAAAGTATGTAATTCTGTTGTGTCTAATGTCTTGTGAAACTGTAGCTAATTGCAATAAACCAGATGAGTACACGGATAAACGACCGGGGTTTAAATGGAAGACGAAGGAACTGTTGTTTTCTCCTTTGTTTGTCCTTATCCCAGGACGCGGGCCTTGAAGTGTGTTGAAGCCCGCACCCCGCTTCTCCCCGCTCCTACACCGTCATCCCTCGAGCGGCGAGCGAGACAGATGATGTGATTTGTGTCGTTTTGTTTTTTCTCTTACTCTCTCACATTTTATTCTTCTCTCTAGGAAAAACGAGGTTCGGGGATGAAAAGGATGAGTAACAAGTAGTTCTCTTAGAAAAACTACCTCCATTAGGAGGCCATATGCTCTTCGTTGGAAGTGAACATGGCTTAAATTTTTCTAAAGTCAATATTCTAAATTTTGTTAAAACATTTCCGTTTCACATATATGAACTTCTAATGCGACATTAAAATTCAGTTAACAAGAATTGATTGCTTAGTGACTCGCTTAACGTATTTCTGCTGAGAGGGCAAGAAAATAAAAATGGATCTAAGAAAAAGTAGCCATTAGCTTATCATTCTCTTTACGTCTCAGAGGCTTGTGCGATTCAACCAATTCTTGTTAAATACTTGTCTTGAAATACTCCAAACAGTCCATATGCTCCAAATTAAGTGCATGTATAAATAAAAATATTTATTGCCAACGATTTTTTACAAAATTTCACTTTTTTTATGCTAATTTAAGCTTTAAGATTTTATTTATAAATGAAATTGATTTATTTTTATTGTTGTCAAAATTATCTGTTTTGTATACGTAAGTTACGAAAAATGAGAAGATCAGAATACATATATTCATTAATTATGTAGGTATTATAAAAAAGTATCTGCATAAATAAACCGAGGTTTACGTTACAGGTAATCAGGAAGTATTTAATTTCAAATATGAAATATTTTCTAATACTTGCAGTTGCTCTCGAAATATCGGAATTTACTATTTGACCGGGATCCCGGGATTGGAAGCCCTAGTGCCAATCGATGCATAACATGACGTCATGCATCTACCCGGCCATTTTATGATGATCATAAACATTTTTTTCAATCGTTTTTCCACACAACAAACAAAGACCTCATAAAATTTATTTGCGTTACAAATTTTATCTCGTTATATCGGAAACTCTGCTTAAATTATTTTTTATATGGAGGCTGTTACATGACTTGCGATGCTTACCCATTTGCCATATCGAAATTGCCAATGTGTACATTTTAACCATTCAAATTTCGTTCACTATAATTTTACCGAATTTTCTCAGTTTCTTTTTATATATAAACGAGAAAAACTGATGCCTCACTATCACTTCGGGTTCGCCGTGTACTTGCCGAATATGCCGAAAGACAAAACACAAATCGTTTGTGACAAAACTTTTGAAAGTGTACACAATTTGAACGACTTAAAGCTGATAATAAAGCTTAATAATAAACCCGCAGCGTGTATTTTACATTAAAACATCTACAACGAGCTTGGAAAATTAATGCTTTTCTTTTATAATATAATAGGAAACAATAACTCGATGTTTTCTTGCATTTACACTACCCAGACGATTACTAATCTCTAATGTCGAGCCTGTAGCCGAATAGTCAATGTCGTGACCTTCGGTCGCGGAGTTTACAGAGTTAAATACCAGTATGTACAGTTTCATAAATTGATTTTAAACTAAATCAATTGAATTTGGATTATTGAGATTTTGTACACTTCCATGTATTTTGTCACTAACGACCCGGGTTTCGCCTTTCGGCATCTTCAGGCATTCGAGCACACGAATGGACTCGAACTGAAAATACATGGAAGTGTACAAAATCTCAATAATCCAAATTTAATATTGAAATTCCATCAAGCACCCTCAGTCGATGTCTTAAATTAAATCAATTGACTTTGGCCACTTGACCATTACAACTATCTTACCCAATCTATCTACGAAAACTTGTGTCTATCGAATAAAAGACACTTTCATATCATTGTCAAGATGTTTTGCGCCTTAATGAGCTTCACGTAGTTCAATTATTTGTTGATAATTATCCGTCTTGTTACGTGTATTATTGTACTACCACTAGTTTAAGCATTTGCGTATCCATGATGGGATGTAGAGCAACTGATAACAGAAGTGATATGTAACGGTAACTGAGCGAAAATATTTTATTGTTTGAGTCTGCCAAATATTTAAGTGCGAGCGTTTTGTTTGTGTATTTATGGAATCGACTTTATATTGCAAACAGTTGTCACAACGAATATGAGAGAGCCGTTTGTTATTATTTTAGTGCGACAAATATTTCACAAAAGGAAATGCAGATATTGAATCAGTGCCATTTCGTCATGATATCGCCTAATTCGCTTTGCTTTTTCCATACAAATATTGTTACACTGCCAAATCAAAAACTGAATATTCAGAATCAAAAACACCGTTTCGCTAAAAGCTGAAAATGCATATGTATAAAAGCAATTTGTGGGAATATAAAATATAAAATTAAAATTGATAACTAAGTTATTCCATCACTAACGTGACGCGTTTCGCCTTTTGAAGAAAGATCTTCAGACTAACTATATTGCAAGGTTATTCATTTCTAAGGTAAAATTACATTAAATAAAGAGTGGGATTGGGTTTTATTCCATTCTACTGGAGTGCGGAGGGGGGTTAAGATATAAACACTGTTACACTATTTACAACTCAATTGCTGGCACTTGGAGGCGGAAAACCCAAGGGAAACAATGTATTTATTTCACTCATTATGTAAAATTATCAAGACTAATTCCGTTTAGCAGGTAGAAAATTTTAATCTGAGAAATAACTACAACTGGAGCGGGGCTATTTCATATTTTAAGACATTTATTTATATTTTAAACCATGTCCACTGGCTATGTGAAGCATGCCTACTAATGGAGTTATCTCAACAGAAGTTTTTTCACGATAACTGCTTGTTACTCAGTTGTACACCAGGACCAGTGGTTAGCTAATTGCTCTCGCTACGGCCCGTTTTTAGGATTGGATGGGTGAGAATAGAGGAATTTTGGACAAAACAAACATCCATACATACGAACAGAAATCCATAAATTTATTGAAAAATCAATTAATGAAACTGTTTAAATTGAGATTCGTATCCGTGAAATTCATAACCGAAGTCGGCGACGTTGACCACTGCATCACGGACTTTAATTTAAATATTGCTAAACGAATTATATTGAATATAGCATTTAACTAATACTTAAATTGCAATTTAATTGGAAAATATTGAGTATTTCTAAATTTATTTTTAATTTTAATTAGAGCCAATTGTTAATCGTAAGATTTTAGAGTAGTTAAGATGAAATTAAGATGTCATGGTTAATACGTTTACCATTCAACATCCGTGATCTAGATCTCAAATAAAAAAAAACAAATATTATTGTGTACCGAGTCAGGAGTTGGGCTCGGACCTTCCGACCGCTAAGTGGAGCTCTTTCGGCTACAGTGGTCAACATGCATAAAAAATATTGTCCAATTGGCTGAATTGAGATACATATAATATGGCATATTTTCACATTACATACGTACTACATTATAGAATACTGTGATATTCTGTGATTTTTAAATAAATAAAGTGTCGTTATTTTTCACCACACTGAGTTCATAAAAAAGGTATTACATTAAAAACGCGAAGCTACTTCAATTTTCGACAAACACTCAAATATTTGAATAACTGTCGAATACAGAATTATAAATTCTCGCCCCATTTTCCGCGGCGTCAAAATGGCAAAAAGTCGAAACATGTAAGCAGAACAGCAATCATAAATGATCGGAGGTGACGTTATTCGAAAAGCCCCAAACAATTGAATCAAATTTCGTGTTTGTATTTTCCGATAGGTGGCAGCGCTGGAAAATTCAAAGAGCATTGTTTCCATTTCCGAAATCGGGGTGGTTGAAAAAGAATCATATGACTGAATTTCGTATTGTATTCTATGAATTTATCGTCAAAACGTATAAGAATATTCTTTTTCTTTATGGTCGTTTTCCTCATCTGTGAGGGTCGCGACCTCCGCTTATAGCACATCGCTACTCACTCCTGTACTCCGCTGCTCTGAGGGTCTTCGGCAAGGAGAGGCTGCTGACGTCCTCCACTCATCTAGCGAGTCAGAATCCTTCCGCATTCAATTTTTCTTTCCACTTTTCCTATGCCGAAGAGCTTCTCAAGATATTCGCTAGGCTTGCGGATGGTGCGGCCAAAAAAGGCAAGTAGGCATCTTGTGTATACGGCTGAAAGTTTACCCTGGATATGCAGCTCGTTCAGGATACATGCATTAGTGCATCTGACAGTCTATGGTATTCAGAGCATCTTTCTCCGGCACCACATTTTAAATGCGTATAGCCGTTTTTTGTCTTTTTTTTTAGATTATTATTTTTATTATAAATCGTCGCTTCCATTGCCAAATTGTACATATCGATACCTCAGTTCCATAGAGTTACAAGTCAAAAACAAAAACAGTTTTGAGTTAAGTGTGAAGAAATTCTTAAAATACCAATATCTATCTACCAGTCCCAAAATGTAGCAAGTGGTAATCTGTGATTTTTAATTTTTAGATTGATAGTGTTATAGTACTTCTGAAAAAAAATATATTTATAATATGTATCATAAATATAAATAGATTTTTAGGTAATACTAGAATTTCATTAAAATATACAAAAATAGATGTATGTAAGATAAAAGATTAAGCCAGCCCAAAATCTTATTTCACTATTATCTCAGAATTATGCTTTTTGAGTTGTTACACTATGGATCTGAGGTATCGATATGCAAAATCAATTTTTTTCTGGTGAGCATAACACAGTTTATAAAACACTTTTATCGAATTAAAAAATAATAAAAAAACACGTAATTAATATTAAATATATATATAACTATACTCTAGAGATTTTGCACATATACAATTTTGCAATGGAAACAACGATTTGGAATTTTACCAAACAATACCTAAGAATTCTTTTACAGTTATATTCTATTTTCTAAAGGAACAGTTTGAATAAAATATCTAAATAAAACAATTACTTGCTAAGTTTAATGGTCCCCAGAGTAACTTAATATGTATGCCTTCATAAAAGGAAATATGTGGCGTCCTGGTGCACCGTAAGCGGAGCAGTCACCATCTCCCGAGGGACTGCCATAACTAACTCCTCCTTTCCCGATATTTTTAATTTGGGAATTCCCTTCGGATGCTGGGCATCGGAAATTTTCAGAATTCCTGCGCCTCGTAAAACTTTTGTCTCACAGACTACACCCAGAGGCGCTCAACCGGTTAACATGAAGTAATTACACATCACAAGTATCAATTAAAACAATTATTCCACTGGTATGACATCATGAATAAATATAGATATCAGAGCATTGACAAAAACGGAATCATAATGGAAACGAGTGATTTTTGGTGCCAAATTTAAGGAACCCAACTAGATCTTTGTTGTCACGCTCCTTTTATAAATCAACTAACGCTGAGTTCGCTCTTATAGAACCATGTGCGCTACTAAAGTGAAACTTGTGAACGTACAATGGTTGTAAGTCAATTGCTCAACCTTCTCTTCAGAGACGGTAAGGTTAGAAAAGTTCTAGTAGTAGGCAAATGTCGGCTCCGTGTGTAGTCGTTAACGTCGTTGGCTACGGCTACGGATGTCTCGGGTTCAATTCCCGGTGAGGACAGTTTCATAAATAGATTTCTCAATCGATTTATGTATTTCTGTTCGTAGGCATGAATGTTTAGAATATCTAAAATTACCTACCACCCATCCGATTCTAAAAACGTGGCATAGCGAGAGAGATTAACAAACCACTAGTCCTGTAATAGCCCCTACTATCTTCTAAAAAGATAGATTGAGCAACTGAGTTACAAGCAGTTCTAGTAGAAAAACTCCATTAGGAAGCTATATACTCCATACTGGGAACGGACATGGTAAAAAAAGTTATCAAATCGCTCTCCCTACGTCTTGTTTTCAGGTTGTGGGTAGGGAAGGCTTCAAACAACACAGTCATCCATGACCCTGGATAATAATCTAAAAATCGATTGAAAAATCTTTTTATGATATCGTATTCCATTCCGCGGCTCAACACCCCCCCCCCCCCACCAAGTAGAACTAAGTAGAAACACAGAACCAATTATTAATTAACTACATACCTACTTGAACAAAATAACAATTTATGTGCGAAATAACTACTTTATAACGATTTTTCAAACTTAAAACTGTTTTTGAGAACATGTGACATAGTTATTTTTGTAACTGTTCATGGATTGAAAGGAAATAAATATTTTCACATAACATTGGCGAAAGATATAACCTTGCTTAGTAAGTTATTGTATTGTATTATAGCAGG
Source organism: Himalopsyche phryganea (assembly GCA_022494535.1). Lineage (NCBI taxonomy): Eukaryota > Metazoa > Arthropoda > Insecta > Trichoptera > Rhyacophilidae > Himalopsyche > Himalopsyche phryganea. Next base: position 527,385 of record JAGVSL010000164.1, read on the forward strand.
GACATGAGGTGGTATAATTGTATTGCAATTACTTACATGGAAGAATCTTTACTTGGTGACCTCTATCGAGTGCAATGCCTTGACGACTCTTCCTGTCAACGTATTAATCTTCACAATTTACCACTACCACATGTCACACGTCACGTTATGAACTATTTGCCAACCCTTTTAGAAAGGACACCGTGGCCAGAAAAAGTACACTAGAAATCAACACACAGGTGATTCCGACTGAGAAAGCATAACTACATTGCACAAAACACATTCCAAAAACATAACCACAAATTGCTGATACAAGTCATAGACAACTATGGTTATAAAACCTAAGCACGAGTATACCTGTCAGTTATTTTTGTCATATAAAATGCAAATAAAATTCGCAAATAAAAGTTTAATCAATGAATTTGCTCTACTCTGTTTTTTTATCGCTGTAATTTTTGTAATATAATAGAATATTTATTGAAAGCATCTGCCTTCATCAATATTCTTCATGGCCATATCTCTTTCAGTAAGATCGCGAATAAAATTAATAATAAACTTAGAAGCTTTTGGATCGTACACACAGAATAATGAAATAACTTCACTTTTTGTTCTAACATAATAATAGCCTTGGTATTTTCTCCTAAATGACTGGCCGACAGGCATCGCCTACTTTATTCAATTCGTCTGTGTGAACAATAACGGTAGTCAATTTATAATCAAAAATAAATTGCCCTTAGCTATAGATTTTAAAAATAAAACACAATTTGTTTTGTATTTCGCGTAATGTGTGGTCTCCGCCACATTTTACAGTTGACTTGATTATACAATTATTTAGTATAAATTACATCAAAAATATTATGTATTATTTGGCATATACCTCGACGGTACTAACTGTGATTTGTGTTTTGCCTCTTTGATAAGCATTTTCAGTTGATAAATAATATTATTTACGAAAAACGGCCTTTTTCCGTGCTGATTCCCGCGTGAATTGATTTTTAATATAAAATTTTTGTATATGCTTCATTTTTGCATGTAATATCCCGATCGGTAACTATTAAATTATGTTTTCTGAAGAATCTTCAAGATAAACTCCAGACACCAAACTGATTCGATAGCAGCACAAGCAAACTCTTTATATTTAATTTGTGTGTCCATTTATAATCGCAATGTATCCGGTTTTAATCCACTTTTTACATTTGCCAAAAGCTGTCTAAAAAAAATGATTATACCCTTCGATGCATGGAGACTGTTGATCAGCATTAAATGTTCTAACATTTCTTTAAAAAAGTACTTTATTTTACATTCATATCTGACTTTAGCATATATTTGTATATTTTCCAATTTTCGCATAAATCTATTGTGAAATTAGCTCAATATTTATAGGTGTCACTACTAAAAACTTTACAACAGCTGTATGAGGTGACGTCCCGTGATTCCGCAAGGAACAGTACTACAAATCCTATTTTATTACAGTGAAAATGTAAGGTAACATTGGTAATCAACATTTTTTATACTAAGCACATACTTAAATAAATCCCTAAATGGACTGTACCAATAAAAACTGTTAAGAGAATAAATAAATGCGCACGGTATTTTATTCAACTTTATACCGATTATAAAATTAGCAATAAAACTAAAAGCGCTTATTTTTACAAGCACGTTTCTCTTGTAAGCGGAGGCAGAGAGAATAAAAATAAAACAATTTCTCATTGGCAATATAATGACGAGAAAAAAAACTGAAAACACAGCAGAGACCCAAACCACCGCCTACTTTATTCCCAAGCCAACAGAGGTCAGAAGAGTAACGTGTGACAACGGCTCTAAAACTTTTGTTTATCAACTTCATAATTATGTTTTGATCTTGCAATTGATAATATAAAAATTATGTTAAGTGTCATATAAACATGATGATTTAATGAGTCAAACTATCAAGCTAGTTTATAGAAACAGAATAAATATACTTTAAGATAAATTACCATGATGAAATACGATATATTTATTATTGTTTCTATGGGGAAACGAATAAATACGATTGACAACACCGACGAGCTACCAGCACTGGAGAAAGTAGAGACAACAACAGAACTCGTCATATCATACACCGAGACGGGTGATAGAGAGAACGCAATCGAACGTCATAGAAGCCGGACCACCTCACACTCTGAAACAGGCGACAATAATTTCTCACTAGCCGTCAACCGCAAGGTTGGCGACAGATCTATTCGAAAATGTTAAAATATCTGGAATTACAAAGTCAAAAAAAAATCAAAGAAAGATAGCGCTCATCATTTATTATGTTAGTATTGAATCAAAAAAGCAAAAACTCATCAGATTGATTTATAAATCAAAAATAGGTATATCGATCTTCCAGATCAAATCAATATTCTAATAGTCACCATAAATTAAATACTAATGTAGGGTATTCATTACGCGTAGCAGCAAAGCTTAGCTTTTTTTAAATGCTTAGCTGCTAGGCCACTTGAAGAAGAAAATCTGCATCAAAGGATGTCGGCATATAATGCATACACCACATTAGCTGTTTTAATAGTGAAAATTCTGATACATGTGATTTTAATTAATTAATGTATAATAAAATGATACTACTCCATTAATTGTTATTTTGGGAAGCGTTCCATAGGATTTCCGAGATGTATGGTAATGAGGCTGGTTAATTATTGGCTGGAGTGTCCAGTAACACGGCCCTGCTTGCGGCGTCACACTCCCTCGACAACCGCACACCAACCGGGAAACGCAATGGCCTTATGCCATACAACCATATGAGCCATACCAACTACCTACGAAGTTTAATTTGCGTACTCATCTGCTTAATATCGTTAGTTAACAGTTTATATGAAATTAATTAAATATAAAATTTTCAATCCGTTAACATATTGGTTGTCTCACGACCGCTAATAAGATCAGACAAATTAGCACATTTTGAATTTTTTGTGAAAATTGATTTAAATATTATTTTGAAGATTTTCTTATGGAATTTCTACTATATATTAAAAAATAAATTTATAAATCTGTCTGTCTTTCACAAGAACTCCTCTCAAATGGTGTACAGTAGGTCTAGATTGAAACGGTGTAGATTCTATACGGCATAAAGATATAGGGCAAATTACAACGCCTTCTGGAAATTTGCGGCGTCGCATAGCGAGTGAACAGATCTTTACAGGTAACGCTACGTCATTTATAGGTTTATGTGCAGTCTACACACCTAACTGCACGCCGCCAAGTCCTGAACAGCTGCTCCCGGGACAATCCCAGCGCAAATATTGAAAAACGCGTCACGCTGTTACGCCCTGAGAAACATCTGATCGTTACACAACGCACGGTCGTGGCGAGTGGTTGTGGGATTGCATGTATGAAAGATTCTGTTCCAGGATTTGAACTAGTAACTACTCAACCGGGTAGACGAACGTTCAATAGCGTTTACCACTTTACAGGTTAATGATGTCATTTATAAATTTATTAAACTATCATGTATCGAACAACCATTATTATTTATTGTAAGTTACCTTCGTCAAATGAGAAATGCAATATAAAAGCTTCGTTTGCCCTTTGCGAAAATTGAATTCTTTACTGATGATAGGTGTCAAAGAAAAATATCTTCTCACGTCAAAAACAGCAATCGACGATAAAAAAAAGATAATCGCTCACCTTATAAAAAAGTAGTTAGCGCTCCCTATAAATTACGCAAGTGTCATAATTTTATTTTATTGCCTACGACTACCATTCTGAAAGCCTATCATTTTACATATGCAGGGAATAATTCAACAAAGATGAGCGCGAAACAAAGATGATAATTAATTAATGTTTCAGCTTTAATAATAAGGACTTCGCAATTTGCAATACATTATTATTTATATCTTGTTTTTATACACATCGATATTTCAGTACATTAGTCAGACAACCAAAAAAAATGAAATTTGAGTTAAATATTGAATATAAAGTTTTAGGAATCGTTAATTATAATTAACTTGTGAGATAACAGAGATCTCATTTAAGGATAGATCTGCCACGGACTGGTCGATTTGTCGCCAACCTTGCGGTTAACGGCCAGTGAATTATTATTGTCGCCTGTTTCGGTTCTGCCTGTGACTCGTGTTGTTTATCAGTTTTGGCAGCTCGTCTAGTGTTGCCATTCGCTCCCCACACAAGGTAGATAACCTTCTAAAGAATTAATCGAAATGATATTTACATTGATTTGTAAATACAGGTGTGGATAATATCTATTTTTTCAAAAAACTATTCGCTGCAAATACCAACTCTTTGAACGATTGCTTTTTAATACTATATCGACTGTGGAAAAGAAAAACGACGTAACCCACACTCAAAAATTATTGTCTATAGCCCACACAACACGTCTATTAAAATGTATAAATTGTGATTATCGAGAAAAAAAATATTTTTGAAAAAAAGAAGGACATGTCCTTTTGCCTTTCTACAGTCGATATAGAATAAATATGTATATAAATATAATGTATTAACACGTCTCGTGTGAGTTATACACTATATTTTTTGGTGTGGGTGACGTCCTTTTTTCTTTCCACAGTCGATATCATCGACCATTGTGTACAAATTGTATGCGGGTACTAAGAAAATTGTTTTAATGCGAATCAGATTCATACATACCAGGCGCGTGCGGTGGCTTTATCTTTTTCTCGCTCAATCCCATGAAAAGTGAAGGTGCAAGCGAGATTCAACGGCAAGTGGCACATGCTCTTGTATCTTACTTACTCATACCCCTATGAGGTTGTGCAATAGAGGTAGAGATAAATCCACCGCACGCCGATGATACATACATAATATATTATCTCTTCTATATAGCTGAAAATGCGTTTATGAAAATCTGTTTATCTGTCAAAAGAACTCCTCCCAAACGGTGTAAAGTAAGTACTGACGTGTGGTTTGCACATATTATTATTTTTGCCATTTCTAGGTCAACTGGGTAATTTTCATCTTTAAACATTACTATTAATTGATTGACCATACTTTTTGGATGTTACATAAGATACGGTCCACGGTAATATTTACAACATTAAACTTTTTACATTATTATCAATTGATTGACTATATTTTGTGGGTGTCATATGAGATACGGTTCAGGTGATATTTTCATATACAAATGATTGCGCTTTCTATCCCTGGTAAAGATGGGTTATAAAAACTAGTAGCTATATTATAAAATAATAAATTGATAGCATAGTTTATCGCTCAATTTTTCTAGAAATCTCATATTGCAGAGTTTCTTACTAAACGAAGAAACTTAGAAGAGTGAAAATCTCAAGCAGTGGCATCCCATGAATAATAAATATAATCATTAATTATTTTCACAACTTTAATTGTCTGCTTCCTTCTACATCTGCTAGCAAAAATCTTTTATAAATAGACAAATCTACCATGTCTATCTTGATAATATGCATCTATATTGTGCACAGTCCACATATTTTTATTATTTCATGCACGAGGGAAGGGAAGAGTTTTTTTAATGTCCTGGAGCAGAGGTCTTCAACCTCCCGCAGCCTTTGGAACCCTTCTAATTTATAAAATTCCTCAAGGAACCCAAACAGCTTTTGAAATCGTGACTGCAGCAGCTTTCACGACGGCGAATTGTGCCATCAGTAGTTATGGATATTTGTTTCATTTATAAAATTGTTGAATTTCGTCTCAGTAGCCTGTCCCATAAACGCGGAGGAACCTTTCAAACTTGATGCGTAGCCCATGATGAAAAACGCTGTTCTAGATCACTCAACGTTGTGCTCACCACCACCCGCTATGGTTTCACACCATTCTTCCAAGGTCACTGATATAATTACACAAATTTAATTTAACCGATAGATCTGCCACTGAACTTCCGCAATCAACGACTAGTGAAGTATTATTGTCGTTTGTTTCATTGTGTGAGGTAGTTTGGCTTCTTTGATGGTATTGCGCGTCATATCTGTGTCTCTGCTTCCTCTCAATGTTTATTTTTAAGTTAAGAATTAGAATCATTGCTTAGATTATAAATACTAATAACCTTGCGATACAGTTAACCTGAAGATGCTTTTTAAAGATGCGAAAACATGTCACATGTAACACAGCAGTGGAATGACAAAGTAATTAAGTTACCGGCGAACCATCGAATAAAAAAAGTTGAAATCGAAAATAGACATTATATTATTTTAATAAACCGAATTCCCTCATCGCTCCTGCTCATTATATTTATTAATTTATTGTAAATTTAAAAAATTGAAATGCACGGCATTACACCAATGCGCCATGCATTACACAAATATAACAACAACAATAATAATTTGGATTATTGAGATGTTGTACACTTCCATGTATTTTGTCACTAACGACCCAGGTTTCGCCTTTCGGCATCTTCAGGCATTCGAGCACACGAATGCCTGAAGATGCCGAAAGGCGAAACCCGGGTCGTTAGTGACAAATTACGTGGAAGTGTACAAAATCTCAATAATCCAAATTTGATATTGAAGTTCCATCAAGCACCCTCAGTCGATGTCTTAAATTATATAATAATAATAATAATTATTGAAAGCAATAATACTAATAAAAAGAATAATGAAAATAAAAAAAAAAAAATTATTAAATATAAAAAAACAAGAAATTATTATTAAAATTCGGAATAAGCAAAAAATTGTGTTTTGTTTTATTACAATAATCATAAAATACAGATTTGAGATTAGATATAAGGCAAAAGTATTTTTCAAATTGGTGAGAACGCTACTGGTGTCTTTGCAGATATATAAGACCGAAATGATTTGTCTGGTGGAACAGATCGTTTTGGCAGATCATATCTTATCTTTTTTCTCCACGGGAAGGTGAGTACATGCTATTTTATAAAATACATCTCACAAAGTCTTTCAAAAATGACCAAATGGTGTCAACTCTTCACACACTAACTTTGAGTAACAATTTAAGAAAACAATGTAGTGGACAACCTTTTCTACGCATTGCAAGTAAAAACACATCATTTAAGATAATATATATGTATATCTATATATATATAAAATGAATGTCTGTTTGTTGGTTTTTTGGTTTGTCCGGATCTTATAGGTTCCTAAACTACTGAACAGATCGCGACGAAACTTTCAGGAAGGACTTATTGTGATCATGCCGGGAAATATTATATAAAATAAATGTTTGTTTGTCCTTTACGCGTTCCTTTACTATTCATACGATTTCGATGAAACTTCGGTGAGTTGTTGAGCACACACCCGTGAAGGGTTCTGAAGAAAAAAAATTGAAAATCTAAAATTGAAAAAAATAATCAAATACGTACATACAGCGACATCTAGGAAAAACCTTCTGATTTATTCGTGTACGCACCACACGAAAAATAAAAATATTGTGTTATAACAAGTGTGATATTGAAACTCGGGTTCGGGTCGGGCCAGACCTGAAGATGATGGGCTCGAACCGGGTAAGTCTATGAAATTTTGGCCTGTGCAGACCTCTAATCCAAAAGCAGTTCAATAAATAGAATTAAAACACAAACCCTTTCTTTCTTTGAGTGGCATTGCAACGCATGCCGGGTACTCACTAGTATATATATAATTTAAGATATTGCATCCCATCGAAGCCCACAATGCTAATATAATTGTAAAATCACTGGTAATTCTAATATTAGTTGGAAAGCGGCAGTTCGTCACTCTGTTAATACATTTGTTGTACACAACAAAGATTAAGACGATTCTCGAAATTTTAACTCAGGTATCAGGTGGATCCAAGACTTATAATTTTTTATCTCGTAAATAATATTTGTCGTGTCTGTATCTTGCTATAAACTTGTGTTATAAACTAGACAGCTAGACACTGTTTACTGTCTGTCAATTCGAGCCCATTTGTGCGCTCGAGTGCCTGAAGATGTCGAAAGGCGAAACCCGGGTCCTTAGTGAAAAAATCCATGGAAGTGTACAAAATCTCAATAATTCAAATTTAATAACACATATTTAATAATATCTTGATTCTCAAATATCAAGTTTAAATTCTAAGTATCTAAGATATTCAAATTTGAATTCTAAGAAATATGTATCTGTCATCTGTTACGAATTTAATATTATCCATTTTATTAAAAAAATATTCATTATCTCACAAAATATAATATTAACAGAGTAATGTGTGACAGAGAATAAATGATGTTGAACTCTTTTTGAAGTCCTTTTAAAACTATTACTTATAAAACGAACGAAAAAAATATTTACAAATACTACACGTGTTACATATTTCTTTAAAAGGACAAACGAGGGCGGAGTAATATGCCAGGGGGTAAGAATATGTGGGGGTTCCTACAACGCGAAGCATACCTAGGAACATATTGCTGCGACATCAACGAAAAATTACCAAAGTTTCAGACAGGGAGCAAAGCTTTATCGTCTGAAAACCTTCTTCGAAAGCCTCCACTCCGGACAAGACTTAACTGCACTTGAAATATGCCTCTCTTAATATCACATTTTATCGTAAAAGATATTTTTTAAGAATGAAGAAATTGTATCCTTAAAATTCTGTTTCTTTTTGTTAATTATTATTCAGGTGTATAGGAGTTAGCAAGTTTTGAATAATTACATATTATAGAAGTCTATAACACAAATAAGAACCTTACGGTTGATAATCATACCATCATCTTTGACTGTAGTATGGAAGAATATTTAATTCAGTGGCAGTAGCCTAGCGGTAATAGATGAACCAGTCCTTTATATTATACTAGTAATTTTTACCCGGCTTTGCCCAAGATAGAGAACGCTTATATGAAGTTATTAAATTTATAAATTGGCTAGCTAATGTTGAAGTTTATTTTTAATTTGAAAATATCACTCTTAACCGTAACTCTTTTGTTACACCCACAAAACATAGACCACCAATTAATAATAATGTTAAAAGTTGAAACCAGCTATAATAAAATATGACAATTTTGCCACCTGCACTCTTGTTATGACGCCGTAGAACTTCTTGATAGACAACTTGTTGATCTGCATTTAGTAATGGCTTCTGCAGTGCCACAATTTAAACATACGTACAGAGTTATACGCTGATTCTCGATGACGATTCAGGATGCACACCAGGTTGTACGAATTTAGCAAACTCACTTTTTACCAAATCACAAACATAAAACTCAACATTTAACAGAAATATTTGCGTTCTCGTTACTATCTCAACTGTCACTTGCAGAACATATTAGTATTGAGCAGTTGCTAGGCGACTATTATTATTAATTTTTTCGTCCCACCTTGAAACGTCAAAAATATAGCGTTTTCAGTTTTAGGTTAAAAGTTAAACGTTGAGAGTTGAAAGTTGAAAATAGCGCAGTTGAACTAACAATTACAGCCAGAATGACATGTAAAAATTTCACGTCGCGAGTGTAAGCCGTTTGGGAGGAGATGTTGTGACCGACAGACATACAAACATACATATTCCTACATGTATTTTGTGCTATATAGTAGAGATTATATATTAAATTTAGTTATTTATCAAATACTGTTCTTTTTTCATTTTATTTGAAATCTTGAACATGTGTTTGGATCATTTACAGTGTGTTAACTGACAATTCTTGGTGGAAAGGTTTCAGAGTTTTAAAATGATCAGGACCGGTCTCGTTCATCACGAGCATAATGAACTAAAATCAGTACTATTTCGTTTTTTTACCATGTCAGCTCCCAACGTGGAGCAACTCCTAATTGAGGTATCTCAAGAGAACTTTCTCAAACTTTCATTTTCGAAGAGAGTAGGAATAGAAGGATAAGGCTAAGACTGGACTAGCAGTTAGCTGATCGCTCCCGACACGATATTTTTTCTACGACTCCGGTAGGAGGGAGTTCTATACATTACAAAGATCCATGCCTACGAACAAAAATCCACAAATCGATTTATGAAACTGTCCGTACCGAAGTTTCAACTTCTGAAATCAGTAACTAAAGCCAACGACGTTGACTAGTACTCCACGGACCCATCTGTAGACTATTTAATTTGGTTTATGTATAATTTGTATGATTATCTGTAAATCCTTGTCATAGTTCTTGGGTCAATTGTTTGATATACCTTGTAATTATAAACACTAATTTTCATATAAATAATTCTTGTTAAGATGTCTATGTTATCAGTGAAGAATGTCGTGATCATTATAAAATTGTGGAATTATCACAAAATAATTTGTGTTTTATTTAAAAAAAAAATAGTTTCATATATCCGTACAAGGGACCTCCGTCACGTACATTAGACGGTGGAGTGAGTTTTACCAGGATCGCAGAAGATCCTGGGGGTGTGAGGGGTTTTCAAACTATTCGCTTTCCAGAGGAGAGATAAATCATGTACGGGTAGGACGAGACGGCTGGAACTTGTAACAGGGGAACAGAAACGAAGAGAGAGAATCTTTTAGGCCACGTGACATCTCATCGAATCGTAGTAAAAAGGAAAAGTTCATAGTTTACATGGCAAAGATGCGAATATTAAAGTGCTCATAAATCACAACAAAAATGTTTTGTGTCACAGTTTTTACTTAATATATAAAAATCATATTGTCATTTTGTAAGTCTTGTTATAAAGCTATCATCAAACCAAAAAATTACGAAAGCTTTTCTACGTTAATATAAAATCAAATTCGATAACTTTTTGCCTCTTTACAGGGCATACACCCTTAGACTAACTATATCGCAAGGATATTTTTTTCTCAGGTAAACAGTGATTCTAATTCTTAAAATAAAAATGAAAGGTGGGGTGGGATTATTTCCGTAAACTGGACGTAATAATAGCACTAATTATAAAATGAATTATTAGTGTTTGGAAGTGAAAGTCTTAAGGGAAATAAATTTAATAGTGGTGAGTCACCTGTCATATTTGAAAGGTTATTTACTAAAATTTGATTACAATACCTAAATTAATGGTTTTTTTAAATTTAAAAACAACTTTTAAATTTTAACCTTAAACTGAAAAGTCAATATTTTTGATGACTGAACGCGGACTAAATATCAACAGAAAAAAATAATGCCAAATGGGTCGCTTATTCAAAATTTCAACTTTAGCTAAAATAACGCCAAGGTTTAACTGGGGCAAATATAAGCGCCCTCTATTTTGAGCAAAGCCGGGTGAAAAATAAATACTAGTAATATGATAAATGTCGGTTGCCTATTAATAATACTTGACAGGCTTGGCGTGGCAGGACTTTCCGAAAAGTGTTAAAAACTAATATCTATCCCGTGACATGTTCCTGCGTGACAACACCAGTGTATCGAAGCCTCGCCGTTCGCCGTGTATCACAAAGTACATTTTATTTTTTAATCTCACTTCCGTATCCCGAGACGTGGCAGCACCTGTCACCAGAGCAACGAAATAGATATTGGATCTCCATCTTTGTTTCAACTTTTCACGGAGGCGAGGCGAACAACCCGCCCCTGTTAATCCATCAAACTATGGCGCACCTACAGGCTTCTCAAACGGTATCTATCTAAAGAAAAATTTGACGATAGCTTTTTTCAACCACATCCGTTCCCAACATAGAACATGATATCGTCGACTCTATTACAAAATTGTATATCTGCACAATTTAAATTTTCCAAAGGAGAATAAAAAGAGTTGAAAAATAACTAAAAAAAAAATTAAAAAACATGAAATTAATATTAACAAATATTACCTTGTAATTGTTAACACTCAATTATATATAAACAGCCCTGTGATATTTGTATTTTTATCAGTCCTGAACATTATTAACATGTAGAAGTAGTATTGTGCAAACACCTGTCCACCAATAATTGACAGTTGACACCTTAAAAGTGAAAAAAAGTTATATATTTAACCATAATTATTGTCAGTTGTGCTATTTTTCATGCACTTAAGGGCGATTTTTGCAGTATTAATAATACAAAAAGACAAAATCGTAACTACAAATTTCTTCCTTACAACCTAATTTCGAAAACAATTTGTGTCATTCAAATAAAATTGATAACTTTTTTATTCTACTGGCTGTAATACTAGATGTGACACCTTTTAACACGAACATTGGAAAAAAGTGATCCACTTAATTATTTACCAAATCGATCGATAACAAGTTCTGACTTAATTCTCTATTTACAAGTCACATTGGAAGTACTGTAGTATTTTTATTTAATTTGAATGTTCCTGAGATTTTATTAAACATCGGGTGTAGGTAGGCTCAACAGTTTGAGAACTTCTCTGTAAAGAAGTCGCTCCACTATCCTTAGACTACTATGTTATCCTGTCAGCTTCCTGTCAAAGTGAAATTATTGCGCGGATTTATTGTTTTTGCGCCAAACGTTTGCTGTCACGTGACGAAACTAACTTTCATTTTATTATTTAATTCGAAAGGTGACAAAGCAGTTTCTAATATTTTATCAAGAAGACTTTTCGTATGTTTCCAATACAGAAAATAAAACATTTTTCTTCTTTGGTTTTCTATAAATAATATCAACCCCTTAGACAAGATAAACACTTTATCAGACGATTAAATAAACGCTTCTTCTTGATGTGTAACACATTAAAAAAAAAAGTGGACATACTCTTATGTCAATAATAACAGGTTTTTAGTGCTGATAGTACGATCACTGGTCTACGTGGAGACAAAAACTCTAAAAATATGACAAAAAAACAGCTAGACGCATTTGAAATTTTAGATGCTCCGACTTCCTTGGATGGCCAAACGTACAAATTCATCTATCCTGAACGAGTTACAATTCCAGGATAGACTCTCTGCCGTATTGATAATAATCCTACTAAGCCTTTTTGACCACATCGCCCGCAAGCCTACTGACACTCTTGAGAGGCTCGTCGTCACAGGAAACGTCGAAAGCGGAAAGGGACGCGGAAGGGTCCTAACTCACTGTAGTGACCAGGTTAAGGACGCCACAGCGATCACCTCACCAATAGCCCTCAGACCAGCGGAGTGCAGGAGCGAGTGGCGAAGGATCGTTAAGGGAAAGGTAGTTGTTGCGATATGCGACCCTCACCAGTTAGTGAAACGACTAAAAAGAAAAGGAAGAAGAAAAGACTTTGGAAGGTTGGATACATAGTAACTGTATTATAAACAATAGTCGCATTCAAAGCATTATTTTATTTTTCTAAGTACTCTCTCTTCCAAGTACAATTGTTTGTGATTTAAAAAGATTTTTTGTACATTATAAACAATAATCTTTTTGGCAGACAAATCATAAGATTTGGTATCGACGAGCTATAGCTAAATAATGCTTTTCGGCAGAATAAAAAAAATAAAATGTGACTAAACACTGTTTGTTTTTTCAAAGCCATTATATCCTATGACTCCATGCATTCTACCTGTACGTAGAACATTAAATTGCATACATTTTGTAATTTAAAATAGAAAATCATCAAAACACTGACTTAATGCGTTGTGTCAGTAGACCCTCGATACGTTCTATTAGACTAGAAACCAGTTTATACTTTATTTAAAATAGTTATATATACTTTTTAAGAACGAATTCCTGATATATAGTAGGCCGTTTAATATACATGATATAATATTACATATTATGCGCATTCACGGTTCCTTGGGAATTTCTCTTCTTGGACAAAGTTACATACGTGCACCGTGTACCAGGAGCAGATAAACTTGAGAAGGTAGCTAACACTTTGTTTCCGAAACAAACTTTGCGAGGGTGCATCACCTGCACTCGGTATAGTTGCATTACTTGCAAACGATCCAAACTTACTGAGCTGTGAAAATTCTGTATCAATAAATTTACTATTCAATGCGATATGATTTATGGAATGTCATTTGCGTTGAAGTTTAAATATTTCAAAAATTGAGCTTTCTACCTATATTATATGTATGCTTCCCTGATACATTTTCATTGAAATACTTGATCTAAAGACATTATGAATTTAAAACTTTAAAGGCGATGCTCTCAGTCATTTTTCGGTGGAGAGGAATAATATTTATTTTTCAATAATGTTTTGTCATCACATTTTATACAGATCAAAACCGAGTTCAGTTGATAATATTATGTTAAATATTTTGATTTGATTACATCAATTGATAATGCTTGCGATAAACGAAACTCTTTCTGAACTTTATAATAATGTATAAAACAAATTGTGTTTTATTAATTTAAAAAATTACATGAATTTAATAATGTTTGTTCAGTATGTTAATGTCGGTATCGTGATGTAGTGGCCAACGTCGTTGGCTTCGGTTGAGATGGCTCGTGTTCGAATCTCAGTACGGACAGTTTCATAAATTGATTTTTTTAATCGACTTATGAATTTCTGTTCGTATAGATCAGTGGTGCACAACCACGGCCCGTGGGACGCATGCGGCCCAAAAGAACAAGTTGTAAGTAGTAAAATTATGTAACCATTAAATTAAAAATAGTAAAAGGCATATCTTGTGTAGTATAATATATCATTATTTTCCAACACTTTTACCCTCTACGGCCCGTGAAAAATTATAAAATGGATAATATGGCCCTTCTTTCAAATAGGTTGTGTACCACTGGTATAGATAAATGAAACACACTTAGTTTTGTACTAACCACTTTCATATATTTTTATAAATATCAGGACCAATTTCACACAACGTAAGCACTATCAATTTATGAAAAATAAATCTAAACAAAGTTAATAGGATAAAATAACAAAGTATTTAGTTTTACAAAATTTCGTAGAACAAAATAATTGGTTTTTTTATAATTTAAGTCATCGACTGATGGTGCTTGATGGAATTTCAATATCAAATTTGGATTATTGAAATTTTGTACACTTCCATGTATTTTGTCACTAACGACCCGGGTTTCGCCTTTCGGCATCTTCAGGAATTCGAGCACACGAATGGACTCGAACTGACGAACTCGAACTCGAGTCCATTCGTGTGCTCGAATGCCTGAAGATGCCGAAAGGCGAAACCCGGGTCGTTAGTGACAAAATACATGGAAGTGTACAAAATCTCAATAATCCAAATTTGATTTGTTATTTTATTCTATTATAATGGAGTTCTACCAAGTAAATGCCAATTCAATTATAAACAAAGTTATTATAAAATTAAAATTGATATTTTTTTTTATTCCACAGTGAGTGAGGAAAATCAGTGAGATGCGTTTTGGTATTCTACATGTCATAAAAGTGAAGTGAGCTAAGTAAATATGGGTTGCAAAAATATTTGATTCGGTAAAAATAACGTGTACATTATTGTAAGAAGATAATTTAACTAAAACCTTCAATAAGCATCTTTTCCTACTTTTAAATTATTTTTCCTAAAATAACTGCCATTATAGCTAACAAACAATGCGCCAAATATTTTGAAAATTGGAAACTGATACGAGATAAACTCGATGAGAAGTTTTATATGTCATTCATATTTAAGATCATACATTAAATCGAAAATATCTAAATTTGATTTTTATCACTTGGCTCACTTCACTTCTTGTAGGCTTAAATTATTATCCATTCAGTAACCACAATTAGCTAAGTAACAAGTTTGATGAATATTTTACTTAATCTCAATTAGAAGACTGTATATGATAAAAAACAAACAAAATTATACGAAAATACAAAAAATTTCTTACCATATATCTCTACCCTACTTAAAACTAATAAATTGCCATATTAATGCCAATTCTGGCACACATTATTACAAACAACTAGTGGTTAAAACTTATATAGATCGTTGTACAGAAATAATGCAAACAAACAGCGCCTCCTGCTGGTACGACATTACACATTATTTTAGAGCAAAGAGAGATATTATTTGTTATTATTTAACCGTTGTTTTGATTTGTGGATTAAATATAGCATTCGATAGTAGAGCTTTATCGTTTTCAGAAACATGAATAAGAGAATTATCCTCATAAACATGTGTATTTGTTATGTATGAAGGCGATTCACGAGAGCTGTAGTAGCTGCATCTTCATTGGATAATATTTTCCATACGAGTAACACTACAATATAACAATCACAAAAATAAAAACACATTTATTTGTACTATTTTTACAATTTTAAATAAAGATCAAGACCAGTATTACTCATCGTGAGGATTCAACCAAGAAAAAACATTCATTTATAATGTAAATAGCAGTTTTTAGTTGTGTTTGGAATTTAGTTACATTGTTTATAGTTTGTGCAGTGGTCAACATCATGATCTAAAAATCCGAGTACCGACAATATCACAAATTGATTTTTCAATCCATTAATGGATTTCTGCTCGAAGGTCTGTGATATCTAACATTACCTCCCACCCATCCGATCCCAAAGAACGAAGTGTAACGAGAGTGATTAGCTAATCACTAGTCTTGTCCTAGCCCTATACATAAATTCTTACTCATCAAAAACATGGGTTGAGCCATTGAATAACATGCAGTTTTCGTAGAAAAACTTCTTTTGAGATATCTCCATAAAGAGGCCGTATACTCCACATTGGGAGCTGATATGATTACAAAACCTATTTAGAAAAATAAAACACGATTTTCAGGATTCAGGACCAGGACTGGTTTTACTCATCGTGAGCATTTTCAACTCATAAAAATAATTTATTTATGTATAAAACAAACTATGTATGTGCATAAATAACTCTCTGGATATAAAGGACTCTGTCCTTAATACAAAATTAAATTAAAAATTGATAACTTAGTTATTCCACTTGGTTCATCACCAACGTGACGCGTTTCGCCTCTTTACGAAGCATCTTCAGACTAACCGTATCGTATGGTTATTTACTTAGATGCTTCTTAAAGAGGCGAAACGCGTCACTTTGGTGATGAACCAAGTGGAATAACTAAGTTATCAATTTTTAATTTAGTTTTGTATTAAAAATGAACTTCCACGAAGTTACCGCCGAATCCATAGAAAAGACTCTGTCCTTATTTATTTTTCAGCATTTTAAAATGTTCACGATTAGTGAAACCAGTCCTGATCATTCTATAAAATATCCTAAACAAGTAGAAAAAATGTAAGTTGTAAATAAGGTTAAAATTAAAAAGTCAGTAGTTGCTCCAGCTATCCCTAATCGGTTCGCGAACTCTTTACGCGGATTATCTCCCGCCATCTTTTTGAGATTTAGCCTACATATACATCTTTTGAATTGTATGCATCTTTCCATCGTAGGACGAATATAATATGTTTTGTGATGGCCTGATCTAGAGGGATGCTCAAATAATATATGTAATGTTTTTATTTTATATTTTTTTCTACATCCGTGCGATACAAAAATATGTCACGAATCATCAACCGTGCTTTGTAGATGTCCGCGTAACACGAGGCCCGAGAGTACATATATACTTCAAAAGATCAATTCTTATAAACTATGTACTAGTTTTTTTACCCGGCTTCACCCAAGATAGAGAACGCTTACATTAGGTCATTTAGACGTTGGCTAGCTAATGTTGAAATTTATAAATATCGCTGTGGACCGTTGCTGAGGTAACTACGGCTTTAACACCCACAAAATACAGTCCATCAATGAATAATAATATTGAAATTTGAAAATAGCAAAATTTACCTACAAATGGCAACCATAATGACATGTGCAAATTGCATCGCTACTGTACACCGTTTGGGAAGAGTTTTGTGACTGACAGACAGATTTATAAATGAATATTCTGTTATATCCGCATGCCTACCGACAATCTTGCGAGACTGTCGTCACAGGAAGGGGACGCGGAGAAGGAATGGGAAGCCTCTCCTTACCGATGTCCAGAGTACAGTAGCGAGTGGCGAAGGATCGTCCGATCGGAAATGAAGTTGTTGCGATATGTGTGGGTCGTGACCCTCACCAGCGAAGAATACGACTAAAGAAGAAGTCTGTTGTATAGTAGAGACTTACAATAATTATTGACAGATTGTCTAATTGGAGCTTTTATTTAGACACTCTTCTTTCGTCAGAATTCGTTTACCAGCGAGCAGTTAACTGCGAAGTAACTAGAAACTTCATACAACCAATAGCGCTCCATCGCACTAATAAATAAACGAATGCGGCACTAAATTACGGTTTATGTTACCCGCGTAAGCGATATGGTAAGGAAACATTTCTGTACAATAAATAGATGCTCGTGTCTTCGAGAAGCCATCCGAATTAATTTTCCAAGTTTAATTTGAAAAGTTGTTGTATTCGATTGTAGCACGGTATGCGCACCAATCAAGTCTACATGATGCCTTGATACCTATAAATAAATAAAAAGTTTTCTCCATGTGAATTATGAACATTTACTAGTGTATTTCTAAATTTTATAACTTTTCTATAAACGGCATTATACACAGCCGCTTCCACGCGCGATCGAGTGGTTTTTGTGCTTAGAAACGATAACGTCACAAAACTCTGTCTCGTTTTGAAGTAAACAAACCACCCTATTGTGCATCGAAACATCTATAATAAAAGGAAAACTGCATCGCATTTCTTCACTTTGTAGAGTTCTGCAAAGAACTCATATGTGACGACTCTAAAATCGTAACTCAGAATATCTGTTAATGCTTGTTTTTGGCAAACAAAAAAAACCGTTTTCATGCTACAGTTACAAATGCATAATTTGATACAAATCAAACTGTGGAACAAACGTTAACACTAGCGGCCATTAGAGAATATGAGTTTTGAAAATGAACAATATTTTCACATTAATTTTAGATGGGATTTTGTAAGTTTGAAAAGATATTTTATAATTTAAATGGTAGATGTGAACACTAAGAACAATGCTGCTTTCATAACTATTTTTTTGCATATGCTGGAGACTTCGACTTATAATACTAGACGCCTCATGTATAAACTAACTATTTCAGGCTTACTTTTAGTAACCTAGTCGTAGGTACTAGCTCCTAGGACACTCTTGGAAATCAATTGAAAGCACTTGGTGCTTCACTGCTATGACACGAAATATTTACACGCATTGTAACAGGCTGTAAACAGTGACACTCGTAATTTTAGTGGAAAGGGCTAAAAATGATATACGATTACAAAACACTTAATATTGCAATTTCTAATTAAGGATCACTTTACAGGGGTTGAAAATATTGTGTAGGACATCTAAGAACACTTGGAAGCAATATTAATCATATCGATAATATCAATAATATATGAAAAATCAGCTTTTAAGCCATTGTTGGACTGGCGACGACTAGGTCCCTTTATTATGCATCCGAAATATACGTAAAACGTCAAAAGGCAATAAAGTCTTGTATTTCATAATACATTTAAACCATCTACATAAATTGCAGGGACTGATTTGATGTGAGAGTATTGTTTTTTTCTTTATTCAACAAGGGACTCGCTCGAACTGTTTCTACCCCTGACTGTAACCAAATAGGATGAAAACCTGAAAGTGTTGACCGCTTAACTGTAGGACCGGCAAATTTAATTTAATGAATATAACAAATATGCATATGTAGGATTCATGACACTGTAGATTACGGAAATACTCGCCTGTAACGTAACATGCTTGTCACTTTCTTTAGCATTTATTGACTAAGCATAATGAATTGGAAAATAATGTTTTATTTTACAATGGATTCTGCAGACGCTGCGATTCAGGTAAACACTCATCAAAGCAAGTCATGATGACGAAAGTAGGTCACAGACAGTCGACGCGATAGTATAAATAAACAAAAAGTGCAACCGGATTCATCTTGTGTCGACTTCCAAACGTAATTCTGTAACCGTCCTCTGAAAGTGATTTCTGTCGTCACTCGATGAACGAACTCTGTCAGCATCCGTCCTACTGTCTACATTGGAATCAAATTCTTTAATACGTAAATGACTTTACTAACTATCTTCCGAATGCGAAAATCATTTGTATCCCTATAGGGTGATTTACTAGCCAGACGTGAAATTAGAAAAACCCTGACGTTGCGCAAAACCTTGCCATAGTAAAAACGAAAATTGGAATTGTCTGTAAGCAGTCTACTTTGTAGTCAAACACTGAGAATTTTAAGCTCTGTTAACCCTCAACGCCCACCTCTTCAATTTATTGAGTGTGCATGATGATCGCAAATATTCCCAACTGTCCGATATAATCTACCTTCATATTTAGCGCACTGCGATATTGGGGGGAAATCTTGCTGAATTGAACCAAATCCATATACATACATGTACGTGTTTGACTCTTTGGGGAGAGTTACTTTTTTATAGGGGTTTCGTGATTATATCTCCCTGATAGAAAACCAATAAAAGATAATATCTATGGGAATAAATATACAGCAATCTTAGAGCGAAATATTTTACTGTATAGCTCTACGAATATTTTAGGTAAAGTAAGAATATTAAATTATTATAGAGTACTACTATCTATTACTCGGCTTCACCAGGGATAAACATTGCTTATATTTAAAATTTGGTGCTATTTTGCTTCTACTTAATGTTGAATGTTGAAAATATCACCTTGGATCATACTTCATGTAACACTAACAAAATATAATCAATCAATCAATAATAATGTTCAAAGTTGAACGTCGAAAGTTGAATGTTTGAAATAGCACAGTTGACAAAGAAATGGCGGCCAGAATGACATATGAAAATTTCACGTCGCTACTGCTCACTTTGGAGGAGTTCGTGTGACGGACAGACAGATCTATACATGTAGTGTTTCCTATATAGGAGAGACGTGTTCAGTTTTCTTAGTATTCCACATATCTATGTATGGAATTGAATGAAGAAATATCACACAGCTCCTCTTATATATTATCTTGTAATAAATATAATAATTAAACACTTCAAAATATTTTCTTGCGAGCCGGGTACCATAAAATTACAGGAGGTATAATTTCAGACAGAAAATGTGCTCGGATGTGCTAGGGTTGCAGCTCGTATTAGCAGATGTTGCTCGGATGCCGAGAACATGAACATTGTCTCCTCACGCTTTGATACACTCGGTTCGCGTCGAGCAGAGATGCGCCGCTCTGCTATCCAAGGAATGCTGCATGTTTATGCTCTCCTGGTCCGAAAACATTTTTTCATCCGCTTTTCAATTCATTCTTACTTATTTTCTAATCAAAATACAAACAGTTTTTACACGCTTTGAGAAAATTACAACATTATTTAAAAAGCGCTTTTTGTGTCACTAGAAAATCTTTTTGTATTTCTGTTGGATAAAACAATGTATAATTAATCAAAATTTCTTTATCTCAAGCTTTATGCAAAATAAAACCACCATTTTTATTAAAAATATTAAATACTGTTTAGCATATTTTTAAATAAACAGAAACATAGTATCTACATTTATTCGGTTAGTAACTATTTTTCAATATTTGGTCAGTAATAAATAGTCAATACACTCGTGGTAAGTTAATAAAATAAACGGTCAGTAATTTATGTATCATAAAATCGTCAATTATTAAATTAAGCAGTCAGTTTTTTAATTAAACCTAAACTAACCTTTACTTATTTATTTCGCAACTATTTATTTACTGAACATACATTATTGTTAGCTGGCCATTCATGGAATTAGTTATTGACCAACTAATTAGTTGCCACACCACATACCCATATAAAAAAGCTTAGACACGTTGAATTGGGAGACCGTAAGAAAAAAAAAATTATATCAATTAATTAGGTATTTATCATGTTCTTTACAAAACTTTATAACTGAGAACAAATTGGCCGGATAATTTAACATTTGAAACAGTTAAGTTTATATTCTTTTTCCCTTCCGAAAATAGGTAGAATAAATTGAGCAAGATGGTGTTTCAAAAATGGCTCGTTTGCCAAAAATGGCATGTCTTCAAAATTTATTACCATGGAAAAAATGATAAGAGAAATACCCAATAAACAATAAGACACGAACACAGAAAAGTGAAAATAATGATATAAAGAAGAAATCATTCCTGATGTCTGCTTTGCTGGTGTAAAATATGCATGTCTGTAAATTATGAGTTTTTTTCTTACCTATATTTACAGTACGCACTGTAAAAAGTCAGCATTGAATAGGAAAATTATTTAAGTAAAACCACTTACGAATACTGATTGTGGGTGTTAAAATATTATTAGGAATTGTTCGTAATTTCAAGCTTGATAAAGTTACTTTAACTTACCCAGTATCTAACTGACTTTCGAAAGAACCTCGATTAGACCATCTGCAAGAAGGTTTTCAATCAAGCCCGTTCTTTTAAGAATAAAATGAAGGTTACATTTCGATCGATGCAATATTAATTGCGACTTACAGAAAATCATCTCCGACGTATATTTAAGAATCAAATTCAACCTCTAGAGTGCCATGAGCGAGTTACTCGCAAAAACCTGTATGTACCGTCAGGCCGTTGACGAGTTAACTCGCGGGTACTTATCATCGTCATAGCAAGTCATCAAATATTTATTTTGGTTTTGTAGTGTAAAATTGTGATTTTTTTCCTCGTGTCAAATATTGATTGTAGCTTAACGCTTGTAGGTTTTCAAAAATTGCGGGCGATCTTGTAAAAAGCCTAGTAGGCGTCTTGTAAAAATGGCTGAGATTCTACTTATGTATAATTTTCATACAGTATTTACCATTTTAATGTGAAAATGTTGACGAAAATCTTGATAAAAAGAGTTGTATGCCTATTTCATGTTTTTTAAACGATTCATTTTCTTCGGAAATTGCTGGCGTACAATTGTTCACCAAGTTAAATTTGCCTGGCACTAAAAAGGTTAACTTACTTTATAGTACAATATGGTTTATTATTCTTGATTTTGTTTATTTTATTCTGTGTTTTAAATAATAAAACACAATTCATTATAAACATGTGTAAGTAGTACAAATGAATTGTGTTTTATTTTTTTAAATATAATATCTTTCCACCAAGAATTGACAGTGTTAACACCTTAAAAGTGATTATTCTGTGTTCTTTAATGTGGCACTGAATCACATGGATGTGACTCAACGGGGCGGGGCATTGTTTGTTTATATTCTGTTGCAAGATTTTTGTCATGCTACATTATTTAATGTTCCCGTATTTTATTAGAACGGTGACAAAAGTAATTTAAATGTCCTTTTGAAGCAATCCTTTTTTAAGCGAAGTCAAGCAGTCGCACCAGGAGAGCATACAATGACAGCATGTACAATTGCTTTTTAATGAGACGAACAAAGCGTTGTTCGCGGGCTGCTATGTTTAGCTTTGAATGGGTTTAATTTAACAAATCCAACCCACGCTGCGGTCGCACGCAAATACCAGGAGCACATACGGTCGAGGAGAAATCTCTTCATACGATCACATTCCAAGCAGTTGTTCCGTGCTTGAAGCGGTGCCCGCACACACTTGGAATGTTAGATTTTAACGGAAAACGACTCGGACACTGCGGGTTTGGGCGATGCAATTAGCAGAACTGCGATCGCCGCGCGTAATATTCTGTAACAGTTTTACGTGCAAAATTACAAGAATAAACGTTTCATTAAATTTTATCATGTAAAATGAATACGTGTGCAGTGGTCATGTTGCCTTGATACACTTGGACAATTTTCATATTCTTTAGTAACAACAATGTGGAAACAATATTTGTGAAATGGATATTTTTTTATTTATTGAATTGCTATTTACTTGGCGGAACTCCATTATAATAAGATAAACGTATTAACGTCGGCTCAGTGGTGCAGTAGTCATCGTCGTTGGCTACGGTAACGGATGTCTCGGGTTCAAGTCCCGGTAAGGACAGTTTCCCATTCCATCCTAAAACCGGGTGAAGGGAGAGCGATTAGCGAACCAGTAGTCCTATTTAACGCCTATCTTTCTATCCCTACTCTCTTCGAAAAATAGAGGTTGAGCAACTGAGTAACAAGCAGTTTTAGAAAACTTATGTTAAATCTCCATCGATGGTTAAAAAAACATATTGAAGTAGTACGAAAACTGCTAGACACAACTTCCTTTTTTTCAGATAATGTAGCCAGTCCTGTAGTCGAGTGGTCAACATTCGTCTTAATCGGTTGCGGCACGGGTTCGGTTTTCAGTATTGAAAATTTCATAAATTGATTTTTCATTTAATTAATCACCCCTCAACCCACCCCACCCCTTTAATCCTTAAAACGGGATTTATCGATAGCGATTAGCTAAATACTAGTCCTTTTTTCGACTCACCCTTCCGTCATTACCCTCTCCGAAGAGAGAAATTGAGCGAATGAATCGAAACAAGTTCTCGTAAAAAAAATTTCATTGAGATACTACATAATATTTGCTCCACATTGCGATCGAACGTGGTTAAAAAAGGATACTATATAGTTACCATAGCTTCAATAAAATTTGTTACAGTTCTACGACTCGAAAAATAAAAACCGCAAAATTTCTAACTATAAATTTCATTACAAATTGAACGACGATCAAGTCTCGCGTGTCATTTTCAGCGTCTTTCATTGACCAACTGTCTGAAAATGTGTGGTCTACACCACATTTTACAGTTGACTTATTTGTACAAGTATTGCAGTACAATTTATAATCAAAAAATAATACTTTAACGAGAATCGCATACAAATACTCCGTCTTGTATGGCCCTTGTATTTACCTAAATATAACAGCTAATAAATAGAATAGGTATCTACTTAATACTCCCCTTCAACACTCCTAGCCAGAGGTCTGCACGGGCCCTGGCTTGGAACGAGGGCCGTGTTCGGTCGGGTAAGGCAATTGAGATAGGGCCCCGGTAAAAAATAAATTTTGGAGAAAAATACTTCGGACTATGTTCGGGTCATGACTCATAAGTCAGCCATACGGCAATACTAACTATAACATAAAGTGAATAGTATGTTGTAAACATAATCATCTATCGTTTGAAAAGTTGGCGTCATCATAAATATCAGTTAATTGGAGCTTAATCTGAAGCAATCCGATTCTTTATTTATGAATTATCAGTAAGTATCGGGTCCGTGATGACAACCACATTGTTGATTACGGTTAAGGACGTCTTGGGCTCAAGTCCCGCTATCGACAAATTGATTTTTCAATCGATTTATGGTTTACTGTCCGTAGGCATGGATGTTTGTGATGTCTAAAATTCACCCCTACCCACCGATCCAATCCTTAAAACCGGGCGTAGCGAGAGCGTTAAGCTTTACCACCAGTCCTTTCTTAGCTCAATTCTTCTATCCCTACTATCTTCGAAAAAGAGAGATTGAGCAACTGAGTAGCAAGCAGTTCTTGTAGAAAGTTTTCTGTTTTAAAAAATAAAACACAATTCATTTGTACTACTTCCACATGTTTATAATGATCAGGACAGGTTTCGCTCATCACGAGCATTATGTAACTGATCATCAGTTGATAATGCTCGTAATGAGCAAACTGGTCATGATCATTATAAACATGTGGAAGTAGTACAAATGAATTGTGTTTTATTTTTTAAAATATAAAGTCTTTCCACGAAGAGTGACAGTTAACACCTTAAAAGTGACAAAGACTTCTGTTGAGATTCCTCCATCAGGAGTCCATATACTCCACATTGGGAGCGGGCATGGTAAAAAAATTGTTTTATAATATTATTCAATATCTGCTTTAAATTAGTTTTAGATAGTTGACAGCTCGTTTTACCAGAAAATTCAATCTCAAAAATTGATTCGTTGAAAATGTGTTATTATTTTTTTAATTGTGATTTATTCGGGATGAGATAAATAAATCTGGGCTTTGGGCTGGTTCGAAGAAGTTTTATATTAAACTCGCACCTGGGCCGGACTCGGACTGGGTAATTTTATCAAATTTCGTCCCGTGCAGAACTCTATTCCTAGAACAGCTGATACAGCAGTTGTCTCGACGAAGACAATGTTACATTAGCAGGATATTTGAATAGCAAGCCGAGTGAGTACATTTGAGATTAGATACGATTCATTTCTTCCAACAAGCACTACATACATTAATTTGATCACTTTGCATCGACGCTTCTATGGGGTCACCTTCAGTAATTCTTGTTCACACGTTCCTTAGGTACTTCCACACTAATGCTCTTTTTATAGTTACTCAGGCAAAGTCAATCATTTTGACTTCTTAAAAATGATTTAATTATATTTATTATAAAGCTCTCCTTTTTTTTATACCTGGTAATACTGTGTGGTGACTAATGTAATTAATGTAATGATAAAACATCTTATTTTGGTGCTTATTTTTGACAAAATAGATGTTATTTATATTTATTAATAATACAAATATAACAACTTTGGCTTTTTAATTATATTCAATTGTTTCTTATCATATTCATTCATTCCAACACTATTTTATTTCTAATTTTGTAGACTAGGTTAGGCTTAATATTTTTGGGAAAACAAATTTATAAAGCTTATATAATATCAATACAAAACTCTTCTCAATCTATTTTTGCCCCACCTCCAGCCTTTATGTGTATCACAGCCGCCTTCCATTACGCAATAACGATCAAAAATGAATCTCCGCATTTCCGATACAGAGCTGCATGGGACAAATCTTTTAGACACACTATTGTGCTTGTGGTAGATATTAATCTACTCCGTGTTGAATCTAAAGACGAATGAAAAATCGATCACCATATGTTGCAAATTTATCAAATTCCTCAAAATTGACCTTGGTTGAGATCAAGTGAGCGTGTTCCATTGAGGACGGACCACAGCAAACAGCTCTACTCGTTGGGTGTTCATCTTGAGGCAGTCACACAGAATGTGATTATTGTCTTGATGGTAGTTTCCACAAGTAAAACTGTATTTCAATATTAATTATTGTAGAATTGATAGAAATTTGTAAAAATGTTTTTGTTCCGTAGAGAACTAGAAAACCTAGCGGTTGATATTCAACTCAAGTTCGAAAGAGGATACGTGTAATGGATACAGCTGATCAAGAATTCTATAGTGTTCGAGATGGGATATGAAATAACGCAGCAAAGAACTGTTTTTCTCTATCGAATTTTCTAAGATACATTAAGGTAAACGTACCAATAGTTGACCGCCTAAGAGATAAATACAACAAAAATAACGATTAACGTTTAGCATTAGACCGAATGATGACAAAGCAAGTGTATTCATAATGGATCAAATGTCTGAGTATGATAATACAAATATTAGGAAAGGGTCTGTCACAAAATAATTGTTTCAGTAGTTTACCACTTTTTTCAGTAGTTGACCATGTCTAATCAGAGGGTTTCATGACAATCTTTCATCATAGTTTCCTCAGAGCTTCCTGTAAGACCACTATTCGTTGAATTAAGTAGCATATGCTTACATTCACTGATATCCTTAATATTCTCTTAAAAATTCAAAATAAAATACTTACTGCATAAAACAGTGGTTTCCAAATAGCCAACCCAATGACAATGTATATATTATGGTGATGTGTTAGTTCCTCAATCAGACAAAAGATGGTTTTACTTGTCGGAAATGTACAATTTAGAGCTATCGTGCGTCTACGTTTCTAATTTTGGGCTATTTTATTGAAAATAGGTCAACTACTGGTACATTTACCTTATAATTTAATAAACGTCTGTGGCTTAAGTTTGGACGAACAAAAACAAAATAAAACGAAGATAAGAAATATACGTATTGGGTTGTATACCTCTGTCCCAGACAACATTCGGTGTATAAATCGTTGTCTCCTATTCGTTGTAGAAACTAAACGTACATCGTCGTTGCTCTCCTATTGTCTCGTTGATAATCTGACGGCAAATCTTCTGATACTCAAACACCACCGCCGCCAGTAACATTGTAGCGACAAACGTCTTTTCAATTATTGCCGTACCAGGAATAATTTTATTTCACCACTGCATTATCCATCGGTTTGAATTTTTATTTCTAACAATTCGTATGTAGATATATTGATTAAATTTACATAAGCTTGGTGGAACTCTATCAACCCATGCATATAATTGTAGATCTAAATACTTTATTAATTCGTAGATCAAAAAACCAAAATACGTAAAGTATTGTCATCGATATTATACGTCACCAAAATTATTTTTAATGATATTGAAACAGAAAACAGTGATCAATCAGTACATGTCCTAAAAAATAATGAATGAACTTACTTTGATGATTCAAAGTGGACTCTTTACAATGACCATCATTTTCACGGGGGCAACGACATGGAATGGATTGTATTTTTATCACCTGAAAATGCTCGTGATGAGCGAAGCCGGTATTGATCATTATAAACATGTGGAAGTAATAATTTTGTTTTATTTTTAAAATGCCTTTCCACCAAGAATTGACAGTTAACACTCTTATACTCTAAATGAAACTTTTTTGTGGAATTTCGTTATATAAACAGAATACAACACATTTCTTCATATAACTCCACCGTTTTGTGAAATGATCAGGCGCATTAGTTGAAAATGTTCGAAAACTCCAATTTTCTTGTTTCTCATTCCGAAGAAACTATTTATTTTCAATTTTTAACGCGTTCCAAAAATAACGAAACAAATTATGTTATTGCGCACCTGACTTTAGTACCTATGGCATTTCAGAAAGCAGGTATCGATTTCCCCTCAATACCCAATTCGAAATTCTTGTTCGGCTCACGAATTGGGGATTTAATTCTTAATTTTATCACTTAGGTAAGCAATAGTGTGTTATATTCTATTGTACAAAACGAACTGTCATGTCTGGTGCCATCGCCACCCAGAACGTCTTATAGTTTACGACGCAGGGCGGCTCAAGCAGCATTACAAGGGCACGTCCGATTTAAAACTGCCGACGCAGACACAACTACGACAAACGCTGTGATATAGTTTGGTACCAGGGCTTCCAATCCCGGGATCCCGGTCAATCAATTAATTTTATAATCTCGAGATTCAATGTAAATGGTAAAAAATATTCATATTTAAAATTAAATACTTCCTGACTAATTATAACGTATAGCTCGGTTTGTTGATGGACATAGTAGTTTTATAGTACCTTTATAATTCATATAAATGTATTGTGGTCTCACTCCTTCTCATGTACGGTTTCGTAACAGCCGTTTTTAACTAATTTGAAATGAAGGACAGAGGAGGACAATATTGTAAAGTATAATTAAAGAACGTGTCCTATTTTTGGATACCTTCTAAAAAAAATACTTTAATAATACAATAAATAAAAATGAACATTCCAATGTGTATTTTTTAAAATCATATATACATTCGTTACACTCCAATTGAAGCAACAATGAGCACAAATTAAATTTTAAATATGCAAATTAAAACATGAAATTACATTTGCTGACCAATCCCGGGAATGGAGATTTTGAATCCCTAAATCTCGGGTTCGTAAAGATGGTCCGGGATTGGATGCCCTATTTTGGTACCTACGGCGAACGCAGCATTTCGTATCGAGACACCTACAAACAGTACACCTGATAACAGAATTCGAAATGCTCGACACCTTTACATGCTCAGTGCCGATATTAGTTTACAAAACACGGCGTCTGTGCTCTCGGTGGTCCAGGGACAAATCTAGAACAACAGAAGCATAATTAATGGTATTCACAAAAATTGAAATAAAGTAAAAATAACAAAGAATTCAATTTTGTTTACAAGAATTTTATCAGTTTGTTGATGAATTTACACTTTCGAATATTGATATTTCAGTCGATTTGTATTTCCTGCTCACCCTTATCAGGTCCTGAAAAGGCACAGATAAATCGATTAGTCATCTACAAGTTTTCTCATAACCCCTCCGACGTGATCATTTGAAAATTAATTTCACAATAGGGTAAGAATAAAAAAGTATTTAGTTCTACAAGAATTTTATTAGTTTTTTTACATCTATTTCAACTTCACGCCATCGTCGGAACTATGTTTGAACTTAAATTTGGTTAGCTATAAATACGTTTTATAAGACATAGACAATATTATATCATGATTTAATGTATTCAGTTTTCAATGCACTAATTGTGTTTTTCAGTTGTTTTAGAAAAAGGAAGTTACATCGTATTATGAATTAACTGTTTAAGTAAGTTCATTAAAATTTTATAGAATATGCCTGGTTACCTGAGCTCGTTTAATGGTTTAAGTAAGGGTGATGAATTAATGTTTGTTTGATGAAGGAGGTGATTACCTTGACCATATATATATTGATTTCAAGTTGCTCGATCAAATTAACCCATTAATATTTATTACATAAATGCCTGTATCTGTTTCAACCATTCTGTGCCCATGGGATCGTCATTTTAAACAGGAAATAAATCTTTTATGATAAAATAATTATCACTTGAATAGTATATAAATTTTTGATGAAAAAAATGGTTTATTTAATTGGTGCTAAAGATCGTTAAGTCCTTGACTGACTTTACAATCGTGATCAAGATATCTCGCGATGATCGCGAGCATTTTCTCTTAAGACAAATTGACCGAACTGATATTTTTCTATTAGGTAATCGGCTACGCTAACTTGGTGTCGAATAAGGTGAATTACCAGTACTTTAAAAAATTTGAGGGGTCATACGGAGAGCGAGTAGATCTCAACTCGATAAACGATTTAATTCATTAACTCTGTCAACAAATCTGCCAAATAAGATGCAAAACACATCCACTTTTGATCACGAAAGAAAGTGTGCTCTTGTTTTTTGTGATAAAGAAAAAAATGTTCATAAATAAATATTTGTACTTTCTACTGAAAATTTTCGCCGATCAGTTTGAGAAACATTGTTCTAGATAAACATAATACATTTGAGTATGACAATTTGATTTAAAAAAAGGCGTTTATTTCCCATATTTCGTGACTGAACAGTGAGATGTTTTACTCCTACGTAATACAAGCGATTCTGTTCTCCTGATACCCACCAAGTGTATTGTCTTATGTGTGCATTTGGAATAAGCAAAATTTAACACTACTATTTAACATTGCGCAAAATTTATATGGCGTATTTTCAATGGCTGTGTGAAAATGATAATATTGATATACAACGCTAATAATAGTTAGCAGGCTTTTATCGGCTTTGTTTAAAACAGTAGTGAGCCGAGTAGACACTTCTCAGTATGACTAATCTGTTTACACTGGTATTTTATACCATCTATTTTACATTATGCTTGCCTGATACTTTTACTTAAATAGGCATTTTGAACAATGCCCTATCAGTAAGCAGTTACTTAAAATGGCTATAATATTTTTCTAGATCAGTGATCGCCAAGCCGTCGCTCGTTCGCTAGCTCACATCGGTATTTTCCGTAAGCCAGTATTTATTGGATTAGTAACTATTTTGATAAACGGTCAGTTATTTATATAAAATTATCAGATATTTATGTAAAACTGTTTTTTAATTAAAGATAACCTAATTTTTATTTATTTGGCAATTATTTACTGACCATTTATTATTTATTATTGACTATTTATGGAATTAGTTACTGACCAAATAATTAGTTTCACGCCCTCTTCCTCGTATTGAGAGAATTCTTAACATATAATACTATGTGCTGCTCACTAATAGTGGGGAGCCACCTGTCCTCAAATGTTATTTACCAATAATAATTCTCATAAAAAGGAGTCGAACCAATGCCGCTGAATTGGTAAAATTCATGTTTAAACATCACATTTTTCATACGTTTTCATACAAATGCAAATCTTGTTTTAGCTCTCCTGAAAAGTACCAATTAAAGAATTAAAACTATTTTACTTTTGCACACAGAATTAATCTGTAAATGGTTTTAAAAAGTTAAATTTATTTCCCTTTATATGTTTATCTCCATAAAATAGTAATTAATTTTATAATAAGTAGTGTTATCTTAATTAAAACTATTATCGTGCTTTTCTTACCCCCTCCTCACATCCAATAGAAGGAAATAGTTCCACCCAACCTTTCATTCATAAAGTATGAATAAGAATCATTGTTTTAATTAAAAATAAATAACCTTGCGATATGGCGAAACACGTGTCACATTTCGTAATATAGCCAGTCGAAAAAAAGTTATCAACATCAATTTTATACTAAAAATAAATATCCACAAAGTTACCGCCAGATCCATAGAAATACAAACAGACATTTTGCCTTAACTAGTGTACGTCATATAATTACTTTTAAGGTGTTAACTGTCAATTCTTGGTGGAAAGACATTATATTTTAAAAAATAAAACACAATTTGTTTGTCCTGATCATTATAAATATGTGGAAGTAGTACAAACAAATTGTGTTTTATTTTTTAAAATACGTCATATAACTTTTTACTACATTGATACGCTTTCTGTATACTGAGCAGATCCTAGAGCCGTGTATGGATCCCATTATCCTAAGTCCTAGATCCGGACCTTAGAACCGTAGTGCAAAGTTATACGGCGTGTACTCTACATGTCATATAATATGGTGCAATCGAACGGCAAAAATAAACGGTTATAGAATTTTATATTAATTTTACGTACCTTCAGATTTTCCCCAACTTGAAAAGGGCCTCCCAAGCTTTCCGCGCTGACTTTATACAGACGAGCCTTGATGGAAAACCCATCAAGTACGGAATTAACATTATGGCGCGTGCGCAGAATCAGTTTGCAAAAACCTTCACAATAACATCCGGCCAAGTATTTTAAGGAGCTATTATTATTTCGTTATCATCGAAATACATTCGCTGACTTCTTCTCTTGTCCCGGCCTTGCGATAAACCAAATTCTAGCGATTTTTTTGTTCACTCGCTTTGTCAGCAGTGTTGCCACTTCCCACTAAAAAAGTAATAAAATTTAAGCTTTGATGGTATATTAAAAAAACAACGTTTTGAATAAAAAAACACTTCGCCATAAACAAGTAAATAAGGAAATTGTGAAGTACGTACTAAATTTGAGTTTTTATATTCAAATAAAATATATTTATCATCAGCATAATCTGTATTATTTTCTTTATAAACAATGTACGATAGTAAATTTAAGACTTATAAATTCGCAATAGATCATAAAATGTGTACTTGAACTGGTTGTAATTCAGTCGATCAACTTTTTTCTTCGTATAAAGTAAAAAGGATAATGGAATAAAATAAAATTAATATTGATAACTTGTTTTTCTAAGGTAATATATCAAAGTATTTAGTTCTACAAAATTTTATTGGGTAGTTGACAGCTATTTCGGCTTAACTCCATCGTCAGAACTAGTTAACTGGTAGTATTAGCGTTAAGCCGAAATAGTTATTAACTACCTAATAAAATTTTGTAGAACTAAATACTTTGATATTTTACCTTATTATAATGTAGTTCTGCCATGTAAATGTAAAGTAAAAACTAAGTTGTCAATTTAAATTTTATATAAAAATGAATCTCCACAAAGTTACCGCCGAATCCATCGGAAAATCAGTAAAAATAATGGAGTTTAGAAAGGCTAGTCACTCTCTCTGCGATCTGTTTTCCTTTTTCCATTTCACAAATTCATCTATTGAATGAAAAATCAATCTATGTATGTATTAATTGCAGGAATCAAGCCCTTGAGTGTGCAACCTTTACCACTCGGCAACGCTATCGTCAGTATGTATACATATTTTTTTAATTCAAGAGAATTCTCCACAATTGCCACGTAAATGAATTTAAAAAATAGGCATATATTTAGGTTTAACAATGGCCAAGAATTCATTATTGAAAGGCTGCATCCATTTTCTTTTGAATATACTATAAAAACAATGAAATGGAAAATTTTGGTAATGTCAAAAGGCCGCAAATGAAGATCTAGAAAGCCGCATTCGGGTTCCCCATCTCTGACGTGTACCTTGTACTATTTATATACATTTAGGAAAATGGTAAAGTTTTCTTGAAGATAATGTTATACCACTTTCCCGTGATATTCTCCTCAGCATCACCTAAAGTGTTTGCATTTTTCATTCACCGTTGAACAATAATTTAAATAACATCTAAGGACTGAATACATCACTCAACTAACAATTCGTCTCCTATCTAAATTTAAAAAAAAATGCGTTTGAGATGTCCAATGACAAAATTTTGTAATTATTCATTCATTGTCCTTGCAATACCAAATTTTGGGTAACAAAATTGTACTACACAATATTATTCAACTTACTAAAAATATATGTTTATCAACAAGTTAGTAAAGGTCTACACGGGCCAGGACTTAGCCCGCGGGCCTCTACCCGCCCAGTCCTGGTTCGGGAGGGTAAGGACATTCCAGATTCGGGCTTGGCACCGTTAATATATTGGATTATGTCAGCCATAAGGCATTACTATTCATTATAAAACGTTAATAACTTAATAATTTATTTCACATTTGTTATGAATATCGTTTTAAAGGTAGAAATGATAACACTTATTATTTGAAAATTAGAGGTGATCAAAATTTTTCTTCGGGAACGTAAAATTTTGTGTGCTAATTGAAGCTACATCTGAAACAATTGTTTCTTTATTTACGAATGACCAATAGTTATATTACTCGTTTGTACATAAGTTTGACGGAAGATATCGGGCTTGGATCGGTCTATTTTATAAAAATTTAACCCCTGCAGATCTTTACCAATTAAATAACAATACTCATCAAATTCTGGTTATATATTTTTTAAACCATGACCGCTCCCAATGTGACCACTTAATGAAGTTATCTAAACAAATGATTTTTAACCAGAAGCTTTCTTTTTAGAAGATTTTTATATCTTATATTTGCTAATAAGAATATTTAAAATGATAACTTTATGGAGAGTATAATCGTTATCGCTGAAAAAATGACTTCAAGATTTAATTATATTTTGCTCTCATAAAAAATCGTCTTTTTGGACATAACTCATAAGTCCACCCACCATAGATATAAAATTCAATAGTAAATCATAAAAAAACATCGATAGTTCCTATCCCTGTTATCTGTCGAAGAATTGTATGTATTTTACTAAAAGACAAAACCAACCAGCAAAGTCATGCAATATCGTTTATTTTTTGCCAACAAAGTTTGCTTTGTACGTTACATAAAATAAAGTGAAAACCCCTCTATTAAATTTCCACTTTTTCCACAATTTTCGTCTTACGTGGAAAATATTATTATAGAGACAAAACACAATTCTCGCTTCAGAATTTTATGGATAAAAATTAACTCGCTCAGTTGGCAAATATATTATATTAAAAGACATTTAGCTTGGGTAGAAAAGGTTTTCTTTTGGGTTATTTAATTATAAACTTTATTGAATCACAGTTTTTTTAACAATATATGAAACCTCGTTTTATATTTATGATATTGCCGTACAAAGTATTCATTATTATTTTACCACAAGCGACAAACCAAAATAGTATGATACCAAGAGTATACTAACTAATAAATATATGCATTGGTGAGCGGACAAAATAGAACAGGGGAAAAATAAAACACATAATATTTTTGCAGTAAATATTTTTTGTTTTATATTATATTCTTCTGCTGTTTTTTTTTTTCTTTACGGCATCTGCAAGAAAGCTTTAATGGCAGTTAGTTGTTAAACAAAATAGTTGGACAGGATATGGGGGATGAAACCTTTTCCCAAGACAAAACTGCGCGTTAAAACGACAATAAATACTTCATTTTTATGACCAGTTTGAGGCCACCAAAAATTATTTTCCACATCACATAAAATGCAACACTAAACGCGAGTGTAATTTTCTGTACACGCTTTTCGAAAGCGCTTTTTTGAGAAGGCAATTTCGTTTCGACTTAACACTTCACAAGCCCAAATTTGAAAGAAGAAAATAAAATTTGTTGATTTTTTCAATACGATTTTTAAAGTTTTTTTGTAAAACATGTTAACTCTTAGTGGATCACCTCGATAGAAGTTGTCTTTTATGAGAATTCGTTATTATTCACTCAAGGAAGAAACAGTAGTTAGATAATCGTTCTCGCTAAGTCCCGTTTTTAGTATCGGACGAGTGTAAGGGACGTCATCATCACAAAGATCCTTCCCTCTGATCAAAAAGCCATAAATCGATTGAAAAAATGAACTACTCAAATTGTTTTCACATGGATTCATTATGATGGAGTTAATTTGTTAGGGCTTGGTAATCTGCCTTATTTGCCACTCCGCTAGCGAGGCCGATTAGTTCAATGGAAGGTTGAACCGACCTGCACAGTTATTCCCTTTCTTCGTGCATTAAATAACACTCCCACAGGATGTATTCAGCATCCCGTTTATTAATAAATGAATTTGCTCGTCCAGTGATTTGTAGTCAAGACTTTGGTTATCTTCGTTCACCATTTCATATTCGGGAAAAATAAAAAACCTCCGTTAAGATACTTCAATTACGACGCGTTGTGGAAGGCAGTCATGAAATATTGGTTGCATATGTTATTTTGTCACATATTACTTAGTATTTCAAATACATACGTGAAAAAATAACTCTTTTAACATTAAATAGATACCAGGTGTGTTCAAGTATAATATATGTAACCTTTCATTTGCCGCTGCCCTCTTTTGCGTATATAAATAATTTATTTCCACGATTGTAGACGAAAATGGTAGTGGTAGGTGGTCTCAGATTATCTTCAAAGCCTAGCTGCATACCGCGTTTAATAGTAACGTCACTCACTGAGCCAAAGATTCGTCACGCTTCCTCGCTTATCCGTTCTCCATCACCAGACTTAGTCACCCAATACAATTTCAAGGAAGTATTTATTCATACGATTTAAATTTATTCAAATATTTACCTCACCAGCTCTAGGAATTCTGAGGTAGCGAGAAAATACGATCAAATTAACTTTATTGTGGTCAAGCTATTTTTTTTATTTATCTCGAATATCATTCAAAATATCTCCACTGTAAAATTACATTACACCTAATCCTGTTTTTTAACGTTTTCGGATTTGCACGGTCCACTGAAACGAAACCTATCTTTCATTAATCGATGTTCACTGCATCTTTGTGGAACGCACCGTCGTGTAAAAGAGAATTGTGTGTATGTTACAGGAATAGCATATTTAGCTATAAGTAGAAATATATCTTTGGCGTCCGTGAAAACATATCCATGCATATTCTCATCATATGCAAGCACATTATCACAAGTAAACATACATTTCTACTAGGAAAAATATATTTTAACAGATACAAACACTGCCATAATTGGTAAAATATATTTATACTAGTGAAAATACAATTTCACTTAAAATATGCTTACCTCGTAACCTATTATAATGGAGTTCTACCAAGTAAAGGCTAATTCAATCAATAATGTAAATACAATTAACAATTAAATAACACCACTGTATCCTACACATCGTCTTCGGTCAAGTTGATGAGCTGGTTTTGCTAATCGTCCGTATGAGCAAGTGTTTCACACTGACTTCCTTCCAACTAACTCCTCAGTTTCACTGATTAATAAATTTTACACCCGCGCGCTTTTTGTTATGCAGGACCGCACTTGGGCCATCTAAGGGGCATACTATTGCCAAACCTTTGATGAAATTATACAAAAAAATTCAACACATTCTTCTTGTACTATAAGTTCTTCTTTCTTTTTTAGAAATATAGGCAAATATTTGGTATAACAGATTGTAATAGCAGTCTGAAAATGCTTTGTAAAGAAGCGAAGCACGTGTTACATTTAATAACACAGTCAGTGGAATAACTTAGTTATATTAGTAATGGCCGATTAGACGTCAGATATTTTTGAAAATTGAAATCTCATAGGATAGATTCGATATAAGTTTTTAATGCCACTCGAGATCAACTCGAGGAGAAATAACATCACAAACGCCCATTCCCAAGATCTCAAATTAAAAATTAAAAAAATCTAAATATGATATCGACTTTACCAGGACTTGAACCTAAACCGCTAGACCACAAAGACCGACTTCCGTACGCTGATCTTAAATCTCAATTAATATAATAAGTTTATTAAGTTGAAGTGGTCAACGTCGTTGGCTACGGCTACGGATGCCTCTGGTTCAAATCCCGGTACGGACAGTTTCATAAATCGATTTATTTATTTCTGTTCGTAAGCATGGATGTTTGTGTTGTCTAAAATTCCCTCTCTCCCGTCCGATTCTAAAAAAAATGAGCGTTGCGAGAGTAATTAACTTACCACTAGTGCTAACTTATTTTCCTACCCCTGCTCTCTCAGAAAAAGAGAGGTCGAGCAATTAAGTAACAAGCAATTTTTGTAGAAAACTTCTGTTAAGATTACTACATTAGAAGGCCGTATACGGTACATTGAGAGCGGACACTGTAAAAAAGTATATGCAGTTATTTATTTTGACAAAATTTTGGTGATAATTGATTTTTTAACATAATGCGACACTTCGGGGAGCAGGTAAACAATACCCAAAATCATGCGATGTTATTTGTGAGCAATTAATTTTATAATTGTGGGCATATAATATTCTTCAGCTGGACCTGTATCTGCTGAGAGGCTGTCTCAGATTAAGCAAAGCAATTGAATAAGCTTTCATGTGTCTAGTTTCGAGTTGTAAACTTTTGTCACTTTTATTTTAGGAGTTGGCGGCATTGCATCACGTGCAAGGTAAAGTGCAATAAGAATCGCTTCAATACAAAAACAAAATATATATCATATGTATCGTAAAAATATTATCGCAGTAATTATAAACATTCAAAGGTAATAAATACTTGTAAATAATCGTAAACAATTCAATCATAACGAAAATAAATATAATTGATTGAATACACGATTGTCGGTTGATGCGATGGCATGCGATAATTTTTACGCTTTCCTTTCTGGTTGTGCTCCTCACAATACTTCATTGGATTCGAAATAATGCTTTTTGTCTGCTTCCGAAAAGATGTAGGCATTTTAATATTAACAAAACTGCACTCGATAACACACTGAGACTGGCGGAAAATGTAACATCGGAAAATAAATGCGGGAAAATAAATGCGGGGGGGGGTGAGTTTCAGTTCCAGAAACTACCGTGATGACTAGGGCTTCCAACCCGGTTTAAACCGAAACCGGTTAACCGGTTTATCGCTTGTTTTGAAAAAAACCGAAAACCGGTTTATTTCACGCGGTTAACCGGGTTTTTAAAAATATTTTCAAAAATTCTTTTATTTATATTATTTTTAAAATGTAACGCCTTTAAGAGGAAAAAAATGTACATATTGTTGAATAATCGCCTCTATCACAAAGGTGTCGAAATTATGGCAGCGATATTTTATACAATAAAGAGTTACACGGCATCATCAAAAGACGCATGCATTATTTACGCTTAAATGCATGATTTTCATCTTTTAAATAAAAAAATATGTTCATATGCAATGAATAGGTGAGGTTATAGGAAAAATATTCAAAAAAAATAGTATTTTGATATATTTTCACCCAAAAACACTCTGTACTTTATAAACGCCATCGTGCATTAGCGACATAAAATATGATACTTACACAGTACTTTTAGGAGATAACAATTATAATAAAATTAAATAATGTTGACATTATATAACTGTTAAGTGCTAGTTTTATGTTTACCTTGTATAAAATAATAAATATAAATATTTCATATTTTCCAATATAAAAATCCATTTAGTCGACTGCTCCTATAGGCTGATCATACTCTTTAATAATAAATTCAATGATTGATTAGCATTTACTTTCCAGAAATCCTTTATGAAGAAGTGAAAAATAGCAAAATATTTAGTTCAATATATTTTTTTACTATGTCTGCTCCCAACGTGGAGCATATGTCTTCTTAATGGAGGTTTCTCAACTGAATTTTTCTACGAGAACTGCTTGTTACTCAGTTGCTCAACCTATTTTTCTTCGAAGATAGTAGGTATAGAAGGATAGGGCTAGGACAGGACTAGTGGTTAGCTAATCTCTCTCGTTTCGCTCCGTTTTTTAGGATCCGTTGGGTGGTAAGGAGTTCCAGACATTACAAACATTCATGCTTAAGAACAGAAATCTATTAATCAATTGAAAAATCAATTAATGAAACTGTCCGCACCGCGACTTGAACCCGAGACATCCGTAACTGTATCCAACAAAATTAAGCACTGAACCACAAAGCCGATTATATTTATAACTTACAATTGTAGTAAATATTTTCATGTCTATGCGTGCATGTTATTTTATGGATATTTCCGATACGTGCTTGTTGGAATAAAATTCTATTCTTCCGCTGCTTTTAAGTGATACTTTTAAAGGTATATTGTTTATATGTGACGTTGTACTAAAGTATGTTTAAAAACCTAAAGCGGCTAATTTTTTATGTAGCTAGTAATACTTGAGAAAGTTTTGTTTCAAGAATAAGCAATAGAAAGCTGTGTAATAAAACTCTATTTTACTTTACCCTAATTAGTCGTCAGGTCATACAATATATCCATTCGCAAATTTATGTTTTTGACAAAATATACCGTCATAAAAAATATGACATCCATAAATAATAATAAATATTTGAGCGGCAAGTTGTTATAGCATCACTAACTTAACCTAACCAGATGTTTTCTCGACCGTAGGACCCACATTTTGATTTTTATTATATTCTTTTGTTTACTTTTTGACAAAACATCTTTTTTTACAAAGCATAGATACTGATAGTCAAATAAAGAAATTATCAATTGTGTGTATTACTTAATTATAAATCTATATAATCTGATTTACGACCGTTAGAACTTGTTAAAAAAAAATTGTGAAATTGATCTAGGTAAATATTTCAACTACGAAAGAAATTTTGATTTTTTTATACTATCAATTCGAAAGAATTGAAAGTTTTCTCAGAAATGAGATACAAACACGGTGATTATTGGAACGAAGAGATTTGATAAGCCACTGATTTCTTAGTTGAAATATTTGTACAACAGAACCGTACCAAACACTATCATAAAACTTACTAAATTATATTTAAATTAAGCTTTCATATATTCGTCTGCAAAAATTATTACGAAAAAACTTTACCCAAAAGATATTATATAATTATAATTATATAATAATAGTTTATAAAAGTTTATAATAATAGTTTATAATTATAAGATTTCAAAATTCTAGAATGAACTGTAAACACTTTAAATATTAAATAAATTTTCATGTATTATTTTAATAAATATACAAATTTTTAAACTTTTTTTTATCATATAAACTATACTTGAGTTTTCTGGTTTATTCTAGACGAAATCGATAATTCTATCATTAAACTTACGGAAATAATATTTTTGTTCATATGTACATATTTATAATAGTTATTATTCATTCTATTTTGATTAGATATTTTCGTCTATTTGATTTTATTTCTGCTCCGTGTGTATAACCACATTTTTTTTGTTGTTGTATAAGATATAGTATGTGTTGCTATTGTTTATAATTTCTCCAGTTGCTGTCCTAATATTTTTTAAACACATTCAAATAGTAATCTTTTTTACGAATTTTATTATTAACCACTTTTCGCCTTTCGGCATCTTCAGGCATTCGAGCACACGAATGGACTCGAACTGAAATTATAATTAAATATTATTAAAGTTTTTTATTATTTTATTATTGAAATTGAAATTTTGTTATAGCTCTTTGTTTCAATTTGGTGTAGTTAAAAAAAAATACTTTTATATGATTTTTTTGAAAATAATGAACTGAGGTATTTCGGTTTAAGCCGGTTAACCGGTTTCTTCGTCAAAAAAACACCGAAAACCGGTTAGTTAAAATCTCCGGTTAATTGGAAGCCCTAGTGTTTGACGTAGAAGTCTTAGTGTAGAACCCAGACAGTAGTTTTTTCAAGGTAAATTAGAATTTTGCTTATGATTCTATGACATAATAGAGGCTTTATCATCGATGACAATTAACATAATATGACATAGCCTTTACTACAAATATTTTTATCGTGTCTCGCGTAAGGCAAATATAGCTATCGAATATTAAGCCCCTCATAAAATTTTAGCCTTGAAAGATTTTTGTAAAATTCTTCGACACTAAGTCCTCTCAATTATTACGTATTTGCTCCGTAAGTTTTAAGATGTTTATTCAAATATTCATTTTCAAAGCAACAGTTTTTATTTTTATTTTATTTCAACACTACAGTATTAAATCTGAACATACAAAGTTGCCACTTTATAATTTTGTACTGCTACCTTAGGATCTAGGATCACGGGATCCATACATAGTAATACACTGACACGCTCTGTTTATTATACAAAAAGCGTATCAGTGTAGTAAAAAAGGCAAAGTTATAAAGATTATACTATATCTGTTCTTCGTACCAAAACTCTCCAAAATTGAGCTGTAGCTTGATGAAATTCATTGTACTTGACAAATCTGGATGAATGTGATCATTTTAAGGTTATTGCCACTTTCCGTTCTCTAGTCGTAAGTCGGAGAAGATAACATCAGAATCTAGGCAAAGCCAGGTAAAACTAGTGATGTAAAACTGTCGCGAAAATTCTGGATTGATTTATTTATTTTTCGTCAGAACACCATTATCACTATGACTCTAAGAATCATTTCCACTCTCCCTTATCTACCACCAGTTTACTCGACCTAGCTACAGGGCTACTGTGCCTCTTTCTAAACAGATAATCCATCTAAAAAAACATCTAGTGTTGTTCTTTGTTATTATATTTTACTAAGAATGTTTCTCCTCATTTATTGCAATGTACTCCCCCAATAAACTTTTTATAAGACATGATTGTCCAGTTGATCGACTTTTCGTTTTGGGAGAGGGAGAGAGTAGAAGAATGTTACAAGTATAAAACTAGAAGTCAGCTAAGATATAATGAGGGCGAGAAAATCTATTTATCACAGAAAACCGTGCCTTCGATGATTTATAAATGTATTGAAAAGTCAGTTGATGAAATTGTTAGTATAAGAATTTGAACCCATAGGCACCGTATCCAAATAGGACGCTTGACCACTCAGCTACTTAGATATAAAACTATAGAACGCATGTAAATATTGTACAGTACCTAACCTAGTCGATTAATTACGCTTTGCAATATACTTCTATTATGTCGTTTGCAGTACAATAATTTCGATCATTAATTACAATTATAAACTGCACCTTATCAACTTCTTCATCGAAATGTATATATGTCATTGGTCGTATCCATATGTAAACCTGGTTGCACACAAACCAAACCGTTCTTCGGAGAGTGACTTAT
This sequence comes from Himalopsyche phryganea, assembly GCA_022494535.1. NCBI lineage: Eukaryota > Metazoa > Arthropoda > Insecta > Trichoptera > Rhyacophilidae > Himalopsyche > Himalopsyche phryganea. The sequence continues at coordinate 570,148 of JAGVSL010000164.1, forward strand.
TAATGGCGCGAAAACGTTGTACGATTCTGCGCCTCAGGTTATTTATTTACTCGGAGAAAGCAGCTTTGAAATTTGTGATTTTCCACGTCGATAGTGGCTGGCGAGCACTCGCCACTCACACCTACAAACCGCACGTTAAAATGCATATATTATATATATATATTATGTTAGAAATCTGCATGGGCCCGAGCTCGGGCTGGTAAAGACTACTGAGATTTGAACCGGAGCTGTGCTCGGGTAAGGGATTTACTTTCATCAGTCAGCTGTGCTGCAAAACTGTCACATTTTTTATGAATATTGTTGGAAATGAGTTGTGATAATGGTCATATTATGACATTAACATACTCTAAAAGCCCTCCATGGCTGTCTAATAAAAGTACTTGTACTACTCATGTTGGGATTCCTCAAAATATGGAGCTAGAGGATTCCTCTAGAACAGCGGCTCCCTAACTTATTATGCCCATGGACCCCTTCTTAAAGAAAAAACCTGACCATGAACATCCTAAGTAAAATAACGCTACGTAACTGCATAATAAAATATTATAATTTAAACTTTGATGTCTTGAATGGTAAATGGTGATGTAAACATAAAATACAATAAAATATTTTGATATTTAAAGTATGATGAGGTTCATAACTGCACTAAATCCACTTTCTACTAAATAGGAAGTCGGGAAAAGGACCCATAAGGCAAGATCTAAAATTGGTATCTGTTTTTGTTACCAAAATTTGTGGTATCTTGTTCAGACATTGATTTCCTATCATCGTTTGTGGATTATTCAATAAATTGCTCCAAATGAGTCAACATCCAACAAATCGCTACCAATTTATTTGATTTACCTATTGATTTTAACTTTCATAATTATGAAAATGTGTCATAGATATTTTTTTATATTAAACCTCTCGCGGACCCCCCCCCCCAACCAATTGTCCACGCACCCTTAAATTATTTTTAATTTGCCACAGACCCCCTCAGCGGTCACACGGACCCTTAAAAACTGCTAGGACTGCTCTAGAAAGTGTAGTATGTGCATTTTATTTTCAGTTGGTGAGAAGTGATGACTTTACATAAATATGATAACTGACTTGAACAGCCTTATGATAGAAGTTTGTGTGTGGCGAGTTTCGTTAAATGGCATGATAATTGGCCGGCAGGGTTTACATGTGTAAATCGATGAAAGGTAAATTAGCGTTTAATAAGGTCTATGTCAGGGTGCAGCACAAAATTGAATTTCTTTTCTGTATTTGCACAAGGAGTTTTAGTAGCGGGGGGAAAACGGGCGTTTTTTTAGGAACATGATATATCCATTAACTGGACCATTTCTAGCATAAGTGAATGAATGATAGTCGAATATTTAGCTAATAAAATGTTAAAAATACACTTTAAAAAGCGCTAGACTATGAACCGCCTCAGCCACAAATCTCTCTCAGAATCTCTACAGTGGGCCCGTCATCGTTATAAGCTGTAACAAATGATGCTGCGAGCTTTGTGAAGTGTATTTGTTTTACTTTTCGCTTAGTTAACTTTATTTATTGCAGCCGGCGGGAACGGTTAGTGACGTCACGTGTCCTAAATTACTTTTGAACCTTCAAATAATTCCGTTACGCGCCATTTATGAATGGCGCTGAAGCCTCAAGCTTTATGTGCGACTCGATTTATGTCTACGAATCTGGAAAAGATACGCCCGTTTTATTTACAAATAAACATACCTTGTAAATTGGGAATAGTCTGGCATTTTTCTTAAGAAATGTTCTCAACTGCTTTGTGAAAACTTAAAAATTTGAAAATAATTTGATACACCCCAATTTTGCAGCCTGCCCAAAACCATGCCTTGAGTCACCTTTAACTATGACAATTCACTCGGAAAAGCATTGACATCCATAAATTATTTAATTTTACTATATTTATGTAAATCTGCGGAGTAGTAATAAAATCACAAGTCCCATTTTAGGGTAGTCGTTTAAAGTCATCCCAGTGAGCGCCCGGGGCAGAATAATTTAACAAAAATTAATGAAATATTAAAAAGGTAATTAACATTGACACTAAGCAGGATATTGTAACTTGAGAACATCTAAAAGTAAATTATGTCAGAAAAATATAAAGAGTTTAAAAATAATTCATAAATATTCATTATTTGTCGGCTACGTGGTGTAGCTAGTCTCTTTGAAAAAGATAGGTTAAGCAACTGTTCTCGTAACTAAACGTAAAAAACTTCTATTGAGATAGCTCAATTAGGAGGACATATGCTTCACTGAGAATGGACATGGTAAAAAAATATTCATTATCAGAAATAGCAAATGGTAAAATTGCGAAACAGTCAAATAATTTCATAACAACTAATGACATATTAAATATGTAATTGATATTGAAACTAAACAGTACAGGCTTTCAACATTCCATTCATTTCTTAAAATTTATTGCAATCGAATTGAAATACGATTCGACGAAAATCGATTTTGGAAAAAATGCCACGTTTGCCCACCGTTGCTTGAAATGTAAATTCATGGCGAAAAGTTTGAAATAAAATAAAATTATTAATGGATATGGATTAGTGTCCCTATTGGCATTCGCATCCATTCATTAAAAGTGTTGGAGCGAGCAGAGAGTGAGTCGCGGTCAGCAGTCCGCGAAACGCGGTTCGCGACACCCTGAATTATTACCGTCGTCATTCTGAACGCTGATGAAGATGTCTCATGCGCTCCATGCCAGGATTCGGAGAATTTGATTTTAAATCTATTTGCATGGGAGAATTTATTGAATTCTATTAATTATGAATAAGAGCTACTGGATGACTTATAAGATAAGGGTGTTCAAAAAAGAATATTATTACTAAATTTGTCTTATTTTGATTATTTATTTATTTCTACTATATAACAGAAAATGCATGTATAAATCTGTCTGTTTGTCACAAGAACGCCTACCAAACGATGAACTACTGTGTCATTATGGCTGCCATTTCTAGGACAAATTTTCTATTTTCAATTTTAAACATTATTATTGATTGATGGATTATAATATATTTTGGGGGGTATACTGTAACCGTATACATTAGCTTTCACCAAAATAACGCCAAAATCTAAATCTATTCCTCACGAGTGATGGTTGTGATCTCGGCCTACCGTAACAACTCCATTTTCTACGACGATCCTTCACCACTCGCTTCTGTACTCCGCTGCTCTGTGGGCCATCGGTAAGGAGAGGCCTGTGGGGGAGCACTTTCACATCCACTTCTGTCTTTGACCTTTTCTGTGACCACGAGATTCTCTAGATTGTCAGTAGGCTTGCGGGCGACGTGGGCAAAAAAGCTGAATAGCTGTCTTGTATAAATGGCCTAGAGTCTATCCTGTATTTCTAACTCTTTCAGGATAGAGGCATTACTGATAAATACTAGTATTTATACTATAAAACAACTTCAGCACAATGATTTTGACGTCAACGATGCGCATGGAGAAATAGGGAGAGAGAGTGTATGTGCATTGTCGCTTAAAAGTTCAATGACGCTTAAAATCAAAGAACACTTGCGGTAATACACACGCTTTCCCTCTGCATTTGCACAGACAAAGAAAGGGTGAGTGTGTATACAATAAATCAAGACAAAATACAGATTGATGAAAAAAAATCTAAATCGAAAAAATTACCATTGAATTAATATTGAATTAGATACACCAAAATGTTTCTTATTTCGAATTCTGCCGTATGGAAGAAGAACACACTTATTTTCATAAATTATACCTTTACTTTGTACGATTAAACTAAATAAAAAAGATATAACATATCAAACATTCGAAAAACTTCTAAATCCAATTACTGAAAACTGGTATTTTTCAGTTAGTGTCTTCTTTCAGAACAATGACGATATGTATAAATAGGGATTAGGGCTCGAAGATATTCTAGAGTAGGCGAAACAAACCTGCGACCGTATAGGGTCTCAAGTGCGGCCTTTTAACTGAAATAAATAAATACGTAATTAAATAAATTTCATTGTTTTCCTTCATTTGCAAAATAATATATATACATTTTTATATATGTTTCTTAAATGCGGCTTAACAAAATTTAAGATAAATGAATGTGGCGTTCCGACTTGGAAAGGTTGGTCACTTCTGCTCTAGAGATTAATATTATTGTTTTAGTAACTGTCTTGGCAGACCCTTAAGTCAAGATAATAAATAACCTAACATATTTTCCGTGGATACCAGTGGTACAGTTGAACTTAATTACTAATCTGAAGACGAAATTCGGAACATTTTTCAAAAAAGTTAACAATTTTATTAAGCAAACATTTCATTGAAATCTTAATGATAACCATTGGGCTTAAATTTTAAGACAATAGCAGAATTTCTCGTTCTTAATCCACTATTTTATGATATGATCAAGTACGGTTTCACTCTTCAAGTGAACATTTAACGAAAATATTCGATTACATATATCGTTGGAAAAATTATCTACATAAGGCACCTTCATATTCCATCAATTAAAATTAAAAAAATCTATTGAGAAGTCATTGGAAATTTCATTTATTTACTTAAATAATAGACATTATTAAACAAAACCCTGGTTACTAAGCCAAGATCATTATCATTTTTTTAGAAATTCAAATGTGACCTCGGGTAAGGTTCAAAGTATCAGTTACTATTTGATAAACAATTCATCAATTATAATTTTATTCGTTCACAGTATCGATCAACAGACGCATTTGATATCACCTATGTAAGCTTTACTATCAGCCCTCACAATACAATTATTATATTAATTATTTTTATCTTACTGCACAGTAATTTTAAGTATATTTTCCCAATTACATTTTAATAATAATTGGTTCTGGAAAATCTTATGGGTTTGTAATAATTGTTTATGCGATTATTTTATGCATGGAAATATACAAAATATGAAAGATTAAAATTCCATCAAGCAACCTCAGTCGATATCTTAAATTAATAATTCTGATTGCTTATAATAGAAATTGGAAAGGAAGTCAACTTAGAAGATCAGACAAAATCTGACGTATAAAAAACAGTGCTCGTTTGAACTCACTCATGTCCACGTGGAATTTTTCAACATTCAAAACAACACTGTTGAGCATTGCTAAAACTCTTCCCAATAGCATCCCCAGGGATAGGCTGATTCTATACTTTGGGAGAAAAAATAATTCACGTCCACGATTCCTCAAAAAAAGATGAGCAACATATAGCTTGACATTCTCAAAAATTAATGAATTCTCATTTTGGCCTCGTATAAGTCAAAAGAAATATGTGGATATGTGAATTTCTTTTCAAGCGTTCAAACTATGAAACGTCAGCATGCCAAGAGTTGGATAAAGCCATTATAGGATCCATATGCCCTCAAATTGAGTAGTCTCAAGTAGCTCTCCACCATAAGGGTATATTTGTTTCTTGGGGCCCAAGCAATTGAGTCACTCTCAAGTCCCACTTTGAACTAGATGATAAAGGCAATTTTGTTTAGATCATATTCACTTTCATAAAAAATAGATTTCTCTTATAACAAATACACTCCACAAAAAACAGATTCTTTCACTAAAAATAAAGTGATCCCACATAATAAAAAATATTTTAACATCGAAAGAAACATATTACACTTCGAAAAAATATTTTCACATGGATAAAATAGTTTTCACTCAATATAAATACTCACACTTTGTAATCGATAGTTGCACGAAGCTGTAATGAAATGTCACTTATTCTTCTACCCTATATTTTAGGCCGCCTATATTGTTTTTGGTTATATGTCTAAACAAAACATGACGAAACAGAACAGGTAAAAACAAAACGGTTTGAAAATAGTATTTTGGTCGTATCTATTATTTATTGAACATATAAGAAATAAGTTATATATTTATTAATTTATACAAGATAATACAATATTAAATAATTTATAAAAACCACAAAATATAATCAACTCTGATATGCAATTTGAATGTGATTATTGTAGATATTAAACATAAATATTTGCAAATGACCTTACTGTTTCTTTTATATAATACAAGCACTTTTTTTTAAATATTTTAATGTTTGTTTGGAAAAAAATATCTGATTAGCAAAAAATTTTGAAAATAATACGAGATAAACTCAATTAAGTCACTCAGGTCTATAATCATATATGTTCAATAAATAATAGATACGACAAAAATATTATCTTCAAATTGTTCTGTTTTTTCCTGTTCTGTTTCGTCATGTTCTGTTTTGTTCGGTTACCATTGTCTTTGCTCCACCCATTAGAATACATTACACAAACCAAACCAGACCAACCCTAACATAACCTAGTACAACTTTCTCAATTTGTCAAAAGATTCCGTGACTAAGTGGAAACTATTTACATCAAAGTTTGAGGGTACTAAGTTAATACTATCTAATCGAAAGTGCAAACTATAGAATAAAAGTTCAAGTGTACCAAGTGAATACTATTTAACACAAAGTGCAATTATTTATAACCCGATGATAAATATGTATCCAAACGAAATGTAACAGAAGCTTTCAATAAATAATAAATTAAAAATAAAGTTTTGACATGTTTGGAGCTCAGGTATTAAAAAATGAAACACATTTCGATTACGTCACAGCAATAAATCATTGACCGACAAATTAATGAAAATGAATTTATGGAAAACAAACAGCGTCCGGCCGAAACAATCTATTTGTATAAATATTTGATTAGGTGCAACCGCAGGGGTCGGATCCTACGATGCCAGTCATACGCAACAATGCCTGATGCTTATATTAGTATAACTGAATGCTTATTTCCCTAGTCAAATTGTCTAAAAGATTTGATAACCTGTGAATATAATATTACATATATATTGCATTTACTGTTATGTAAAGCAAAGTAATGGTATTTGCCAATTGAATGTACATCTAGTTTTCTTTTTGCAAGATATATTTTGACACGAACCAATCATGTTTAGTGCGCGCCGCGCATTATGCCCAAAACGCTCCTCGACTCACTTCTCACCAAGGCAACTAGCAAGAAAGATGTGTAGTGATATGACAACATAGCTTCATTTTGTCAAGTCGTTCATTTAAATTCAATAATAATAACAGCTTCATTTAGGATAGTGGGTAAGCGGAGCAGTTGGCCATCTTGACGCCGCTCACTGACCGAAAATTAGCCGTTTGCCTGCCACGCGCCTCTTGCTGTTTTACTTAATTTGTGCTTCGTGTGATTTGTAATATTTTTTTGTAATTGTAATTTCTACAACTCCATATTGAACTAACTAACTGCAATAAACATAACTTTGACGGAACTGGCGTGTTTTGACTGTCTAAATCACCCTGAGATCTAAAAATCAGCGGAACAATCATCATCATCAGCACGCCTGCTTTGTTTTGAGTTTACGATTTTTTCATGGTTTCAAAATTGCACGGTCCAATTAACGTTATCACCCGTACAAAAAGAGGATTGTGTGTATTTTGTCTAATGCCCGCATATAGTGTGGAGTATGTCACCAGCAGTAAGTTCAGCAATAATTTATTTTAATTCAGTCTCTCAGTCTCTCTCTTCTGCGAGGAAACGAAAACAGGCATAGGAATCCTTAATTTATTATTACTATTACCAGTTAAATTATTATAACTGTAAAGAAAGGGTTACACTATCTCTAGTGCATAAAAGTATTTGAACAGTCAAAACAATTAATTCATACCATCAAAGGGCGAGTCCAAACACGTTTTTTCCGATTTCTCTCACTTGCCTCAAATATAAATAAGACAACTGAATATGCCTTAACCATTTATAGGGTAAATTAAGTTTTTTTCGGAAATCAACTGCGAACTATATTATTTCGAATTATATATTGTGTAATGAACAATAATTTTGCCATAAAAATAAAAAAATACTTCTAATTGTCGTCATTTATTTATTGAAAAAAAACACTGTAAATCGATAAATAAATGAATATTGAATAATTATATAAACACAACTTTTCTTTCAACTCACAATATAACCAACAAAAATATAATTTGCATAATCAAATAGTATATATAAATCCTGTGAATGTGCAATGGTCGATTTATCAACCACTTACGTATAATAATTGGTTGCGAGTGATTGGTGCACACTTCAACTTAGATGGTCAATGAATACACTAAAGAACTTTATCGATATCGTTTTTAGGTATTAAGGTTGACATTTCTATTAACACGGTATGAATTATAGCCGTTAAAGGAGGTGGTCGATATATCGACCGTTTTCGCGCCTTGCCCCATAAAGGGTTAACATCTCAGTACGAGTGATATAGAATGTCATCACATGTTTAGTTAGGAAGTATATTCATAAATCATTTACTTGACGTGTACTGTCTTTTCATATTATGTAATATCACGACTTTCTTCCATAAAACTATTGTTTTAGCAAAAATGTTTTTTAAAAATAAAAAGGTTGTGCATCGCTTTGTAGAAGTATTTTTAATAATTAATAAATTTATTGACAAATGGTCTTCTAACTGTTATTTTTTTGTGTAAATTTCATTTGTATTCTTTATATCTTTTCTAATCAATATTTCAATAAAACTTAATACTGGTTAAACCGGTAAATTATTGATTTAAAATATACACGGAAACGCAAGCTCTATACAGTGCCACCTTTTGAAACTAATTAATTTCACTTTTTCTTTTATATTTCTTATTCAAAAACAATGGTACAGAAAATCCAGCGCTATGGAGTCGTTCAAAAGTTATTGCTCAGACATCGATTTACTATTTTAAGAATTTAAAAATGTCGACTCTTTTTTATTATGTATAAATCTCATTGCCACATATATAATATCTGTATCTGAGAAGTATAAGGATGCATGTTTAAAACATTAAACATCCGAAATAATTATCGTTATTGTAAAACGGTATTGCACCCAATTCTCTTTTTACACTTTGGATACGTTCTAGAGACTACCGTGCAAAAAAAGATAAGGTGCACACATAAAAATGAGATATAGACTCCTTTACTTAAAATACCCCCGAAACATAAAATTCTTAAGCTCATAAATAATTCGAATTTTATTTTTTATTTGTATATAAAAATAGTTTCATAAGACACGATTACACGAAGCTGTAAACAATTCTTAACAATATTGGAGAAAATTTCATTTATTTAATTCGATAAATAGGCATTAAAAAATAAAAAGCAGAGAGACAATAAGTTCGAAACTTAGAAGACCAACGTAAATGTGTATAAACAAAACAAGTCATGCATGAGTCATGAGCCATCTTAAAATTTGCCAATAATGACGATTCACATCTAAGTGTTTTTTTTTAAATTTAAATAAACAGTATTTAATAATACTTTTTGTTTTTATAACCGTGTAAAATCAAAAAATCGATGTAAAGAAATATTTGGTTTCTTTTCTTAGACCATGCAAAAAAAGCCAGCCAAAAAGAGAATCGGGTGTATCTGCAAATTTGATTGTTTTGAGATAAACAGAGTTAAGTGAAGAAAACAAAGAATATTATTTGTTCATTTTTCACCATAACCATAGTAAATTATTATTGTAAAAGGTGAGCAACTGAAAATACTACTGTATTACACTTCAATTGAAGAGCTTATTTATAATGCAAAACTTACTGCCAATACTATTATTTTAAACTGAACATCAGAATAATGTGAAAGAGAATTATCAGACATGGCATTGAAAATAGCCGATTACGACTGTTTTGCACTATTTTACTAATCATATTTTTTTAATCATTAATTTAACCGCTCCCACCATGGATTCACTATCCCCCACCAATCTTCTTGCTTCCTCCCATGTAATCCCATAGCTCCACCGAGTATTTCTTATGGATGTGATCAGCGGTCTACCGGGGCGACGTCATCCATCCGGTTGGTAAAACGGACAGGCAGGATTCAGGCTCCCCTGGGGCATCCGCAGCACATGTCCAAGCAAGGTCCATCGTTGCTTTTTTGTTGTTGATACAATAAGAGGCTTGTTCATCCGTTCTCTTACCTCCGAGTTCCTGACTGACTAAAATTAACATTGAAAATCAGCAATAAAATAAAAACTGAAAAATGTGCACTTACTACTGCATAATAATATATTTACTTCGTTTCCAGTTGATGTTTTAAATTCAATTTATACATTCATAGTATCGTGCTAAGTATGTGAATTAGATTTATTTGACTGACTGACTACATCATTCGAAATCTTTTCCTTATTTGTTTATACGAATCGGAATAATGAATTGATTCTGACCCGCCGAATAAAAAATAGTGTAGTAAGATTATAAATCACCCTGTGAATCAATTAATCATTCCTAGAATGCATTCCGTCTCCTTCTATTTCGGTTGCCCAAATATTGCTATCGCTCTCTAGTCTGTCTCGGGTGATGCATTTTTTATACATTCTAATTCAAAATCAATGTTAGATATTTTTTATGTTTCATAATGGAATTCAGTGTTTGCTTATCAACATGAAATACAGCTGACTTTCTCACAAATAATAATTGAAATGATCATTCACTTGAATAAATTTTAAAATATCACTATAGATAGTTCTTAGCTGCTATATTACATTGTAATATGTCAAACAGTTGTCAAAATACTTACGATAGACAATTTAAATTTATTACCAATGACAAATTTGTTTTTTACCACAAATAATAGAGTTTAAATTTTCATCTGTTTACCGTTGATACCTTTGAATAGTAATGTAGAGATATATAATATATATATATTAAACATTTTACTTGATAAATAGTATTTATGGCAAGTCTTCAACATGACGCTGCAGATTAACGAAACATTATACTTGCCAAATATAATACTTGAATTATAAAAAGAAAATGATTCTGCAAATGCAGTCAGCAAATTCAGAAAAAAATATTGATAAAGATGAATGCTCTGAAACGTCAAGTCATGATGGCTTAAGCAGAACACAGACAGCCAACGACGTTATATGTGGACGACCAAGGGAAAGATGGATATTCAGTCGTCGCGCCCGGAACTGCAGACATGGCTCCGGAATTGCATAATCGTCAAACGTCATCATCCTCTACCTACAGTTGAATCTCGTCAATCCTAAAACATTTGAAATTATATTCTAAAGGTAATGCTAACACACATAAAAAAATCAAAAATAATACGTAATAAATAAAGCTGTGTATAGTACACAAAAATTTTATTTGTACGAGAAACGATAGATGCTGGGTGTGGTCGAGTGGTCAACGTCATTGGTTTCGGACACTGTGCTCACGGGATCGAATCTCAGTACGGACAATATCAATCGATTTATGAATTTCTGTTCGAAGACATAAATGTCTTCGATGTCTAAAATTTCCTCCGACCCACCTGACTAAACTGACTATTTGTTGGGTTCATGGTGCAGTAGTCAACGTCGTGGGCTTCGGTTACGGGTCTCAAGGGCTTGAATACTAGTACGGAGAGTTTTATAAATTGATGTATGTGATGTCTCAAATTCTCTCCGACAGTTTATTTCCTAACAACGGAGCGTAGTGAGAACGATTAGCTAATCGCTAATCCTTTCCTAACCTTGCGCTTGTATCCCTATTCTCTTCGAAAAACAGAGGTTGATCGACTGAGTAACGAGCAGTTCTTGTAGAAAAACTTATGTTGAGTTAAACGCCATTCCATATGCTTAATATTTGGAGAAGGATATGGTAAAAAAGCATGAAAGATAACGCTAGGACGGGACTAGTTGTTGGCTCATATTCTTTATATTCTTTCGTATTTCGATGTGTGGAACAGTTGCAGATTGAAGTATCCCGCGCTATCGTGAATGGAAATTGAAAAACGGTTTGCAGTCCGAATCCGAATATTAATGATCGCCGAGATTGGTGCGACACCGACACGCCACGGTGGCTTGTTGCTGCCTCTGTCCAACCATTTTTATCTCGTTGTGATTTCAACCAAAGACGTGCATCGCCAAACAAAAAGAAACTACATGTTTGGTACAAAACGAATGGTGTTAAATTAACATCACTATGTAGTGATATATGACGCTGCAGATGTACGAAACATTATGCTTGTCATTATTTGTATCACTACTAATATCAATTCAGCAATATAGACGAGGCTAATTGGCAAATAATATTTTATTTATTAACACACTGGAAAATGGACAGCCGACGACAGTTTATGTAAATAAAAAAAAAGGATCGGATTCATTCTGTCGTCGCCCGTCGAACTGAAGGCATGCGTAATCATCATAAAAATCATACTTACAGTAAAATCTCGTCAATCCTAAAAAAATGGAATTATGTTGTGTGTAATAAAGTGGTGACCCCGACGTGATTTATTTTTCATACATGTCCACTCCCAATGTCAATCTTCTTTTTTCTACTTCTTTCTACTACTCATCATATCTTTCTATCTAACCTCTCTCAAAAGTATTGATTAAGCGACTGAATAGCGACATCTCGTAAAAAAACTTCTGTTGAGATACTCCACTATAACCACATAGGGCGTGAACGTGATGTAACGCTGACAGTTTTATCAGCAAAGGGTGTAATAACTGAAATTAATTACCCATCAATTCTTAATGGAAAAGAATTATTTATTTAAATATAACACAATTTTCTTTACTGAATTGAAATCAGATGAAAATGCTAGCGATGAGTGAAACTGGTCTTGGTGATTCCCAAATCTAAAACCAGATAATATTTAGGCAAATTTTTTTTCCCAGTTCAAGTTGTCAATAAATTATTTTAACATAAATTTGATATTGAATACCGTAGAAATTATAAGTTAAAGTGAAAAACTGTATATATATATATATATTGATTGAATTGGAATTTAGGTGTTAAGACTCCATTATAATAGGATATTTTTCCCTTTCCTATAACATAAGAACCGTAAATATATTAATTTTAAATAATAAAAATGATGTTGGAATAAATGAGATGATATAATAATGGTGTCCATCCAACTATATGCAAGTGTATATTATACAGCTAAGCTTAATTAAGTCTAAACATAGTTCTGACAATGGCTTAAAGCCGACATAGTTAACTCATAAAATTTCTGTAGAACTGGATACTTAATAATTTTTACCTTATTAAAACTATATATTGTTGAATCAATTTCAAAATATTATCGGTTTTGCTCAGACAGTTAACTTTTTTTTTTTAAATAAGTTAATTCACAGTATCAATTGAAAGTGCATCTTGAACTTAATGGTGAGGTTTTGTTAAACTTCTTAAAACTGAGTACTCATATTTCTTATTAAAATGTATCTGATGCTGAACCAGTGTTATAACAGAGTCACAATACTGAGATCACTTCGTAAGAATTCTAAATTGACAATTATTTATTAAAACACTCTCACTTATAATGTTTGCACTGCACTGTTACCGCCCACGGCACTGTCACGGTAAACAGGTAAGCCAAATTATCTGAGGTGATAAATCGGACAACAATCAGAAATGTTTAAACTTTAAACAATACCTGAACAGCGAGAGAGGGCGGGGTGCGAGTTATTTTATCACAATCATTAATATCTAAGATATACGTAGATAATTAATAATAAAAATACATTCAATGTAACTTTATGTAACGTTATTTTCTTCACAATATGTGCACAGTTACAAATGTTTCAGTTAAATTAACCTCTACAGAGCCGTGAGCGAGTGAACTCGCCAAAGCCTCTGTATAGCGTCAGGCCGTCAGCGAGCTAACTCGCGAGCTCTTATCATCGTCATAGCAAGCCATCAAATATTTTCTATAGAATCGGCGGTAACTTTGTCCGCACGTCCAGTAGAATGGAACAAAATCCATCTTACGTTTCATTTTTAATTTAAGAATTAGAATCGTTGTTTACTTTAGAAATAAATAACTTTTTGATTTGGTTAGTATAACAATGTTACCAATTTTAATTTAAATCATCAAATATTTATTTTGACATTTGTAGTATAAAATTGTATAGTACCATCTATTGACAAGTAGTGTTTATTTCCTCATGTCAAATATCGATATTATCAGCGTAGTCTGCAATCTTGATAAGTACTGCAGTTTGACGATTGAAAATACCACAGGACTATGATAAATTCGATTGCACATACCATTTAATGTGGAATTATGTGTGCAACCTTGCTTTGAAATGAACCATTCGTTAGAAAATTAAAATATGTAAAAAGTGATAGTGGCTAGTTCAGTAAAGTGACTTTTGGGTTTTGACAACCTTGTTGATGTATATTTTTAAAATAGTATTCATTTATTATTTTAGTCTGAAAATGTTTACGACGATTTCGAGAAACGTATTGATTTGGTTCACAAATTTATGTCATTTATGCCTATTTCATATTTTTCAAGTGATTTATTTTATTCCAAAAATAGCTGGCCTACAAGTGTCCACCTAGTAAAATTTGCCTGGCGCTAAAAAGGTTGGTGATATGTTTTTACTAGCTAGGAATTATGGTGATCAATTACAATTTTACTGCAGTGAGTGACCTAAGGGTTCCTCAAAATGGCAGTACATCATCAAGTCGTGTGTTCTCATATCGGTAAACATTATTTACGGATTCAGTTCGCAGATAATATGTGAGCATAGAACCAAAGTCTTTGACTCCGGGAGTAAGGAACTGATTTCCTTTTAGAAGAAACAGCGTTCGCTTCGAAGTCTTTCGTGATATGGGCCGACACTTTCTGCTTCATTATGCAAGTTATGGTAAACCTTTTAGACTTTATGTATTTTTTTTCAGTACAAATACCATATTTTTAATGCCATAAGGCACTCAACGTTGTACCCACCACGACTCGCTATCGCTCCACACTCTTCTTACAGGGTGTATTCATGAGCGTAAATAAAATACAGTGGTGTATAGAGATTACCATGTTTGATTCGTGATTTCTGGACCAGCTAATTCATAACAGGTCTCTGTCACTTCGATGCCAAGCTCTTCCAGCTTGGCTGGTTGGTAGATAGTCCACGTGACACTGATGGTTTCCTGACAATTGCTTTGCTTGCTGACGGTCATCTAAGACGTCGGAATATCATCAGTCAGAAGAAGAACCAAAGAGAATTGAGGCTTTCTGGAGGTATTCGCAGCACGTGACCCAGCCAGGTGCAACTTTTCTCTGTGACCACTATCGTAACAGGGCGATGTCTGGTACTTTTCTTAGTCTCCACATTTTTACCAACAGCCAGTGGAATAACAAATTTGTCAACATTAATTTTATACTAAAAATTAATTTCCACAAAAATATTATCTATATTACTGATATATAATGTAACTTGCGCGCACCATTCGAAGACATCTGATCTTCGTCATAATAATATGTAGAATAAATAAAACATTAAGATGAAAGGACTGCGTATGACAGACAAAAATAAAAATTGAAATAAAAAACAGAAAACTGTTCCGGGATGTTAAATAAAATTTTGGAAGAATCAAAACAAAACGTGTTTTATTTATTTTTAAAAATGTTCTGAATCACTGAATTATCTATAAAGCAACGAATAAATCCATTACTTGTTATAATTGTCTGCCTTCGATAGCTGTTTATCTCGAATTAACACTTCGAATAACTCGTAAACATGGCTTAAGTAAGGCCTCTTTGTACGAAATATAAGTTTATTTTATGAATATACCCATTCTGTGCTATTTATTTACTTCAATAAACTTTTAAAACTTTGTGAAACTTGTACCCGAACGAAACTTTATCAATTGGCTTGATAATTTTAATAAATGTTTCATTTGATGCTTATTAAAAACATTTATTGAAAAGAGAAAAAAGTGAATCATTATTTAAGTTCAAATTCATATATAGCAACCGAATATTGGCCGATTTCTCGTTGTACATTTCAAATGTTGATTTCAAATATTCGAATATTTTTATATAATATACTCGAATAAAATAATGTGTGTAAATATATTCATTTCTTTTTTTCTATTTCTTATTGTTAAGACATACTAGCTGTCATCGTGTCTCTTGAGTGAGAATTATGCTTAATATAAAATTAAATTAAAAATTGATAACTTAGTTATTCCACCAAGTGGAACTTCCACAAAATTACCACCGAATCCATAGAAAATATTAGAGAATTATATTGTTTTAAATAACCAAAATATTATATTATTTCGAGATGTACTTAATGCAGTACAGATTACATTTTTGTCGACCATTGGTTTAATCAGTTTACTTGGTTTAATCGATTTACTCGCTGGAACAACAAAATAATCTTATCAGTTTGTTGACCAGCTATTTCAGATTCTCGAAAAACATTAATCCTAATCCTACTTATGTTAAGAATAATAAATACGTCTCGCCAAAAATATGGATTTTTTTTATTCTTACCCTATTTCAGTGGCTATTTATACTTTATTTATACTATAATCGAATAGTATTCTAATAATTTATCAACTATTCGAATATTAAAAACACGGCCAAATAATCGAATATTGAATTTGGAAGTGATTAAAGTATTGTGGTTTTACGACAGTCAAAATGAAAATCACTAAAAGAACCTTCCAGGCAGATGATGGTAACGCAGCATCCTAAGTCAGAAAACTGTTCATTTAATTTTATGTTGAGATTTGATTTTGTTTAGTTTTAAGTATCTAGTATATTTAAGTAGATTCAACACAATATTCGATGTTCATGATTCAATATGATATACAATGAACGATTGCAAAATAAAGTTATTCAAAACATCGGCAGTGAATCGGCATTTTTAATTTAACCGACAGTTTGTTCCAAATTTGAGTCAAAGGTGACCAATAAACGGGGGAAGAGTAGTGACCGGCGACTGGTGACCACCCGCGAGAAATTCGAACCGCCGATAAATCTCCATCAGGGGCGGATTCAATTCGAATCGACGTTTACTGCACAAATTAAAGTGCCTCAAACACGACCACTAAATTATACATCGCATCGCATCGCAAATAACCCGCGCCGCTCAAAAATTATTGCAAAGCGTTCCCAACGCGAGAACGCCGCGCCAATGCGAAAGCTGGCCAACTTCGGGAAATGTATGAAAATCGAAGACTGCGTGTATCACTTTACTGAGTACGCGCCTGTTATCCAGGGATCGGAAACTATAGTATTATAAGATCCGCGATAACTTTATTTTATATATTATAAAAGAAACTACCTTCTGTTCACTGCTCAGTCTTAATTCACAATCCCGTACACTATATTGTACATATATTGTCACGCTCTTCTTCCGATTGGAAAGTATGCAATGTGCTATGACGTCTTAGATTTTAATATTTCTTTAGGAAAATAAACTAATTTTAAATTAATATCTGTTTTTAGCATTTATTCTCATAAATTAGCATGTATTGTGACTGGTCAAAATGAAAGTCTCTTGTAATAAGTAAGTCTACTCTATTAAAAAACATGTTTTATTTTATCAACAGTTGTCACTGCATGATTGTAGATATATAGATTTTCCAATTCATTACTGAGAAATCTCCAAATAACCCATAATGAGATAATGGGAAAAGCAGTATTGAAATGGTCACCATGAATCAATTATTGTTGATTTATACCCGATTTTTATATATTTTATAAAAAGGTTTTTTCATAATAGTTTAGTTTTTAAAAATAGTATATCCTAGTAAAGGCAGTAGAATAATATATAGAAATATCCTTTAACGTGCTTTAGCAGTAACATTTTTGAGTTATCTAAGTACTGAATCAGATAGAGCGCAAAGTTTTAAATATAACTGCTTATTTAACTGAACTGGAGTAGCTGATGGCAGAAGCTGATATGTTTATTTTTTGTCATTTTGAGTTTATTTTCACGACATATAGAAAATATTCTTCCGCCGCCATTATTCATTCAAATGTTATATCGTTTAAAAAAATATATCAATTTATTAAAAATGATGAGAAGCCAAAAAAATTCGTTACATATCGTTGTTTGACATCGCACGAATTCACTTGGCATACACCATCATATTTCATACTATAGGGTGGCAACATCTGACAATTCAGAGTTTTTGTAAAAAGTTCGAAACGCTGTAAACATATATTAATAATTCTTCATCAATCGTTTTCCTACACTCATAAATAAATCGAGGTTCCTCATTAATTATAAAAAAAACTACGAGATAATTAGTTTTTTGCTGAATATTTCAAAAAATGACATCTGCAAATTAAACTTATTTATTAAATTCTTCGGTCCGAGGACCAACTCGAATGTACCACTACGATAAGGTATCATATTATTTATTATGGCCGCACAGCCCGGACGAGAGAGCTTAACGCGCGAGCACGAAACCCGACTATTGGTTTATTAGAAGTATCCACTGCGAAAGATACTAACTTATTAGTTACCCTTTATCGTGAGATATTAAACATCTCACATTGTTTATGCTCTCGATAATGATTATTTATAAGGCGATATTCATTTTTAAGGTATCAGATATAACACTTGCTTCAATAAATGTAATGAATCGTTATTGCGGACTGACCGAATAGGATCGTGCTGATTTTTCCAAAAGGTTCTATTTTTTCCATAAATCAACAAAAATACATATAATTTTTCAACTTTTAACCCTTTTACTGCCGGAAAATTTAACCTAGCATATGTGAAGGCTCCCAAGCGTTTTTTGCCAAAAAATCATCGATTTAGTTTTTTTTTATAAATAATTCCATACAAATTATTTCAAAAATTTGAATTTAGTTTTATGTGTTCTCAATGGTGTATAAACTAATAATAAGTAATAATATTGAAAATGAATAAAAGAAAAGAAAAAAAATAATGCACACATATGTAGTTAGAAAAAAAAGATAAAACTATGTTTTAACTACAAAACAAGTGTAAAGACATTTTATATTTACAATTAATATATATAATTCTCTTGAATAATCTATTCTTTCTTACAAACATAAAAAAAAACATACTATTATTTCTCTAAGAAATAGAATTTTTATAAGAGCGTCTTGTTTTCATTTTTTATTGTATAAAATATTTTGACAGCATACTCTGGTACAAAATATAACCACTGCACTCATTAAATAAATTATTCATGCCTAATAAAGAAGAATAGTATGCTGTATCCACACTAGAAGAACAATGAAAAAAAATTAGAATACGTCGTAAATTTGATTCCAAACACTGGGAGTTTTTGCATAAGTAGGGTGGGCCAATATATCGACCCAACGAGAGTAAAAGGGTTAACTGTCAATTTGTGGTAAAATTTCATTATATTTTGAAAAGAAAACACAATTCGTTGAGTACAATTTCCACACTTTTATTACGATTAGAACAGGTTTCGCTAATAGCGAACATAATCAAACTGATAATAATTACAAGGTATGTCAAACAATTGGTTCAATGACTATAACAATAATTTAGCCATAATTATACAAAGTATAAATAAACGAAATTGAATAGTGTGCAATTAAAATGTTAAGGATCAAGGTTTGACAAATCAATAACTGCTAAAAGTCATTTATGTGAGAAATTTTTTAAAATAACTAATAACTAATACAAATTCATATTTATATTAACATTTAATAGCAATTGGGAAAGTTTTACAACAAAATATTGAACTACTTAACAAAAAAAAAATGAAATATTTAATATAATGTAATTAACTTTTCACTAAGCAACACATTGTAAAATGGTAATATATGATAGAATTTTTTCGGTTGGGAACAATTGAAAGATATATAAAAATAATAAATTCAAAACCATAATCAATTCTTACACAAATGTATTACGATGTTAGGTATGTTGAATATCAACATTGCGCAAATAAAAAATTAGCAATAATTTTGTTATTAGTGCTGGTTGTAAGTGAATAATTCAACCTATCTTTAAGATGAGTTTTGGACAGATTAAGTAAAAATCACTTGTTACTCGGTAATAATTTGTACACCCTGTTTTTTGAGGATAGGAACATGACGGATATCGACTTCGCAACATGAAAATTTTTAATCGTCTGAAAAATCAATTCCATTTAGACGCAGATCCAATCTGATTGGACATCTTAACACACGACCACGGCGATTGTATTTCAAATTACAGATACAATGATTTTATTTTTGTCTCTCTGGTAGTAGAGCTTCTGTGTCACAGGAATAATTATTTCAAATTTACATTAAAGGTCTTCACGTTATGCAAGCGATAATGAGAATATCTAAGAGTTTGAATCCCGATAAGTACCATTTCATTAACTGATTTATGAATTTGTGTTGAATGACATGGATTTCTGTGATGTTGACATCACCACCCACCTATCCGATCCTAAAAATAGCCACAGCAAGAGCGATCAAGTGACTTCTAGTTAATCGCTTCTGAAAAACCGTATACTGAGCTTTGAGAATAGATATCTGCGTTGGATGGGGATTGGGGGTAAGATGGCTTGACTTTGCGAGGAAAGATTTGGAAACCCTGTTACGTCAGCGGTCATGGAGAGACGTTGGAAGTGGCTGGGTCACGAGCTGTGGATGCTTCCTCTATCCTGCTTGCCTCTTCTTCCGACCAGTGGGATTCCGGCGTCATGAACGACCGTCGAGTACTATCCATAGGATATACTTGCCATAGAGGCGCCGTGTGATATCAATATGGTCCACATAGGGATCGAATATGATCAGAGAAGAAGTCTTCCTTAGCCTCATTCCTTACCCCCCGCAGAAAAGCAGATGAAGAAAAGCAATCTCTGTTATAAAAAAATTAACAATCGTATTTATTTTCTCAGAAGTTGTATTAGCTATATGTATCAGAAATCTTCACTGACGCACCTTTTAAAGAGATTCTGATCATGAATAATGTATTATAATAAAGACTGGTTTGAATAAACTTTCTCTTCCAAGGGTTGGTGTGAGCTTATCCGCCCCTTCTTAACACCGCTGCGCGCTGCACTGTACCACTTTGCAACTCAAACAAAACACGAATACAAACTTAGAGCTGGTTCCTTCAGATTTGCATGCAAATTTGATTTATCTGTGGCGTTTGCGTAGTGAAATCAACGTTGGAGGAGCGCTGGGAAGACAATCCGACGGTTTAAGGATCTCAGGGAAAGATGTATTCGTAATAAACCGTTAATCAACGCAAGCAAATTGTGTAGTTTCATAGATATACCGTTTCGAATCCTACATAATGATTTTTTTTATATGTATTGTCATTGGTTAATATATTAGTTTTGATACCTATCTTAGAAATTTATTTATCTACAGTAAAAAAGGAACATTAATGGTTTACAGTTGAAATCAATGCGTCATTCACTTAATAACGATAATAACAATCAATGATTATGGTATTATCATTAATATTCCCTAGGACAGTGCTACTCAGACTTATTCGATGTGAGAACCAGTAAATATGTTTCAATATTACCTGGGGACCGGCTTCATGATGTAAATAAAATTAAAATAAGGTAGTGATATATTTTTATTGAATTCAAAGAATTAAAATTCAGGGACATTGATATTACAAGAAACACGCGTCGATATTAATTATTTTTCTCATCTTTAATCATGTATATATTAATGACTCTGTTGAGCGTTGACCTGTACTGGTCCACGGACCACCATTTGAAAAGCATTGCCCTAGGGTACTCAAGATTGTACCCAACACCCTCCGAAACCACTTTACACTCTTCTTATGTGGTGTATTCCGCACCCTAAGAAAATTATTCTTGTTTCATGTTATTTCAAAATGTTCATGTGTGCAGGAAGTTTAATGGTTTATAATAATAAAATGTGTTGGGTCCGTTGTGCAGTGATCAACGTCGTTGGCTACTAAACATAATGGAACTTAATGGAATATCCACGCCTACGAACAGAATACCATTAATCGATTGAAAATCAATTTACGAATCTGTCTGTACTGGGATTTGAACCTGAGACATACGAAAGCGAAGCTAAGGACGTTTATCACTGCACCACGGAAATAATAATAGTACGAAAACAATGAACGCGTAACCAAGTCTTGAAGAATTTCTTCTCGAACATTCCTGACAAAAATTTGAAACACACGTAACGTTTTATGCTACGGAAAAAGATTTGAAGAGATTAGAAGAGTGTGAAACCGTAGCTGGTGGCGGTAGGTACAACATTGAATACCTTAGGAAATTTAAAATGAAAAAATAATGGATAGCAATAATGTGAATTACTAATTCTTCTAGATTAATATACTATCAATGGTTGCACAGCCGAAGGGGCTTAGACCGTTCAGAGTGTACTGCCTCGCGGACCGTCATTCGGTTCGGCATGGATTTTTCATTTTTTTTCCTACTGGGAAATATTGCAAACATTGAAACATTGCATTGCATCGATATGAGCGAACTACCACAAAGGGCGAACTACTTTTGAAAATTGAAACTTGGCTGCTATAGCTTTTAACTGATTGCCGCTTTGTGAACAAAAAAATACCCGGCAATGTTTTATAGAGGAGGTTCTATGAAAAGGCCTCGCCCGATTTGCATCTGGCGCAATACAAAAAATATCATCCCTCACAATTCCGAAAAACAAAATAGCCGATAGTTTTTAATATCCTCATCTCCCATACATATATACAGGACACAAAAGCGCCATGTTTTCTGTGGATGTGTGCGCTGCATATTGATTAAAAATAAAATGAAACTTTATTTTTATGTGAAATTGTCTGTTTAATTTAAAGCTGCATTTTCGTTTATTTTTAAATTAAAATTTGCGTGAACTGTTCCCATTAACTTGATATAACTCCTGTATTGATTGAATTGACATTTACTTGGTAGAACTCCATTATAATTGGATAAAATACCAAAGTATTTAGTTCTACAAAATGTTATTAGTTAGTTGATAACTATTTCGACTTAACGCCGTCTTCAGAACTATGGGAAAACTTATTTTAGCTTAACTTTAAATACTGTATAGAAAAGACTTTAGTTTTAACGTTGGACGTAGTGAGATGACATATTACTGTCTATAACTTATAAACAGTATATACAGCTAAGCTAAAATCAGTTTAAGCATAGTTCTAAAGATGGAGTTAAGCCAGAATAGCTATTAACTAACTAATGAAATTTTGTAGAACACAAATACTTTGGTATTTGAAATAACTCTACTGTTGTAGGGTCAAAATAGCGATTCCTTTAAAAATTATTGGCCAAAAGCTATTTCAACATCACTCAATCATCAGAACGATGAGTAAATAAATTTGTATTTAAGATTGCAGAGATAGGGTGGCACTAATTTTAGCTAATCGCTTCATCTTCGCTTCATTTAAAGGATGTGATAGGACAAGGATGAGAAAACTTTGATATTGAAGGGCATTTAGCACGGTTTTTTGAATTAATTCAAATCGAAGCACATGAACCATGGAAGTATCCCAACAGACGTTTTTCTTCGAGAACTATACGTTACTCACTTGCTCAACTTCTCTTTTTCGGATAGAGAAGGGATAAAATGATATAGCTAGGACAGGAGTGGTTAGCTCATCGCTCTCGCTACGAACAGTTTTTAGGGTCGGATGGGTGGGAGGAATGTTAGACATCATAGACATCCATTCATACGAACAGAAATCCATAAAACGATTAAAAATTCGGGAGGGAACGAAAATAAAAAATAATGAGTTGTTTGTATCCCAAACTGTCGCATTTAAAGTAGTGCCTATAACATAAATGAATTATGCCATTCGCGCTCTGTGCCGCTTAAAGCCGACTTGCTAATTTGTTTAATAAATATAGAATTTAATTCAGATGTATGACAGAGTATTAAATTTGCATATTATTCTGTGCGTTCAGTTCATTAGTCAAGACGTTTTGTAACGACTAAAGCCTTGTTTGCCAACTCCGTGTGTTATTTACCTACATTTGAAATATTCATATAAAGTTTGCAGTTGATTTGGTTTATTCTGGCACCCAGCGCTGCGGATACATAAATAAGGGTCTCTCTAAATCTCAGAGCTATTCGTGTTGTTACTGAGAAGGGGCGGATATTTTTATCACTCTTACACAATTATACGCAATAATTATTAAAGTAAACGAATGTTGAGTTCTCTACTTATATATATTGTGACAATACGCAATATATGTAAGGTAAAATAATTAATATCAGATAAGGTGAAAAATAAATTAGTGTTAGGTAGCTACTTAGTTTTAGCGACTTTTGCGTTCAACTACAACAAATGCTTCCATAATAGATATGATGTAAAATGAAGAACTAATGAGTATAAGTCCAAAAAGGCATCTTTATGGGAGCAAAAAAAAACTGTAAAAAAATGTGTGCGCAAACAGATAATAGATTAAAATTAGTTAAGTGAATTTGAAGCGTATATAATTTAAAATACCGCCAGACAGTGCGTGATGAATTTTATACATTTCCATGTATTTCGTCAATAGTCCATGTTTCTACTTTCGGTCTCTTCATGCATTCGAGTTCACGAATGGACTCGAAGTGATCGTCAGTAAATAGTTAATATCGAGAGTATACAGACAGAAGACATTACGTAATAAAAACAAGTTCTGAGATAATCGCATTTAAAGCATTATTTGTTTTTCAAAGTACTCTCTCTCTCCCAAGTACAATTTGTTTTTTCTGTCAATTGACATATACATATAACGCATTTCTATTTTCAGCTTTAATTAGTAGAAGATTATCAGTATATAGTTACGGTATTTAGTTTAATTGACGAAGACCATTATCTGAAAATTATGAAAAGGGAAACAAACTCTTACTTCAACATTTATAAGAGTCAATTTTTCTTCAGGAGGAAATCATTAATTTTTCCTGGAACTTTTAATTTTCCATCGTCGCACTCGGACGAACCCATTATCATAATAATATATAGGTATTATTATTATCATTTACAAAAAAATAATATATTTTTTACCGGCATCTATTGTATAATTGTCAAAGCTATTTTTAAAATGAGCTAGATATTAATTAGTTCGATAATTTTCCATCAGAGCCGCTGCTACGTGAATTAATTCTGCAATAATAATTATGGTTTTATATATTTTATTATTTTGAATAAAACAACCAATATACTTGTTTATTCACATGTGTAATTCATAAAATATAAATTCATACTTATAAAAGAAAATCACAGTAATTGGACGAAGTCTTCTTGTCTTCGTCACATTTTATTTATTTAATTTTCTTTTCAATTTTTAAATATAATATAAAAAAACATTAATTATCTAATAATGATTCTCACAACTACGAGTCTACGGATTTCTATATTCATATAATTAATTGTTTCGGATAAAAATATCGACAATCTGATATTCATTTAATATCTAAATCAGGTCTGGGCAACCTACGGCCCATGGGCCCCATGCGGTTCGGCATTTGTTTTTGTATGGCCCACTATGTGGTCAATAAATTATTTATTTTTAGAGAATCACTTTTTATGTGGAAACTATTTCATACGGTAGTAATA
The DNA here is from genome assembly GCA_022494535.1 of Himalopsyche phryganea. Taxonomy (NCBI): domain Eukaryota; kingdom Metazoa; phylum Arthropoda; class Insecta; order Trichoptera; family Rhyacophilidae; genus Himalopsyche; species Himalopsyche phryganea. The sequence goes on from JAGVSL010000164.1 coordinate 595,425, forward strand.
ATGTACATTTTAAATTTTGCATATGAACCTTCAGCCAAAAAGTTTACCTAGACCTGATCTAAACGATTTCGCTTAAATAAATACCGATAGAATTTTAAACACCACAGAGTTTTTTTTCTGAAACAAACAATTATGTCAGTAATCAATTGTGTTTGTAATTTAAAATTACCTATTATGGTGCGTTCAGACGTGACCATTTTTGAGAGTGCGTTGTACGCGCAAAAATTCTCAGGTCTGGACGCATCTTTAGAGATCTGCACCTGCACCCAACGTTTTGGATTACAAATTTGGTAGTAAGCCTCGGCCCGTGGATACTTTTATTACTTATTAAACATTATCTCTCTTTATCACAATTTGACAACGACTAGATTATCATAACAAAACAAATTCAATCGACTTTTGGTAATAGTTAAGGTACTTGGTTGTTCCGTGTCTTCGCTCGCATTCATGGTACTTTCGCCAATGACTGGAGGCGAGGCAGCAACTTGAGGGAAATCTTTTTTATACAACGCCCTTGCCCACCATCCGAAGCCAATCATCTCCAATAACATAGCTGCATTGAACATTACTGAAATAAATGGAAATCATCAGATGATTGGGTCGTGTCAAATATTACCTAATAGTAACTAACGCTAGGAGAGCAGATATCGTATACTTTGTTCTCCCCTGCGCTTGTGTTTTATATGAATGTAAGTATTGTCATAGTAATTACAGATACTTAATACATTTTGAAAAAAAATATAATTAAATTAAATAATCTTACTGTTTCCAAATACAATCTCCGTCAACGGAAGGAAACAGGGCATCACGCCGAATTGAATGAGCAGTGAGGGAATTCCCCACTGTAACTTGCAAAGCAGAAATGGTAACTGCAGCGTCATGAATTTCCCCTCGATCGCGTGTAGACGGAGGTCAGTCTTTAGCATGTTGATTGTTATCAGAATTGACCACGTTGCAACGAGTATCGACAGCTCAACGATCACTTGAAGACACGTGTAGTTTATCAGGTACAAGCTCTGGAAATAGAAAACAAAATAATTCTTGACAAACTTAACTGTATTCTTTTTTAGATATATTGAATAATACTTATTTACAGGGTCCGTGGTCAAGTGGTCAACGTCGTTGCTTCGGTTGCTCAGCTCACGGACTCGACTCCTAGTACTGACAGTTTCATAAATGGATTTTTTAGCCTGAGCTATAAGCTAACCACTAACTCTGTCCTAACTCGAACCTTCTATCCCTAATCTCTTTTTTTTCACTAGCTGAGCGAACGTGTGACGTTTTATCTTGTCTTTCCACGAAGGATTAAAACAAAGCAAAAAATGTCACATGTATTCACAAATAACATTAACTTGAGTAGTAGGTCGAATGTCAGCGAAAATTATCACACATATTAAACCGAAGTGTCATTTCCTTAGAAGTAACGTTATCATAATCGTAAGATAATATTTAGCAGCTAATTATTTGGTCAGTAACTAATTCGGTAAATGGTCGGCCAGAAATAATAAATGCTCAGTAGATATTAGCTATGTTTGACCAGTAAATAATAGTTAGGTTAGATTTAATTAAAAAACTGACAGTTTTATATAAATGTGGGGAAAAAATAAATACGACTGACAATACAAGCGAGCTGCCAACACTGAAGAAAGCAGAGACACCAACAGAACGCGTCATACCATACGCCGAGATGGGTGATAGACAGAACGCGATCGAACATCATAGAAGCCGGACTACCTCACGCTCTGAAATAGACGACAATAATTTCTCACAAGCCATCAACCGCAAGGTTGGCGGCAGATCTATTCCAAAATGTTAAAATATTTGTAATTACACAACTCAAATTAAAGATTCCTAAATAAATATCTGATAATTTCATATTAATTACTGACCGTTTGTTTTATTAACTTATCACGTGTATACTGACCATTAAATTGTAATTAGTTACTAATAATTTTGATTAATTACAGACCATTTATTATTTCTTACTGACCACATATCGAATTAGTTAGGTACTCGCCCAATAAATGCAGGCCTTAATATTTGCAACAAAACATGCGTTAAAATAATTTCCTATGTTATTTTATTTACCTCTTCTTCAGCCCACATCGCCAAGAATCCAAGATATGCGAAGCACTGTATGATTGGCAGCTGGATCATCAAGATTCTTAGAATCATCAAGTTGCGCCTGAAATAGTAATCTTGCATTAATGTTTGTATTCATTTTAAATTCTCAATTCTACTGGGTACTTCGAGGGTATACTGACGAAAAGCATTGAGTCAGGTTTAGATGGTTTTCTGTTTTAAATGTCAAGATGTTTGCAATTTAACGCTATCTAAATATCTATATACTGGTAGAACGCATGCAGTCATAGCATATAACGGTATTGAAAAAAACAGTAGGAAGTCATTTTGTTGTTTTTTTTACTGTGGCAGAAAGCATGACATGACTATAACTCATCGATACCAAATCTTATGATGTGTATGCCAAAAAAAGTATTCTTCTTAACCCGATGAACGCACTGGACATATTTATATGTTTAAGACTGTATTTAGTATTTCCAGCCAAACTAGAAAGAAACACTTGTGGATATATTAGGTTTTTAGGTGGAAAAAATAGTTCAAACCTTAGGTAGCGAAAATAGGCAACAGATCATGAAAATGTCAAGTAGAACACAAGGATATATAATTTATGACATCGACTGAGGGTGCTTGGTGGCATTTCAATATCAAATTTGGATTATTGAGATTTTGTACACTTTCATGTATTTTGTCACTAACGACCCGGGTTTCGCCTTTCGGCATCTTGAGGCATTCGAGCTCACGAATGGACTCGAGTTCACTCGTCAGTTCGAGTCCATTCGTGAGCTCGAATGCATGAAGATGCCGAAAGGCGAAACCCGGGTCGTTAGTGACAAATTACATGGAAGTGTACAAAATCTCAATAATCCAAATTTGACAAGGATATATATTTTTGAAAAGAGCTCTAGATATTCAGTCTTTCGAATTTCAGCTTTGAACTGCTGATACTCAGCATTAATCGTCAGCCTTATGTATAACACATACTTATGCGGCCACGCGCTTGCTTGTGTGCGTGTTGGTGGTGTATATGAAGACTGGCAGCAGCCATTTTGCTTGCAAAGTCGTAGATTAAATATTTTTTTCTTGCCCTACTTTCCTTCTGAAACTATATGTGGAGTGGTGGAGTATTTGGAGGCGAAGCGGACTCTCAGTTTCCTGACTAAAGTTATTACTAGAGTGGGTACAGACTAAGTTTTTATATCTCTTTCGCGCACGTAGGCTATCTAAGTAATGTTATCTGAAAGATTATGTCAGCTGACGGCTTCGTGTGGAAAAAAAACTCAAGAAAACCCCTTTTCAAGAATGATAGGTGTTAATGATACTAGTTTATAGTGTATAGAAAATAACTTACTTGTTTACGGTTAGCACAGGTAGAATACAGCATGGAAAGCAGCAACAAGGACCAACTCTTGGATTTAAAGAATTGGGTTCAGCTTGCCTGCAACGATCCAAAAAACATTTTAATTAGTTTTTTTTTAAATCTTCTATAAATATGTTAAAGTTCCGTAAACCGACGAATGCGAGAAGGATAGATAAAGATTCCACTGTTCATGTCAATTTCAAACACCAATTGCAGTGGTAAAGTTGGCTTCGGTTGCGGATGTCTAAGGTTCAAATCTCGGTACGGAGAATTTCATAAATTGATTTTACATAAATTGTTTTGAGATGTCTAGAATTTCCTCCCATCCATCCGATCATAAAAACGGAGAGTAGCGGTTAGCTTACTGCTAGTCCTGTCTAGCGCTATCCTTTTATCCCTACTCTTTTCGAGAAGAGAGATTGAGCAACTGAGTAACAAGCAGATTTCGTAGGAAAACTTCTTTTGAGATACTTCAATTAGTGGTCAATGTGCTTCACGTTGGGAGAGAACATGGTAAATAAATAAAAATACAACGAATTATTATTGCCTACAATAATTCGTGGGAAAATGAGCAATCTTAATGTGTTATCTGTTATCAGTAAATAGAGATAAGATCTTCCTTACCTTATCAGCTGTGTCTCTCCACTGCTATACGCAATATATAAGCAGAAGAGTTGATATAGACCAAAGTCAAACATTCCTTGGGTAACACGCTCTACCAGCAATTGAGAGCGTGGAACCACCAACGCCAATAGTGTCGTCACACCGACAACCTGAAAAAGAACACCGCATCTCTTAACATTAAAACAATGACATTAATGATAAAAATTGAGATAAAAACTAACAACATTGCTTCTATTCCATATTAAAATAGACTTTCACAAATTAGATTAAAATTATCTAAACACCTTGTGCCTTATTCATGTTCGATAATTATTTGACGTATGGTTCTTTTCCTAATCATACTACCACACTAACATTTAGGAAAATCTACTAACCGACCAACCTGGAAGAGGTTAATTATCAACGAAATGATCATGGCCAGTTGAGAGTTGTTCCAGAAATCAGGGATCTAAATTTAACTTACATATCTGGGGCATAATGCCACAAGTGCTTATGTCATATTTATCAACAATT